>VZRX01001908.1:0-51680 GCA_013398075.1 Notiomystis cincta
GTCACCTGCAAACCTGCTGAGAATACCCCTGACCCTTCTGTCATTAGCAGATTGTCTGTTTTCAGTTTATTTATCCTCACAAAACTCAGCACCACTGCAGGAAACATTTCTGAGATCATTTTACTGTGGCTCATGTTTCAGGTGTGGCAGGGAGGCTCCTGGGGACACTGCCAATCCCTCTCCAAAGGATGGCAGAGAGGAGCAGGTGGGATGCTCTGAATTCACTTCTCAATTTCCCAGCTGCTCCCCCTGAGCCAGGTACCTTAAGGCTGATCCAAAGGTCTGGGTTCTGTGGACCATGGTGAACAAAAGGAGTAGTGTAAAGTAAGGAAAGGCCTGTGATGCTTTTCTAAATGAATGTAAAGGAAAGGCAAACCTCTACCTAAGGGATTCCTGTTAGCATACACAGAAAGGATATTAATTAGCTATGGAATTTTTATGGAAATGTTGTTTCTATATGCTAAAATTGGCTCCAGCATTGAAGTAGATGCAGTAAATAAAGAAATCTCTCTCCCAGTGTGAGGATACTCCGTGGTGACTGGATGAACCTGGAGCTTGATTCTGGATTGTGTTGCTGGGGTTATTCACAATCTAAACTGAATCTATTTTGAATTATGGGGGGAAAATACCTTGTTTTCCCTGTTAATCACATTTAAGGAGAGTCTTTCCAGATCCTCTAGCCCTCGTGCCACTGTTCTGCAGCTGTTGCCTGGGTCCCTCAGGGCTGGTGCTGTATATTTTAAAATCAATAATACATGTTTGTCCTTTTAAATTCCAGATAGTGTTTATATTATGAGAAGTAAAGGAATTAAGCCCCTACATTAAGTGGTAGAAACTTGTTGCATCTCACAAAGAAAACTGCCATGGGTTTCATGATATTTCAAGCTAAACAATATTTTGGCACAAAAAATTATAATGTTGCAGAAGTTATTTCTAGTTGGTCAGTTATGAATTGATTTACAAAGCTTTGCAGTTTTAACATCCTTATAATTCTCACTGTAAAATTTTTCTAATATGAAACATTTCTGCCACACACACCCCCAAAAGAACAATTATTTTTTTTAAAAATTAAGATACTATATCCACAATTGTTTTGACACAGCTCTAATCATAATGATCATTGTGGTATGTTTAATTGGGAATCAAACTGCTTTTCTAGCACCAAATATTTATGTAGAGGGAGTCAAATCAGTGACAAGCTTTGAAAGCTTTGACTAAATAATGATCCAAAGTGCAGCGGGGACAAAGGAAATGCACAGAAAATTAATTAATGGAGTCAGTTGTAGAATGAAAGGAATCAGAGTTGTTAGGAAAGATAAGAATTTCCATGTAAAGGAGGACCAAACTTGCCACACACATGCACAAAACCCCACCAAAATATTCCAACTAAAACCCACCAAACCAGCCACCCAATGTGCATTTCTTGGAGCCACACACCTGTTGTGTATCAATGCAAGTGTGTGCTTGTGTTTCTGGTGTTAGACCTGTGAAAAATTGGCCTTGGCTCACAGATGAGCCACTAATTTTATGGCATTTTTGGTGGTATTTTCCAGATATATATTAAAGTGTAAATATTGTTTAAAAATTATGAAGTTATTAGATGGCTAAGCTGGATGTATCTGTGACAGTCAGGTTTATAAATCCCGTTGAGGCATTAGAAAAGTAACAGCCAAGTTTCCTGCAATGTAGACATCTTTTGTTGTGTGAAGGAAAACTGTGGAAACAACACAATATTGGAAAGCAAACTTTTGCCTTTGCTTTTACAGAGAGAGGTAAAATACTGCTGTGTACAATTCTGTACACAATCCTGCAACAGTTTGGGCTGGAAAGGACCTTTAAGATAACCCAATCCAATCCTCCCCCATGGCCAGGGACACCCCAGGGTGCTCCAAGCTCTGTCCAGCCTGGCCTTGGACACTTCCAGGGATCCAGGGGCAGCCACAACTTCTCTGGGCACCCTGTGCCAGGGCCTCCCCACGCTCATCCTAACAGGAATTTTTCTTTATGTCCAGTCTAAATCAGCCTTCTCTCACTTTAGAACCACTGCCCTTTGTCCCCTCACTGCAGCCCCTCTCTAAAAGTCTCTCTGCACATCTCCTGTGAGCCCATTGGTGTCTCAGTCTGCACTGATGCTGCCCAGTGCATCTCCCTGCACTTCCTCCAGCCCTTCCCTCCCAGCTGGGTTTATTAGCTCTGAAAATACTCACATTAGTGCAGAGCAAGGGCCACTGGCAGCCCCTTGCTCTGTGCTCAGCAGCCCACAAGGCAGAGGTAACAAAGAAAGAAGTGATTGAACACCCTGACTCAGAAAAAGGAGAAAAATTAAGTAGGATTTTGAAATGAAAATTCCTTCCACTGAATAATTTCAGATGGAAGTGTAAATGTGGCTAATTCAGGGGTTTCTTTGAATTTTAATACACACATAGCTGGCATAAACCTAATTTCAATATTTAATCTCTAGGAGGAAGGGAGTCAGTAGCAGCTACTAAAACTAACTGGATTCCCTTGTCAAAATCTTGAGTTCAAATGCACGAAAATAGTCTAAGTTGTTTGTGTGAAATATATTGGCAACAATAACAAGATGTAAAAGCCACTCCAGCTGGCAGTAGAAATTCTAGAATTAATCAAAAAGTAGCCTGGACTGAAAGGTCTTCCTATATAATGTAGCAGATCACAAAATCCATTGAAGATTTCAGAATGCTCTGTGTTTTAATGCTGCACTTCAGACAGGAGGAAGCAGCACCCCTGGTTTCGGAGTATTCTCTTCAAAACAGGAGTAAAATAGAAATTTCAGAGACTGGAGATGATTTCTGAGCTACAGCCTTACAATAGTTTGTAGGATAATTAAAAATCAAGCAAAAGGGCAATTGGCAGAGTTACTAAGCCATCACAAATCCTCTGCTGACCAAAGCATCCAAAATTTTAATCATGGTGAGGGGTAAATCTGGATATAAAAAGAGATTCAGCACCAGAAAAAGCAGCCATCAGTTCCAGACTTTCTGGAATTAAACCTCATTACTCCAGGTAAAATCAGAGCCTCATTAACAGCCAGTGGCAGAGAGGCAGGTCTGTGATTACATCTGTGAAGCTGATACAGGATCATTACATCTTCCCATCCTCCTGCTGATTTTAGTCCTATTTTAGGCATTCTTGTTCCCAGGTACAAATAACTGAAGTAAAACCAAACAAATAAACAAAGGAAAATCTGTTTCTGCAAACTTTGTGGCAGCTATAAATGTGGAGCTAGGGAAAATCTGCATTTATTCCTGGTTTATTTCTGTGTGATGATGACTATGGACCAGTCATTTGCTCTTTCCTTTGATAATGATCCTTATTTTTTCCCCTGCTGTTTCCTATTTGGATTATAAATGTAGTTATCCCTAAAAGCTACTGTAATATAAACAGCAACAATCTGTCATTATCTTCCATTGGGTAGAACCAGAAGCATTACAGCAAAGCAAGAGTCTCCCAGACAAGAGTAATGGTTTTAATTAAAGAATACAAAACTCAGTTCTGTATTCTTACCTCACTTATCATGTTATTAAACAAAATAAGCCAAAATAAGATTATGAGATCAGCGTGCTTTTTTCTCTAATTTTGTAATAACTGAAAATAACTATAATTTTGAGCAAATCCTTAAAATTTTAATATAGGCACCAAACACATTACAGAAGAGAGGTTTGGTTTTCTGCCATGGTATGCTTGAATAAATTGCAAGGACACCCTTAAATTTCTGTAGGAAAATTAAAGGCTGTCTAGAAAAGTTGGATCCTGCTGTTTTAAAAACAACATATATTTCACTTCACTTAATAATGCATAATACTTGCAATAAGATGTCACTTGTGTAACAGTCATAAACAGGGAAAGTATTAAAATAAATGGCCAAATGTTGCATGTTTATAATATAAATTAGGAGACAGACTTGCAATAATGCTTATAACAAATATTAAATGGTTGCATCTTCTGGTGAGTTCATCCCTATTGATATTGAATGCTTTTATATGCCATAATATTCAAGGGTGGAAAGAAAATCTCCCCCTGCAGAACAGTTTCCTTAACACCTTGCAATTTTTATTTAAGGCACTATAATTAAAAACACACACACACAACAATCCCACCCAAAACAACAACAGAAAGCTTGCAAAATACACAACATGTTGGTCCACTTTAAATTCCTCCTTAGTAAAACTAACAGGCTGCTGCAGAAGGAATTAATTTAAGGACCTTGTCTTTCACAAAGAATTCTTAAGTGTTCACATCAATAACCAAAAGTGGATTGGAGCAGACAAGATTTCCTTGCAGGGGAAGAGAAAAAAAAGATCTGTTAGAGAATCTGTTCTTCTGACAAGTGATGTTTAACATTTCAGAGCCTACAAAGGCATGTGTTTTAGGACATATTTAGCATTCTTAACAGAGTCATGCTAAGAATCTTGGATTATAACCACAGTGGGACACTAAAGGCTGTGGAGGAATTCTGTCAATAACAAGGTCTCTAGTATAAATATATATGTACAAATATATATTTTGTATAAATATATATGTGTACACACACACATATATAAATATATATATATAAAACACACATTCTTTCTTAATCCCCTAGGCACTCTCAGAAAAGGTTTTTCTGTCCCTTCCAGAAAGACCACCTGGGGAAAAATTAAAAAAACAAAGCTACAAAAATCCCCTGAAAAAAAAAAAGCCCTCCCAAACACACACTCAGGAGCTCAAAATGAACCAAGGGAACAAGGATCATGATGGTGTTAGGGGAATGGTGATGATGCTAATTAATGGAAATGAATGATGAAGAGATAAAATTGAAATTTTTACAGAGAAACTGGCAAAGAGCTGATTTTCTTTACCACTTTGTACAGAATTCTACCCCACCTGTAGTTCAATAACTTTGCACTTTAAACTCTTGAAGCTCATGAAGGTTGGTTAAACTTTGAGACTGTGAATGAGGTCATGAAACACAAAGGATGTCATAGTGAGAGTTTTTAAATGTTTACTGGGGTAGCAGCACTACCAAAATATCCCCAAAAGGATTCCATCCATTCTTCTCAATGCTCTACAAATGATATTGCACCTTCTATTGTATTTACAGGAGAAGTGACAACAAAAGCCTGAAGACATGATCCATATTGAAAAAACCAACCTGCCTCAAGAGTGTTTGCCTTGAAGAGATCCCAACTAAGTGCAAACCAGACAAAATAAATAGAAATGGGCAGTGGGGTGTGCTCAGAGGGGGGTTAGAGCTGCAGGAGGGATGGTGAGGACTGGATGGGGATACCTGCAGAGCCACAAGCTGAAATACAAGTCTGGATCTTTAACAGCCCCTCTGTCTGCAGATTTCCTGCTGTGCACAGAGAGTTCCACTGAATAACAAGAAACAGCCACAAAAATAGCACTGATGTCCTCAGGCAAACACATCATCCATGATTTCTCCTGTTTGTCCAGCACATGGGGCTTGGAAATCCACCTTTTAGGTGGATTCTAGTGGATAAGGTGGCTTAGCATTTGTACTAAAAGGAGTTTGCAGGGAGAGGCAGATGTTGGTGGGATCTCTTTCAGCCTGCCAACCATGGCACCTTCATCCAGTCACTGATGACTTTTCCCTCTTCCCAGGCTGCTGCCTTTTGTGGTGCTTCTGATGGACAGCAGGGGGAAGAGGGTTTGTCAGGGGAGGGTAAACAGGGCTGCAGCACAGCCACTCTCACCTTGATGAGTAATTACACTGCCTCTGCCACACCATCCATCTCCAACAGCAGGAGGACTGAGGAGCCCCAGTCCACACACAATCCAGTGCTTTTCACAGGCTGTTCACAGCCAGGGTTGACATCCACAGAAAGCTAGAGGAAAAACTGACCCTGCTCGAATCCTTTCTTGGATTTTGAAGTTTGCTTTTAAGAGCCAAACATTCATTCTCCACACCCCAAACTGTCCATGATACAAGGAGAGTAAATTAACATTGGCTTTACATCTGGCAGGAGTTTTACAGTTTTACAGTGCTTATTGCAATGTAGTCTGTCAAGCATTACTATTTATTATCTGAATGCCTTAATCTACCTAATTCACCTCTCTGTGGGCTTGCTCCAAAAAAAATTATGGCAGTAGTAAAAAGGACCCCTTCCACTTGAGAGCATTCCTGATCAATCACTTACATAGTCCTAATACTTTTAATACCAGCCTGTAGCTCTGTGAGAAACCACAGAAGTTCCTGCTCAGTGATGTAATTTTAAAAGTAATTCTAAGAGTACCACCTGTCCTTGTAACCAGCAGTATATTGCAAGTGATCCTTATTTACTCAAATAAAACTTGACTGAATTCTTTTAATACTCTACAGCAGTTTCCACTGGCTGTCTTTAGTTTCTATGGAAACATATTCAATTATTATTTTGTCACACAGGACTGAATTGCTGCATAGACTCCCCATCCACAAATGGGTACTTGAACTCTTGAATGAAATATCTCTACCCTCAGCTCCAGAAATAAAGGCTTGTTGGGTACTCAAAGACCATTTAGTTTTCCAGCCTGAAATGATTGTAATGGGGGAGAAATTTTGAATTGTCATGGCATAATCTTTAATGCATCCTACAAAATCTTGCATCTTGAGGATCTCAACAATTTCCCATCTTCTAGTTGAGGATGATATTAAGGTGAAAATAACCATTATAAAGAGGAAGATAGGGTTGCTGGGGGGGAAAGCCTCATTGGTCATTGCTTTCCTACTGATCTGAAATTCGAGTGATTCTTCTACTTGAAATATTCTTCTGAAATTGTGTGTGGTTGTTGAGGTTGGTTCACAGACCTTTTAAATTTTGACCTCTTTAATACAGTTTATATTTTCATATTTTGTGGTTTGCACCATGGAAAACCTGAGCACTTTTTTAGGCAGCTGTTTTAAGTAATGCTGTTTAACATGTAAAACATAAACCCAGAAACATAAAGCCATTAGATAGAATGCAAACCAACATCTGTAGGGCCAAGGCATAATCCCCCACCCCCAAATCTCAGTGTTTATCCTTCAGGTAATCCTGAAGTCAAGCCCAGCCCTCCCATGCAGGAGCAGAAGGTGGGGAGCTGTAATCCTGGCTGAACTCTGCCAGGAGACCCAGGGGAGATAATTCCTGTGGCATTTCCTAAAGCAAGAATCGTGACTTGGAGTCAGGGCACTCCAGCTCAGAGACAGAACCACTGGACTTCAGCTGAAAGGGACACAAAGTGAAGAAGAGATGATCTAAACTGCAAAAGCGCTCTGCAGAAACCTGGCTTTAGCATCATGGCACCCAAAAGAAAAATAACCTTTCTCAACTCTTATACTATTCTGTAGGAAAATTGCCATCTTTTTCATGTTGGAAAGCATTTTTTTTTTTTAATTTTCTTCTTGACAAATTTTAATTTCTACTTGGAGGAGGTGGCTGTGTGTTTGTTTTATTTTAAAAAAATATTTATGTATTCATTTTTCTTTATATACAATCTCTTTGGGGCACAGAGGGGTAATATCTCCTAAAAAACAAAGTGCTAATTATGAACACTTTGTACATAACAGTGACCAGGTTTTCCTCTAAATATCACAGGGAGATTTATTACTAACACATGAAAGCTAGTCTACAAACCTTTTTCTAGGGAAATCTGGTAAATTTTGAGGAAAATACATCATTTACATTGTGCTGGGAATTGCCTCATTTCAGTTCTAGACCCAGAGCAGTTATGGAGCAGCTCCCTTATTCAGAAAGAGGGTGGAAGCAGCACGCTGTCCACACATCAGGTAGATGGGCATGGATAAAACTTGACTTTTCCTTCTTTTGCCAGTGACTGATTCAGATAGTGGGCACAGCTGCAATTCCTTTCCTCCTTGGGCAGGGAAGTCCCTGATGGATGAGACTTTCTGCCCCCAAAGGACACCACACCAAGGACAAAGAGACCCAAAGCTCCTTCTAAGGGTCACATGAGGTCACACAGCAGTGAGCTCAGAACTAGCATTCCATTACATCTTCCCTTCCCTTCCCTCATCAAACGCCAACCTTTAAACAGCACCAAAACCAAGGGGAAGAGTAATCCTGCAAAATTCACAAGTGCAAATATTTGGGCTGACCCCTAAACCCAGGCAATCCCTGTATTCCCTGCAGAAACCAGGAATCTTTTATTTATTTGTCTTTTCACTCTGTTACGCAGAAAATGGCCCGTGAATTTCCCACGTCTCAGTTCAGCTGGGAGAGACTTTCAGCCCACTCCAGCTGAGTTCACCAGTCACCTGTGCAGTACATTTTCAGAACCTCTGAGCACAGTGACTGAGCTGAGCTGCAGAAATAATCAGCTTCTCTCCTCGGGCTCCACTGCCAGGTAAGTGATTGGTGGAGATGCTGTTTCAGACACCACTCATGATTCTCCTGCTTTGCTGCTACAGGACTGGAGTCACTGAGCAGTGAATCTAATTTAGTGCATGAGCAGCACTCATGTTCTGCATGGCAATAACTGCAAATACTTTCTTAGGCACTACATTTTCAGGCTGAGGGAGCCCTCTCCAATTAAAAACAGATTGTCCTTAATAGAATCTATAAATGTGAACTAGAGTATCTGTTCTATTTTCTTTTGCTGTTTTTTTTTTTTCCTTTGTAACAAGTTTACCCCAACTGTTTTCAGCTTTATTATCCTGATAAGACAGCAAATTCCATTTCCTGCCATCTGTTGCTAAATTTGCAATTTTCCACAAGATCACTAGGTATTTAGAGGGGGGGATTTTGTTTGTTACCTTGGAGAACTTACTACACCTAGGCAAAATGATTCTTACATTTTTGACTTGCCAAACCCTACCCTGATGATTTGATTTAAAAATATTAAAGAAAAAGATGATTTAAGATTCTGCTCCTCCCTTCTTTGTGAGGCACTTTGTTGGTTTCCCAATTTCATCTGTTTCTTCAAACTTACAGGGTTTTTTGGGGGCAGATGTGATGGTTTCTTAAGCTGGTTTTTAATTCAGTGGCCTTTTGCATTCCCTATTAACTGCTTATATGTCTGATTTTGATGGATCATTCCTTTCAATATCCAAGAATTTGTAGAGATTAGGAGTTTTGCTGTAGCACTGTTCCAGGTACTCTGTACTCGTGTGGAGCCACATTTGCTCTTTCTGTTTACTCTTAAATCTGCACTTAATTGTCAAACCCACAGCTCCTTGATGTTCTTCCAAAGCTGGAAAAGATGGTATGGAAATCCATCCATGATGTTCATAAATTCTTTGAAACTGAGGGAATTTTAGAGGGAAAATGTGGTCATATACGAACACAGAGAGGTTCTCAAACTTGTGGGCACAAAGGAGATACTCACTAAGGATAAATCCTCATAACTTGGTTTTTGGTTCTGAGATTTGCAATAACCTCACTGCCATTTAAGTGTTCTGGTTTGGGACCCCAAAGGAAACACTTCTGCCTGGTTTGGTTTAATATTCTATGTTTGGTTTAATGTTCCCACTTGGATTCTGAGGGGAAAAAGGTTTATTTAGCACTGTTGCCCACCAGGGCTGTCTACCATTCCTATGCTACTTCTGCCAACAAGTTCTGGAAGTGTTCAGGTAATATCTACAAAATTTGGAAAGGGTCAGGATTGATTATCAAGAATGTTGAGCTTCTCCATGATTTATGAAAATAGGAATATAGCCCACAGAATGGAGAAATTCTTAATTTGCACCGTGAGCCCAAATAATCCATAGATTCACAAGGGAATTTAGCAATTTATAAATTTATAAATAATTTATAAAATAATTTATAGGGAGACAGGGCTTGCTAGTTTCAGCATTTACAGAACTATTTTCTCTTTGAATCTTTCTTTTTTTTGCTTTTTATTTTTTACAAACACCCCCAAAGATTCCTGAAAAAAATCTCCAACTATTATTTCAACATATTTTTAAAAGCATAAAGAATCAGAATATGTTTTAACCACAGACCACAGTATGTTAATATGCATTTACATTATTTATCATTCCAAGGATTTTGCTAAGGGTGATATATTTGCAATATTCCTACTTGTTTTGAGGTTAAAAAATGTCACCTGTTATTATTCATTTCTTGCTGACCTGCTAAATTCCTTGCTCAATTTATGCTTCTCCAAGTGGGATCTATCCTTTTAAGAACTTTAGGAGCACAGAAGTGGCACTGCAGTAATGTGTGGAAAATATTTCAGTTTTAGCTTTAAATTAACCATTAATTGATTAAACACACCATCATTGCCTCATAAATGTGTGCAATACCATGTGCTTACTAATAAACAGCTGAAAAAAAAAGATTTTCCACAGAAAATTAAGGGGGGTTAAAAACATTTAATATTTTCTGTTATTCATTCACTAAAAGTATAACATATCTGTAATAAAATAAAAATTATTACAGGAAAGTTGCTATCTGAGGCCACATCAGCAGCTGGTCTGTTCCTTAACACACATCCTGAAGAACATAGAGTACAGAAAAGTGGATTTAATGAGTATTATTCTTATAGTAAAAGTATTTATTTTAAAAAATAGCTAGAATCCTATTTAGTAAATACTATTTGTGTAAAGTAATTTTAGATTTTTTTAATTATTTATGGTTAATATTCTTTGTGCTGTATTTCTTTGATATCTGCCAGAGTGAGAGCAAGATTTTCTGCTAATCAATACAAGTCTTGCTGCAGAATCAACCTGAATCCTTTTAGATATGGATACAGTCAAAATTAACTAAATTAAAATATTAATATTTAATTACTGGTAAACTTATATTGTCTCACAATTAACAGCAAAAAGGAATGGGGAAAACCTGAAGTGATAAGAAATTTCTCCTCTTATGACTCAACCAGTCATAAGTAATAAAATCAAAGACTCTGAATCAAGGAAAAATTGATTTTTATAATAAAGCATTTTAATTTAGGGAGTCACCACAAAGGAGAACCCTGATATTTATACCATAAGACCAGTGGGCATCTTCCAGGTGATGCCAGCAGCCCATTCACAAAACTTCCTTTGTGACAGGGTTTTCACACGACACGTGGCAGCAATTCCAGTTCCAGCTGAGTTTCAGCAGAGTTCAGAGGGCTGCAAATTTTTACCTGGTAATTAGTGGGCAATGAGAACCATAAGTCAAAGAGCCTTTCCTGCAGAGCTGCTCATGGCTCTGCTGATGTGCATCTCCTCTGTATCTCTATAACTCCTTATCTCTAACCGCTCTCTCACCCCCCAGGTCATCCAGGTGCCTGTGATCAGGTCCCCATGTGGATGCCACTACCAGGACACCCTGGGGCACATCTTCAGGCTCAGAGGTGCTCCTTAAACCCTTCTTCCCACTCTCACCATGGCTTTGGGGCTCAGGAGCAGTGAGGGCTGTAACTCTGCTGCTCAGGTCAGCAGTGCCCCCAGCCCCAGCTGTGCCCAGCACAGCACATTGGGACCTCAGCAAATATTCCCTTCATGCACTCCCGTGCTCAGCCAAGTATTTACACCTCTTCCAATATTTTTATGATGACCCCAACGTCCCCTAAACAGCTTGTTATGTTCCTCATGCTCCTTGAAAGGTGAATTCCACAGAGGAGGGCCGAGTTTCTAGGCAGTACATTTCCTTTTGTAAGAACACGGGAGCTGTTAAGACTCCAGTCATCATGTAACTATTCACAAGTGCTATGCTACAATAATCTACTTTTATGGGAGTTTGGAAGATGAATATAAAATAACATAATCCCCAGCTGTGCTGTTATGTGCAAAGCCATCCCATTAATCACACTCAGTTTTACTTTACAGCTTAAAGGTATGCAAAGTGCTGCTGCCATTCAGGTGCCTTCGTACTGGCAGTTGCACACCTTAACTGCATTTTAAAAGCTATCTTCTCCAGAAATTAAGCACTCAATCTCTTCCTTTCCTCGAGTGGAAATGGTAATTCAGCACCTTCTGATGTCAACAACATATGCAGAGCAGCCTAAAACTCTAGGTGAGCAAATGAACCCTCAGCACTGTGACAGCCTCCAGACCTGAATATAACATGTTAACCATGTAAGAAAAAAAACAAAAGATGTTCAATAATTCTGTTTCTCTACAATTTATCTGAACTGATTTAGGATCTGTACTTTTCCATGAGGCTACTGAGCACAAATAAACGTGGTAAACCCACATCATTATGGGGACAAGAGATTAGATTATTTGGGGTTCACAAGCATGAATTCATGCTAGACTGATGTTGCCAAAAAAGACATGAAACTCTTCTTAAGCTCTGTGGGAGCTTACAGACCTAAAGAGTGCAAACAAGTGATACTTAGAACTGCTCACTTCTTTCCAGGAGCTGGAAGCATTGATGGGATGGTTGGGATGGAATTGTGAGCAAGAAACTGAGTTTAGATCAGATTAGGCATTAGGAAAAAATTGATTCCAGTGAGGGTGGGGAGGCCCTGGCACAGGGTGCCCAGAGAAGCTGTGGCTGCCCCTGGATCCCTGGAAGTGTCCAAGGCCAGGTTGGATGGGGCTTGGAGCCACCTGGGACAGTGGGAGGTGTCCCTGCTCATGGCAGGGGTGGCACTGGATGGGCTTTGGGATCCCTTCCAACCCAAATCATTCCATAATTCCAGGATTCTACATGACAAGGTCAGGAAGAGAGGAAACAACTGTAACTGGTTACTACTTTTTATCTGATAGTTGGAAACCCAGTTTTCTACTAATTCATCAAGTCAATACCTCAGATCAGAGCCTTGGAAATGATGTGAAACAGCTTTTTCTTCCCAAGTGTGGAAAGTTCTGTGACTCAGAGGGATCAATCTGTGATGTAACTCCCTAAAATAAAGCTTCCTAGAGAGTAGAAGTAGAAACCACAAGTCAGGACTGCTTTATAAAATTCCTGAGGATGGATTTGAGAAACCATTTAATTTATTTTTTTTAAGAGGCAAACTTCTGTGCATCTTAACTTGTATGCTCAAGAAGTTTTTACTTGACAGTTCTGAAGGAAAATTGTATGCTTTTGTTAAAGAAAGAGTTCTGCAAATGTTTCTTTATCATAGGTAAATATGAAAATTATTTTTTGTGCCCAGTGTTGTATATTCTATATGGATTATTAGGGATTATGGTCTGTAAGAGAGTTTCTGGTTGGGTTTACTATTAGGGTTAGATATTTAAACCAGGAATTGCATATAAATTTTGTGAATTTCATGGACACAGGATATCAGTTCCATTTCACTATCACTGTCACACACAGTGTAACAAGAACATAGTGAATGCTCTTGCAAACTTCAAAGGTGAAATAGATTAAATGGGTTTTTTGTGAAATAAATTTGAAAGCTCGGGTGAGCTGTGTGATCCCATAGACTGTGAGCCTTGCAATGTCATGGATTTCACAAATGCATGGCACCATTCATCTGAATTTGTCTATAGAGCTCTATAACCAGATGACTGTCTGCTATTCAGCAAAAAAAAAAAAGAAAAAAGAAGAAACAGGCTCTGGAGTCATTATTTGCCAAGATTCACAGGTGCCTCATGTAGAAACCCTCTTTATAGAGCTTCTCTGCTCTGTGTCAGGACACTAATCTCTACTCAGTGCAGAGAAACTCTGCCTCTCACAGACAGAGCCTCTATTTTTGTCTTTGAAGTTAATCCAACCCTAAGTTGCAGCAACACTTGGAAAGCCAGATGCAGACATTCTGTATAGACTTCCTTTTAAATATTCATGGCTGGAAACCTGTTTCTCTACTCCTATCATTCCAAGCTGAGGATTCTGGCTTTTATGGACTTTTGCTCATCTCTTAACCCACAAGTAAAATGTTTTCTCTCCCACACAGTTGACATTACATCCAAATGTGGATATACATAGAGGAGTAGTCAGAATATGCAGCAGATGGTCAGCAGAAGAAATAAAAAATCACTTAATGTTGAACAACCTCATACCAGTGGCAAGACTCATTAAACAGTGGGCTGGACTCAGCAAGACAGAAACTGCTGCTCAAGGGTTTTGTGAGGTATGGAGGGCTAAATTGATGAAACAGAAAGTCTGCATGCTGGCCTGGGACTTGCTGCATTGGTCTCAGTGCTTTTTCAGCTGAAGTTTGGTCAGGGAAGGCTGGGCCAGCCCTGTCAGCAGCTCAGCTCTCCATCTCCCAGTGCCTTGCTCCCACCTTGGACACATTTGCCAACTGTCTCACAGATATTTATACTCTGTCTTAGCCATCACTCCAGGAATGATCCAACCCAGTAGTGCTTGCTGCAGATAATGCACTGATGAAGCAATCCACACAGATGGTAAGCTATCAACTTACATTAAAAAAATCATCAGTTATTGTTCCTAGGGTTTTTTTTTTTTCCAAAATTAAGGCAGCTTTCTTCAAAAATCTGTGGAATAACACAGGCACTGTTTCAAGGACACAATGCCTTTGGGCTCTTCTAAGGCCAATTAAAGAACTGTTTAGGATTTCATCTTAAATATCAACAAGCAGTGTCTTAAATTTGGAAGACTTTAAAAAAACCCACAGCAAATTAATAAAAGTTTAAGATAACGATCCTGATTTTGGATCCTATTGGAAACATCATTGTTTAAAATAGGGAATGGAAATATAATGAACAAAGTCTGAGCCATGTTGATAGAGACTTTTTACTGCTTTTTAAAAGGAAATGCCTTTCAAAAAGTTAAATTCATTCCAAATTTCTTTTTTAATACAAAGGCATACATTAATTTCAATTAATGCAACAAATGCTGATGTTTGCTGTATTTTTATGTTACAGGAGAGGTTTGAAGGCATATTGAAGCTTTTTCTGTCATATGGGTAAGGCAGGAACTAATTATCTAAGGATCTAAATGACTAAAAAGCCAAATAGGGAAATAATTTAAAAAAATTAAAACTTTGGGTTTTTTTATAGAAAAAACCTGGAGAAAATAAATTTTGTGGTAAATATGGTGGCAGCTTCACAATGGGAAAAAAAGCACTTGCCTTTCTGTAGAGGTTGTAATTACATTTATAGTTTCTTGAGTTTTAAGCAAACAGATTCATTGCAAAGCAAGCAAAGAGTAGGTGACTCTGGATACAATTCAGAGAAGGCTTTAGTTTGGGTCATCTTCTTACTTTAATATCCCAACAACTGAGAGAAGTCACTCAGTTACTCAGGATGATAAAATATAACTGTGTTAGAAAATTAGCAAGTGTCCCCTTTTGTCTGGAGTGCCATTAGTTCTGCTCCTTGCAGTGGGTAAGAACTTTATTTTATACTCACCAACACCTATCATTTCAAAGATGGGTTTCTGGAAGTCTGATCATATTCTGACCAGGATAAATTCCTTACAAATTAATTGGAATTAATGCCTTCTGCAGCTGTGCTGTGTCATCTGCCACTTGAGGGGGATTTTGTGCTCATCCATTTTAAACCATTGCACTGATTGTATCTCATTAATATATCCCAGAGTCCAAAATATGGGGTAAACAGACTACATGTTCTGAATCAGCATTGCCTTCCTGGGATAGATCACATGGGATCCCAGGGTGTGATTTCTGTGAGTTCCTTGCATGAATTCTGATTTTTCTGTGGAAAAAACCCTTCCTGCCATTTCCTGAAATGTGTGGGTTGAAGCCATGGGACACAGAGACATTTGATTTTCTCTTTGCCGTTGGTCATTATGCAGTTGTAGGATAGGGAAACAAAGCTTTGATTCCAAACCACTGGTCAGGATATAATGTGGAGGATATAATTGATAGCAATCTTGTTTTCATTTCAAATGTTGCTTTAAGGCCCTGATCTCCTTCACTTGTTGGTGGAATAAAATTCATTTGCATCCTCTCAGCCTGAAGCTTTTCTGTTTCCTGCCTAAAAATGACTCTAAAATTATGGGAGTTTTTAAAGAATGTTACTGATATCAATCTGGATATAGCTACACACTTGAGACACCAGTAACGAATTCTTAATTTGAAAATTTTAATTTTTCAGAGGCTTCTTTATGTTTGTAAAAAAAAAAAAAAACCTCTATTCATTTATATATTTTTTCTAATGTTTTTGTTCATAAATTGCACTTGAAAGTATCCATAGTAATTATGCACAAATTGAATTCTTATCTAACAGTTCAATTTCAGAAAAATCAAATATTTCCCTAGCCTTTACCCTTCAACTTCTTTCTATCCATTTATTTCACTCTTATCAAGAGCATACAAGAGAATAAAGGGAATATATTACACCAAAATTAACAAAATTCCAGTTTATAGAAGATATCATAGGTTGTAAATAAGAAAGAATTATTAACTCTTGATAATTATGAAGCTGATATATATGAGTTATTTCTTTCTTAGTGTTGCAAATGGAAAACCAGCCTAGTAGGAATCAGTCACATGAAACTTTGCCTAAATCTTTTCATAAACTCATGGAATGATTTGGGATGGAAGGGACTTTAAACCTTATCCAGTCCAATTCCCTGCCATGGACAGGGACACCTTCCACTGTCCCAGGTGGCTCCAAGCCGTGTCCAGCCTGGCCTTGGACACTTCCAGGGATCCAGGGGCAGCCACAACTTCTCCCCACCCTCACAGGGAAGAATTTATTTCTTATATCTAATATTCTTACATACTGGCCAGATAGAGAGCTTGTTCCTAGAAATATGTCTTTTGGAAGTCCATAAAAATGGGATTTGTGCACTCTGCATGTTGGAAGCCAAGATTGATTTATATATTTTTAAGCAATGAAAGAGTAGACAGTTCACATTATGAACAGGTCAGATACAGGCTTACAGTACTTTCCAAAATAGTTTTTAAAGTCAAAGGCTTGAAATTCCCATCATCTGCAATCTTCACATTTATCTCCTCAAGGCAACTATATGTCCTTTGGTAAGGTGACCTGAAGGTTAAAGAATGGTGTTTGATGTCCCCTTGAGGAGCTGGTGCCCCACCTTGTGAGCAATCCCAAAAAGGAAATTGCATATGACTTAAGCCAGGTGAGGAACATCAGACACTCACTGGTCTCTGTACATTTCTATGTCAATGCATGTCTCTCAGCCCTTCTGCTTGTTAAACTGAGATTTTTTCTGATTCTGACGGTGAAAAGCTCATTTTCAGAGTGTTGACAGAGCTGACCTGACAAGCAGAGACCTCATTTGTCAAAGCAAGGCTTCAGAGCAATGAAAGCTTTGCCTGGAATATGAATGTGCCTGGCAATATCCCCCACCCCACAGGCCCAGCCTTCACTCCCCTTCTCCTCTGCACTTGTGCCAAAACTTTCCAGTGCTTTGCATTGGTACCATCTCCCCACAGAGCAGACACATTCTCCCAGCCCAGAGAAGTGTTCCTGTTACAGCCTGGCTGGGCCCCACTGTGACAAACACCCTGGCTGTCACTGTGAGGGACAATGGAAAAAGAGAATGAGGGAGGTGGGCTCCAGCCAGGCTGTGGGACTGTGCTGGCTATAGAAAGAGAGCCTTTGCTCAGAGGATTCCTGAACACAGAACCACAGAAAAAGGTGAGTTGGAAGGGACCCACCAGGATCACCCAGTCCAAGCCCTGTCCCTGCCCAGACAATCCCACCCTGTACATCCCTGGGAGTGTTGTCCAAACCCTCCTGGAGCTCTGGCAGCCTTGGGGCCGTGCCCATTCCTGGGGAGCCTGGGCAGTGCCAGCACCCTCCGGGGGAAGAGCCTGAGCTCCAGTCTGACCCTCCATGGCTCAGCAGCCATTCCCTGGGTGCTGTCCCTGTCACAGGGAGCAGAGATCAGTGCCTGCCCCTCCTCTCCTGTCCACAAAGAAGTTGTAATGCAGGGAGGTCTCCCCTGAGCCTCCTCTTCCCCAGGCTGAGCAGCCCAAGTGCCCTCAGCTGCTGCTCATACAGCCTCACCTCAAGGCCCTTCACCATCCTCCTTTGGAGGCTCTACAACAGCTTCAGATCTTCCTTATATTGTGGTGATGCTGAGGACAAAGCTCATTTTTACTTAGGTTGTACATGTCTCACTTAATAACTGATAGATGATAAAATATATGTCCTTATGGATGATTTTACAACCTCCCTGTTCAAATATGAAGGAAATCTGGATGATACTACAGCTTGCTGGACTTGGGATAGCCTGAAGCCCAGGGTGCTCCCAGATCCAGTATCTCCCTCTGGTGTCCTTGCCTGACCTCCTGTGCATTTGTGGAGCACACTGTGGAGCTGAAGGTGGTGTGGTGGCGACCAGAGAGGCCCCTGGCCACCATGGCATGACTGCAAAGACAGATGGTCAGCAGGCCAGGGGCAAAGAGGAACTGGCAGCTCCAGGAATGTGTGCCAGGATCTGTCCACATGTCAGGTAATTATTTTAAAGTGTAGATTCCAAGCCTCCTGAGTCACTGTGCTGCTGGCTCCGATGTTGTCTCTGCAGGTGATTCATGTGGATAGGTGATTAAGATGTCTTTAAATCTGGCCTGAGGAAATGTCCTTTACAGCAGTGTGGTCACAGTAAAAGCCAAAAGGCCAAAAGCAAGATCTTAGTACTGTGCATCCACACTGGGGAATAAATGTGCTGAAAACTTTAGAGCTGAAATTCTTCAGCAACTTTTTCTTAGCCTATGTTTTTCTTTCTTTTTTTTTTTTTTTTTCTTTTTTTAACACCACATATCTATAAAATAAAATATTATTTTAAGCGCCTTGTGTTTAATTTTCTTTCAAATTTTCAGGTTGGTTGGATCAATTGAATTACAAAATTTGCCTGGGGGAAAAAAAGAAAGAAAGTTTGGATATTTGGGTTGGAAACAAAGAGATGTTTTGTTAAATGGAAGAGATAGAAGCAATTTGCAGTGGTAGCAAATTAATGTCAGCAGATCTGAAATAAATGAACACTCTAGAAATTGTTTCATGAGGGAGAAGAGGAAACTTTCCATTTTCTCAGAACTGGACTGTATAGAGGGAATACAAGTTCCAGCAGAATTTGTGATTTCTGTTCTTATCACCCTGTCACTCTTAGAAGTGAGCCCACAAGAAAGTCACTCCTTGAGCAGATGATTTCCTTGAGTCATATTCTGCTGTTGCACTTCTGAATAGTAACTCCTTTGAAATGTTGTCTGAATATCCAGCAGTCATGATGTGTGGGCAATACAAGTCACATCTGTTGTGTCCTTTTAAAGTATAGGCTCTTTGCCGTGTGGTCAGTGACTCAATAATTATATTTTAGCATTGAGAGTCTCAGAACAAGGTGTAACTCAACATTAAATCAGCATCATATCATCTATCACATCTTCAGTGTCATTAAATGATACATCATACTCTATTGGCATAACACCTTTCATGTCAGATGGATCTTACTAAGCTGATTTTCTTTTTTACCATCTTGTGACAAAATGAAAACTACAATTGCCAAAACACTGCTTTTAGGGAGCAGTTGCTGTGGTGAGCTGCTTGTAGCTGAAAAGGACAAAACAGTGGTGTGGAAATGTGATTTCACTGCACATGTTGCACAT
Source organism: Notiomystis cincta (assembly GCA_013398075.1). Lineage (NCBI taxonomy): Eukaryota > Metazoa > Chordata > Aves > Passeriformes > Notiomystidae > Notiomystis > Notiomystis cincta. The sequence continues at coordinate 19,384 of VZRX01001908.1, forward strand.
ATGGTGTTTCCAGAGCAGGAATACTCCTGCCCTGTGACATTAATAAAAGCTCTCTACTCATTTCACTGTCTGACATGCTGAAATTACTTCATTCTAATGCTGCTATTCATCAAAAATACCAAAAGTGGAGTCGAGGAGCAGCTGGAGAAATTTTCATGGGTAGCAGGTGGTCAAGAACAGCCTCTATGAATGTGAAATAAAGTGCTGCACCATTAGAACCCCAAACCTCCTTGGGAGGAAAGGTGTCCCAAGGACAGGTGCCAAGAGCAGGCTGCCCTGTGTACAGACAGCTCTTAAACCACGTGTGGAAACACATCTGCACACAAGAGTTTATCTCTGCTCCTCCTTGTTATCAGGCCTGTTATTTGCAGGGCTCCAGAACACATTTTTATGTGTGTCACGTTAGTTTTAAATAACTCTAATCCCCAATCCAATTAAAGGTATCACCTCAAAGAGGATCATTTTATTTCCTTTGAGAACAGATGCAGACTTAGTATTCGGGTTAGTAAAGCAACCACTACCAAACTGACCTTCACTTTATCTCACACACTTTCCTCTTATCACCTTCCTTGTCTGTGGCATGTGACTCCCAGTTGTGCACCTGCTGTGTCAAACCCAATCCAAATTTCCACTGGACAGGCATTCCTTTGCATTAAAATTTGTAAATCCATTTTTAACTCCCAAATGCAAGATCTTAATTGGAGCAGATAAAATTGAAATTTTTTTTGTTATTATTTTCCTTTTTAAAAATGTGCTAATAATAACAACACATTTTTCTTTGCTCTTTCTTGGAACCAGTTTTGTTTAGAAACATCTCTATGATTCTTGTCCTCCATTAAAGAAGATGTTCTGAAATAAGACAAAATACTGTTTATGTAGCACATCATGTTCAGAAAAATCATTTACATTAGACCCAGCCCATCCAGAGGAGCTTTTGCTGTCTTACACTGCCTTTCTAAACATAATTTTCCTCTACACTCACTGCTCACCTTCATTCCAGCAGCCTGTTAAATGATGGAAAATTAGATTTTTTTTCCCCCCTTACATCCAATGCCACAAATGTTCTTCAAGAAGAAAAGACTCTGTGTGATACACAGTGAAACTTTCATATCTTGAACTCTGTGGCTTCCTTGGTGGAAGATTTTATTCCTGAGTAATGTGCCCATGAATCAATTACACTTATAGCAAAGCCATCTAAAGTAGCTGATAACCAACTCTGGGATGTAAGGAACTAATCCTGCATTATATCCTGAGGGAATGGGATTAACCTGCACTATTCCCTTCCTTTCTTTTGTATTTCATTCTGGAGTGTGCTGAAGGAAACAGGTTTCCAGGTGTCAGTGTCCTCATGGACTCTGTTGTTACAGATGCTGTAAAAAACTCATCTATTTTAAATCTGATTTTCTGCCTGTGGACTGAAGAGAAGACTAAGGCACAAATCCCTTCTCTGAAGAGTTTTTAGAGTATTCAGGCCTTGTTGTGCTTTTAGGGCATATGAATATTTTGCTATGTGAAATTCAAATATAAGAGAAAAAACAAGAAAATGCAAATTCATGGCTCTTCCTTCTTTCATCGTTGCCTGTGGTGCATTCTGTGGGAAATTCCAGAAAAAATCTGGTTTTAAAAAGCAGAATTCTTTCTGAAACTCTTGTGTTTGATGTAGCTATTCTCTGCCTGTAGTGATGAACTCCTTCTAAGTCTACATTAGCTTCAGAGTATGCTGCTTAAAAAAAAAAATAGCCATCATGGAGATAAGGACATGCTTCAAACATAAGGCTGCCAAGAATGACTTTCCTTCCAGAAATAGGGGGGGGTTATATGTTAAAATATTTTTAAGCTATTAAGAAGTTTCATCTTTATTTGACTTCAGTTTCTGTTACCAGAATAAGATCCTTTTAAAAAGTGTGTGAACTACTGGTATAATTATCACCCTCACTGTAAATTATATGGTAATGTTAAGCATGCAGTCTTTTCAAAAATTCAAATGCTAACATTCTATTCAAAACTCCATGCTTTTGTGTGCACATGCCATACCTTGGTGTAAGATTGAAATTCTTACTGACTTGAGATGCTGATAATCTTCATTTGCAGCTTGTTGCACCAGGTTTCCATTTAGTTATTATACAAGGAAGATGCAATTTTTTCCCACTGACTTATTGCTGTATTTACATTACATTTCTCCTTTTAATATTTTTGTTTATGTCTTTATTAAATCACAGATGGTGCTGATTAAATTAGGCCTTAAGTAATGCTTTTTCATTATGAAATTATTTAAAGTGCATACAGATAAGGTTCATACCTACAGCAATGTCCTGTACTGAGTGTACTCACTCAAAAGGATGATTAGGGAAGGAACCCATTTGAATGACACAAAAAGGATGAAACCAAGTTCTAAACTGGCACTTCTGAAGGAAGAAATTAAAGCTTCCATGTCTTCCATGCCTTTCAAATCAAATCAGAGGAAATCACTGCTGTCCTTCTTGAAAAGTATTTGGGAAAGGGAAGATTCTCCTTCTCCCCCAAGACAGTTAAAGTTTCTTTAATGCTCTCAAGCACAGAGATTCCAGTCCTCTCACTTTGGTTCCATGGTTTGGGTGGATGTGAGTGCCATCACATCCCATAGCTCTGGTTCACACCAGGGGTTTCACTGACAGAATTCAAGGGTAGCATCAGCTCTTCTGTTCCTGGCATTTTCAGCTTCTCAGCACAGTCACTGCATTTGAAATTAACCCTCACTGCTGTGTTCACCAGAATAGAAGGAAAACCCCCTTTCCCTCCCCACAGCACAGTGACAACTGTATCACCACAGCTCTGCTTCCTGCTTCACCCCTTCCCCTTGCCATATGTGAGTTACAGTGGCCCTGTGCAGCACAGCTGACATCTGCTAATTCCCTCCACTTACTTTGTCTTTGACAAATGAAAAGGTCCAGCTGGAAAGGTTCAGCCTGGAGGTGATGTTGAAGTGAGAGATGGCTCACAGATGTCACCCCTTGCACTGCTCAGCAATCCTCCTGCCTGTGTTCTACACCAGCTGCAATTCCCGAGAAGGGAAATGTATTGTGCCATCTCTCAACCACATTCCTGCACAAGTACTGCAGCAGGGCTGGCCATCCAGGGGGATAACAATTGCTGCACTCTGCCCAGGAAAACACAAGGATGTTCCATGGGTTTGGGGCTGATGTCTCAGTGCAATCAGAACATACTGAAATAATCACTTCAGCCTCTTGAAGCAGCCAAGCCTCAAATTCATGGAGGTAGAAGCTCACCTACTCTGCAGAACAAGTTTCTTTTTCAGAGTGCTTTTTAACCTTGTTTTTCTCTTTATCACTCGAAATGAAATGTTTTATTAGTCCATCCTTATATGCAACATGGGAGCAGATTACCTACATGGCAATTTCCCTGCACCTTGTTGGCTTTGAACTTTACTTGGTATTTTCTGTTGAACTCAGACAACTCAATATTCCACTCATTTCAGATTGGTTGATTAATTAATCACAAAAGTTACACTCAGCAGTGCCACAATGGAAATCTAAGGGTGTTTGGTGTATCTTGGCATGATCTGACTTTCAGGAAAAGGACCGATCCTGTTTCATGTTAATGAAACCAAGCTTAAAATCTGGGCAGAACATCTGGAACTTGAAAAGATTTGCAAGGAACAGAATAAAATAAAAATTAAAATAGTAATCCTGTGCCCACCCCCACTGTACACAAATTGTTACAGTAAATTGTTCTGACCACGAGTGCAAACTGAAAGAAAATTATTTCTACTTTATTCTAGTAGAAGAATACAAACTGTGTTCAAAAAAGAAGAAATGGAAATGTGGTTTCTTTAACCTGTAAGTTAATTTAGTCTTTTTTTGCTGTAAAAAAAAAATGATGCTAGGAAAGGATTCAATGGTGTTTTGGTTTCAGGATTAGAAAATTAAAATATTAATGTAATTTAGTATTATGATTACTAAGTGGCTTGGTCTTCAGGAAACATGAAAGAAGTTGCAAGCAATTCTGTGTAACTCATTAATTAAGTCCCATTTAAAACAACCAGGCAACAATTTGTTTCATGTTCAGGAAAGAAATTTTGTGGCCAGAGAAAAGAGATGATTATTTTCAGTAATTAATGATAACCTTGCCTGTATGCAGGAGCTCCTCCAGGCATGACCAAATGATTTCTGGCAGACTGCATAGATGAATCCCTATAAAACTCCAGTCTCAGAGAAAGTTTGCATGAATTACATTAAACTTTGAGGACATACCTCTGAGTTTTGTGAAAGGGAAAAACCAACCCCCACTCTCAAGGTATTCCTTTAAAAATCCTTTACACATATATATTCTATTGATTAGTGAAATTCAGTGTAAAATTAAACATTAGCAGAGTTGGTTTTACTTAGTGCCAACACCATGACCTTTATCAAAACTTGAAGCATTGCCTCTTTAATCTGCATCTGAAGAGACATCTGCCCAAAATCTACTATTGAAAATAGTATTTATTCCTTCATTAACTCAATCTAATTTCTCTTTCCATAATAAAATTCACCCAGTAGCAGAGCCCAAACACTAACCTGAAGGAGTTGTTTAGAAAGCCTTGGAAAGGAATGACATTTTGTTCCAATTCCCCCTTCTTTGTTTGAAGCCTAGACTACCCAAGGCACACAGAATCACAGACTGGCTGAGGCTGGAAGGGACCTCAAAGATCACAAGGATGTTTTTTCTGCTTTTATTTCTATCTTCTCTTGAACACAAAAAAATTTAATGCTGAGGTTTGGTTCTCTTATTCCACTCACTGTCTGTTGAAATGTTTGATGTTACAGCCTGAGCAATGGTTCCTGTTTCTCCATGGCAGTATTCCACACTGCCATTCATTTACCTGTTGGCAGGTGTCAAAAATGCACTATTTTATCTGGATTAGGTCTATTGTCATCATGAGGAATACCTGAAACCTATTCTGTCAATGTTCTGTTTTCTTTCTCACTGTTGGTCTTTTCTCCACTGATATTCCTTTATCCAATACTTTATCTTGATCTATCAGATGTTTTTTTTCAAAACAGGTTTGGACATTAAACGAGTTTCTTTTGACCTTTTCCCCTCACTTCTCATTTTAAAGCTCTTCTTATCAGCCATAAAAGCCTGGATGTCAGAAGGCAATTTTCCCAGATAGTCAGATGGAATCCAACCTTTGAAAACTGTCTCTTTTTAGCAATTGGATCCCACTGGCAAAGTATTCCCAAGCCTGCCTTTAACACTGATATTTGAGTCATCTGTTGCTCATCACTACATCATACGCCCTATCTCCCTCTGAACTGACAAGAAAAAAAATTGAGAGTAGTCACTAAGATGAGACATAATTAACTCAAAAGTAAGCCTTGGTATTTGTGAGTTCGAGGTGCACTGCAAAATCAAGCTGCTCTGAAAGCTTGGTGCAGCTCCCTGTGACACAGGCAGACAAAGAAAACCATGGGATTCCTTCAGGTTGGAAGGGAGCTCAAGGATCATTTGAGATCCGTTTCTCCTGTCTTTTCCATGTGAATCCTTGTAAAAAGGGAGTTTCCATCCTCTTTGTGTCCCCCTTTAAATGCTGGAATGTGGAAATATGGTCTTTCCTCAGCCTTCAGCCTTTCCCAATGGGGAAGCTTCCTGTTCTGGGATCATCTGGACCTTTCCCAGCCTGTCCATATCATTTTGGCACAGTGCCACATCTTTATGTTAAAAAACACAAACGTGAAGTTGCAAATTCTGCATTAAAAAAAAAAAAAATCCTTTATATAAGAAGAAAGCTGTGTTTTGATCAGTCCTTGCAACTTTACATATCTCACTTCATCTTTATCTCTGCCATTCTCTATGGCAACCAAACGTTGCCCTGAGGCCCTATGGAGGTTATTTTAGAAGACTCGATTATTTTAAATTATTTGAAATATATTATATTCTGTTTAGGTGGGGAAAAAAGTGAGTCTGGAGTGTTTCTTGTGTTTTAAGAAGCTCTGGGCTCCTGCAGAAGTCGTTCATGGTGAATCATCTCTTTGCAGGATGCTCATTCAGGTCATGGCCAAGACACACCTGAGAGGATACGAGCTCTGCAGTGATTATATAACCTCTCTTAGCAGGATGTTTTCTAATCATGAAAGCACCCCACAAGTGAAAAATACATTTTTTGGCTTCACAACTACCAGATCACAGCACAAAGCACAATATGTAGAAGAAAGGGGGTGTGAAAGCCACAAATACAGCCTCCTGAAAGACAGGAGGGGGCCAGGAAAAGCAAAGAGGAATTGGTGGTGCTTGAGCTTGCAAGAGCAGAGCAGAAAGCAGGGGAGTGTAAAGTATCCCTGGCAGTTCTGGAACACTGAACCTAAACTAGATTTCTTTAAAATCAATGGAGGAACGTGCTAAATGCAGGAGTCTCTGGACTCTCCCACAATGCTTGTGCTCAGAACAGCAATGTCCTTAAAAGCTCGTTCATTTCAGATTTACTGTGGTGTCATTGCACTAATTTCAACAAAGCAATTTTCGACCAGCAATCAACTCTACCCACTTTATGCTAATGCAGATTTGATTAGCTGGCTTTCAGGATCTCTCTCTATTTCTAGGAAGGACTGAAACTCTTGTATTTTCTTTCCCCAGGCATCCCTTCCAATCTCATTCATATTTGACAAACGAGACAAGAAATCAATTGTGTGTAGTATACACTGTATAATGACCTGCAAAGTTCCTAAAATAGTTGTGCTTGCTCCAGAGCAGTTATTCAGGATTCTGTACACAATTCCTTGGCACTGTCACACCTGGCCAAGTGCCATGGAAAACAGGGCTCTGCAAAACAGAGGTGAACCAAAAGGGATGAATCTGTGCTCGTGTCACTTCTAAGTTCCTCCTATCCTACACAACCCTAAACAAATCAGGATTTATTCTGACCTTTCCCATTGCATTTAGGAAAACAGGCATGGAGTGATACTGAAAGCTGGGATTGTTCAGCTCCTACAAACAGCAGGACTGTGCCCTGTGCCTGTTCCATTCCCACCTCTGTGGCCTGCAGGAGATTTTAGTGCCGAGAGGGCAGTTTGGGCTCCTGAGGATCTGAGAGTTCCTGGCAGCACTTTGGGCTCCTGAGGACGTGAGAATTCCTTACCTCTGCCTTGGCATGCGGATGAGGGGCTGTTTGTGGCACCTCTTGCTCAGCCCAAAGAGCTTGTGCACCGTTCTCTGGGCCTTGAGGAAGAGCTGCTTCATGCTGTTCTCCAGCTGCTCGTAGCGACGTTGGAAATTGGAGTCCATCGTCCACAAATGCATCACAGCAGAAGTGTTCAGGAAATAATTCATAGGCAGCCTCTTCATAAATAACTTGAATTCATCTGAACAACAACAAAAAAATAAAGTTAATAGTCTTTAATTATGTAGCTGTGGCTGTTCTTGCAGCAGAAATTGGCTTCTAATTTGTTTTCTTCTTGAAATAATTTTCGTGAACTCAGTCTTTGGAAATTTTAAAATTGAGCATTTTAATTCTTTCAACCTAGAAAGGTGACTACATTTTTATTGGTAATATTAGAATAAAGCCAGCAAAATCCAATATTCATATGATGTTTAAATTACTATTAAAGCAAATACAAGCATTGTCCTTATTTCTCAACCTGTGAAGATTATGAAGATTATGAAGAACCTAATATGAAGATTAAATAAGAATCAGTGCTTCTTACCTTCAAATCTGGGATCTGAAAGCAAATGCTCATTTAATGATCAGTGTTTATTGACTCATTTGAAGAACATCAGAAACTGTCTTAAAAGAAGTATATTCCAATACTTAGGACATGCAAGTAAATGTGATTTTACAGGCCATTTCTCTTATATATATATGTTATTTCACCTGACACAAGCCATTAAATTAGACTTTCATAAGTATTTATAATTAAAATAGAGACTTTCAAAGCATTTTATGGTACTTCAAAATTTTATGACACTTCAAAAATGTTCCCATAACTTCTTTTTGACCCTAAAGTGGTGGAAAGGAGTTCTTCAATCACAAGGTCATTGTCACTGTGAACATGCCACGCTTTGTGACTTGTTCTGGTAGCTCAGTCCATACAAGGTAAGTAGACAGAATCTTATTAACAGATTTTTTTTTAATCAGGGAGCCTGTTTCCATAAGCAGAATGATTTATAACTTCTGAACCTAAATAAACTTCCATTAAAAGGGCTCCAGACACTGAGGAAATTTGTGAGAATGGGTGGCACACTTGAAGGCACATGTTTATCCTTTTTCTTTCTTGTTTTTGTGTATCACTGTGTTTCCCTGCCTGCCCTCCTGCCTGCTGCTATCCTCCCACCCTTCACAATCCATTTTTTTTCTTTCAGCTTATTCCTGCAATGAAGTCACTCATCCCACAGTTTGGCTTTCACCCTGCCAGATGCTCCTTTTGGATAGTCTGCACTTCAGCAGGATATGTGAAAGCCAAGATCCCACTGCCTGAAGTGGCCTCTCTCTTCAAACAAAAATAATCATAATATTTAACATTGGTGTAATTTTAGGCTGCTCATGGGAGAGGGTCAGTCAGGGAAAACGTCTGCTCACATCAAAGAATGCTCCATTACCATCCCTGTTCATAAGTCTTTTGGTTTAGCTTCAGTTTAGGGTTTTTAACAACATTTTTACACAAAGCTGGAAAAAATGTTTTCTTTTTTGTGAGTGGAGAAAAAAGATCTTTTGTAAATAAGCTGTAGTGGCCCTTGAAAACATCCTGAAGGACACAGGACAGTGATGAAACACAACAATCCCACCTCAGCAGAGCATTTTCTGTGATGGGTGAAGACCCCTAAGGAAACAAAAGGCATTGAAAGGTCTTCTGGAAGGTAAAAAGTGAAAGTCAAGGGGCAAAGATGATGATTTTATTTTTAACAAAGTGTTTTTAATAATTCATCTGGGAATGTGTTGTTCATTTTGCCCTCATGCCTTCCTCTTTGGGAAGGAGTGGTTCTCCCCTGGAGGACAGTCCCTGTGCTGTCCTTAGGGCAGGAGGGAAAGGAGCTCCTCTTTACCTTATCAACTATTTGGAGTCTTTTATCTTTTGCTTTTTCCCTTCCTTACTTTTAAGAAAGTCTAAGTTGGTTTTCATCCTCTTTATCCAGCAAGGATGTGCATTCCTGTATGTACAGCTAACAATTTGAATTAATGGGAATATTTAATAAATTCTACATTAGCAGATGAGTATCTCTGTGAATCTTAGTGTAGTTTTGGGAAAAATAGTTCTGTTTTCTCCTTCCCAAGTGATAATTATTCCTTACTTAGAATTATAGAATATAATTTGGGTCAGAAGGGACATTTATAGTCCAGCCCTCACCACGATGAGCAGAGACACCCTCCCCTAGATCAGGTTTCTCAGAGCCCAGTCCAACTTTACCAATCTCTGATACCTTGTTGGAGATGTCAGAACTTTCTCTTTAGTTTTAAGTAACTTTATTCATGGGTTTATTCACCTTTGTCAAGGGGGAGGGGAGTTGGGCTCTGTTGCTGGTTTAATCTTTAAACCACTGAGGTTTGGGTCTAGCTGGGCAGGGCCTGATGAGCTTCAACAAACAAAAAGGGTGTTTTGGAGGTCTGGGATTTTAAAATTTACATGTTGGGAATCTGGGAGATATGGAGGAGATGAACAGACATTACTGCCTGGCAAAGTTGGAGACACCCTGTCTGAGAAAAGAATGCCGAGGGAATCACAGAATTGAACCAAATGAGCATTAAAGACAAATAGAAGATCACACACTAACTAATGAAAATAATTGGGTAAGGTAGAACCAAAGAATTCTTTGCTTTCTATAAATGTATAAATATGTGGAAAGCCTTGGAGTGGTTTGGAATGGCTCAAAGACAATGCCAGAGAGTTTCATTCCTCCCAAATTCTGTGACATCCTCACGCTGCCCTTCCCAGCCCTCAGTCCCTCGCAGGTCTGCACAGAACATGTGGCACAGGGTTATTCCTTGTCTAAAGGAGCCACATTGGCTCAGTAAAGCCTTCCAAGTCTAAAGATTTAAAAATATAAAAAAATAGTCGTTTAAAAAAAAATTAATAGGAAATAAGGTTAACTGAGCTGATACAAAGTATGCCCTTTATAGAGCACAGATCTGTAAAAATCAGACAGATTTAGAGGAGTGAGGGTATATCTGTATATAAAAATATACTCTGACACCTTGGGAGGGTTAGATCCCAAAGCCACATTCCTGACTTAACTCCTAAGGTCTCTTTTCCCTTCTGCTCCTCTGAGATGCTGATATATCTACTTAAAAGGAGCTTGGTGAAGCCAAGACAAAGGCAGCTCCCTCAAAAGACAATAGGCTCAGACGATGCCTTTTCACCCTGGTATTTAAGGAGGTTGCTGCTTTGCCATCCTCTAATCTCTACAGCTAACAGCTGCTCCATGCAGTGTTTGGAAGTGATAAGGAACGTGTACACTCCTCAACGTGCAATGCAACAGCATTTCCAATAGGAAAATGTTTCTCTTTCTCCCTGTAATAAACACCGTCTTTGACTACCCCGTCTGATCCTGCTAATGAGCTCTGTAATGCAGGTAAAGGGGAGACAGAGATAAAATGAGCATGGTTACACAGTGCCTGCTGCATTAAAAAATAAAAAAAGTTAAAAAAAAAAAAAAAAGAAGAGAAGATAATGTGCCCATATCTTAAACAGACACATTTCATGATCTGTGAAACTACAACACGAACTCCTAACACTGAGAGATGATTAAACTGTTACACTCTAATCAACACACGGTGCCAGCCATTCCTGAGGATTAACTGCCAGTATTACAGGCCTGGGGGCCATAGAAATTGATACTTTAATTCATAAAATCAGAGCATACCCTGAGCTGGGAAGGACCCACAAGGATCACTGAGTCCAACCCCTGGCCCTGCACAACCCCAAAAACCAGACCATGATTCTTGATGCCACATAAAATCTGATTTCAGCACTTTCCCTTTTATTTTCACATGGGAAGTACATGCAATATGATTTTATGTATTCTTAACTAACTGCAAATAAGGTAAAAAAGGTAAAACATTATATGTAGTGGTGGGTCAAGTGAGTTCATTTTCTGGCTGGTTGTGTCTCTTTTCACTTCCCCTTTCTGCCAGGTAAATCTTTCTTGTGTCAACAGTGCCTGGAGATGGAAATGGCATCTCATATTTCACTGGGAAAGAATAAATGAGAAATATCATAATGGGAGCAAACATTACTGCTGAAATCAGATGAATGTCACACGTATTTAGGCTGTGAGAAATACCTAGAGCTGCAGAGATGTGCCTCGGATCCTCAGGGTTATCTGGTGTCAGAGCAGGGCTCAGTGCTGAGTGCAGTGATTACCACTCTGCAGGCAGAGTTGGAAAGGCCAAAAATATCCAGGAAGCCTCATCCAAGGATGTGACAGTGCTCTGCTACAGGGGGAAAAGGTGGGCACCTTTTGGATACCACATTTGGCTCTCTGTTGGAAGAGAACAGGAGCCCTGATCTCTCCACTGTGAATATTTTGATTTTCCCTGGCATTTTGCCCCAAGGTCTGTACAAGACTGTCCTACCTACACCACAGGACACTTCTGGTTTTGTTCCCACCAAGGCTGGGTGGTCTGTGGAACATCTCCAGGCTGTCAAAATGTCTTGGGTTAGCTTGTTTCCTAAGAGCCCTTGTGGAGGATCCTTGGAAGTCAATGGATTTACATCTGCTTGGGGATTCAGAACTCCAGGTTATTAAAGGTGCTGCAGGCTGACATCTGACAGCAATGTAATGCTGGAAAAATGAAAATATTGAATTTTATCACTGCACTTTTGTCTCCTATTTCCTTCAGATTAAACAGAGCAACTGAGCTTTCAAACTGCCACTCCTAAACTTTCCCTTTAAATCATATAGGCACTGCTTCCATAAGGCATTTTAAGCCATAGCTTGTGTCTACAGAGGTCTCAGCAACTTATGGAAGACCACAACTCCCAAGTAAATAGGACAATTCAAATTTCACATGGATTTCTATCAAAGGAAAGAGAATACTAATTTTTTTTTATCTGCTGGTTCTTGTTATGGCTGAAATCGACAGCAAAATACATGTGACAACAATTAAGTGAGGAGAAAATCTACATAGAATTTAGGAGGACATAAAACACAGTTTGAAAAGAATCTGCATTTGGTGATATGCTAAGAAAAAAAATGTTTCATAGCAAAGTTACAGGAAATTTCAGCCACCTTCTCTCAGGCTCCAGAAATGGCAGTTTCTGGGGAGAGGACATTCCATCAAGCTTTATTCTGTTGTTTAATTTAATGTCATATTTTCTGATGAGCCATTTTACCTAGAATGAAATAATATAATCTTCTGGAAACAAAACCTTTAGCATTGGAAATTACAGCATAGTGCTTCAGTAAATATATAACCCTGTCTAATTGTGGATTATATTGTCTACCCAAAATCAATTTTAATTTTTTTAAACAATATTCAAACCTTGAAAAAGCAATTATGTTTTCTGGGCAAAAGCAGCCTGACAATAACTGAAAAACTGTAAGGATCTTTTGTTGAGTGAAACATGCTATTCACAATTGTATATAGTCTATGTATTTTCTATTATTAATAAGGATTTGGATTTTAGAGGGGTTGGGTTTTTTTTTCATTTAACAAAGTTCAGTAAAAATATGTATATAGGAGAAAAACCCCTTTTTACATCACATTATCATGTCAAAATCTACCATTAGAGATCAACTGTAATGGGCTGCTTTGCCATTTCTTTAAGGAAACACTTTTTTCCCTTAAAAGTCTATATATCTATCGTTTGTACATACATCCTCTTTTTTAATCAAGTTCTTTAACTTGCTCTAGAGGTATTAAAGTTCTGCCATCACAGCCTAGAAGTGAGTAATACCTGGTGCAAAAACTCCTCTGCTTTGGCTCTAACAAAATGTTACAGTGGGATTAAGGCAAAAGTACAAAAATCGACTGGTCTTTAACAAGTGAGGCTGTGATGCTGCCTGAGCAAGCAATGATGTGCTGGTCCAAGTGAGGGTGCTTCAGACAACTTCAAAATTAGCTAAATTTTTGTTCTCCACTGCATTTCCTCCCTGCTCACTCTCTTAATGAGAATTGCAAATGATCGCTGCTCTGTACCAAGCGCTGGTACTTCAGGAAGCCAGCTCACTTCTTAAACCATAGTGAGGGGAGCAGTGAGGTCAGACTGGATATTTCCTTGGGCAGTTTGTAGCCCAAGGACAGCAGATCAACTCTGCCATCAGATCAACTTTCTCAGAGTTTGGTCCAGTCAGGATTTGGAAACTGCTGCAATCAAGGCTCAAGTGCCCTCATGGAGAATTAACTTCTCCATACCTCCAGTGTGAATCTCTCTGGTTTCACTTCATGCCTGCTGTCTCCCAACACACAGAGCCTGGCTCTCTTTGCCCTCCCTGTGGACAAGGGGGCTGCTCTGAGTTCCCTGAAGTCTCCCTGCCCAAGGCTGACCAGCCCCTCCTGGGGTCTCTCCCCTCAGGGCAGCTCCTCCCCGACCACACTCCAGGTTGTTGATGTTTTTCCTCTACTGTGGACCCCAAACTGGATGCAGCACCTGAGTGTGGTCTAATAAGCACTGAGGATAATTCCCTCCTTGATCTCCTGCTCCTGACCTCCTTTGCAGCACCCACAGTGTGGCCTTGGTACTGTCAGGCCAGTCTGTCCCCTGCCCCAGGAACCTTCCAGGCAGATCCAGCCCCAACTGATGCTGGTTTTGGAGCAGGCATTGGCTCTGTCTTCTCAACACAGGTCACCCTTGCAGTTCCTCACTGCCAAAACCTTGCCAGATAAACCTCATACATCTCCAAAAATGTTGCCCAAGATCTCTCATTCCATGATTTTCCCAGTGACCAGAGTGAATCCAATCAATCAGTAACTGGACCATCCTTTCAGGCTTTTTCTGATGATCAGTGTAACATTTGCCTTTCTCCACTCCTCAGGGATATTCCCCAGTCTGCATGATCTTCCAAAACAAAGAGATCTTACCAGGATATCATCTGTGTCTCAAAACCCCAGAGGCAGCCTGTTAACCCCCATGGGCTGCCAGGGCTCAGGCTGTCTCCAGTCACCCTGAATTGCTCCACTGCTCACTGCTGGTGCTTCCTTTCCCCTGTGTCTCCTCTTCCTGAGCTCAAGGACCTGCAGGATTTGCTGGTGAAGACTGAGGGCAAAGAAGGCATTGAGCACTTCTGAAACAAATCCCTAAATCACTCAGCCTATTCAGCAGCAGCAGACCCTCAGTTCCTCCTTCAATCTTTTACCTCCAACTGTAAAAGCTTTTCTTGTTTCTCTTGGCATCCCTTGCAAGCACTGGATGTAGCTTTTCCCAGCACTCTCCCTGAATGCCTGGGCAGTGTTCCTGGGTTTTTCCTTGGTAGCCTGTCCCTATTTGCACCTCCTGTACTGCTGCCTTTTAGCTTTGAGACTCTGCCTTGAGTTGCCCGTTTTAGCAAATCCCTGCCCTGAGTGTCAGAATGGACTGTTCTGCTTGAGGATGCTTTCCTGAAAATCTTTCCAGAGCTCCTTTGTCTCCAGAGATTTCTCAGAGGAAACACCTTCTCCCAGGCCCCAGACCTGCGTGAAGATGCCTTTATGAAGCCCAGGTCTAAATTCTGCTGCTCTCCTACCCAAATCCTGACCATCACTAATGCATGTCCTCCACAGACAAGGCTGCCATTGATTATTCCACCCCAGGCAGCAGTTCTTTGTTAGGGAATAATCACTCCTTTTGATTGATCCAGTGCCTGTCTCAAGATGTTATTGCTGACAACCTTCAAAAGCCTCCTTGACTGCTTGTGTCCCACTGCTGGTTTTTCAGCACATGTCAGGGAGATTCAAGTACTCCAGGAGAAGCAGAGTCTGTGATCCCAACACATCCTGGAATTTTTTAAGGAAGGCTCCATCCACTTACTCACATTGACTGAGTGGTCTGTGACAGGTTCCCACCCCAATGTCACCCTTGTTGGCTTCTCCTCTGGCCCTGACCCACAAATTCTCATCCCCATTGTCCATCCCAGAGCAGAGCTCCCTACCTTAAGCCTACCCCATGACAGGGAAGGCTCTCCTCATCTTCCTCCTCATCCCTCATTCCACTGATTTCACACATGGAGTGCATTTGAGCAGCACCCCCCAGGTGGATTCCCATTCCCCATCTTCTACCATTGCTCCTGTTGCTGTCACCCTGCACTGGGTATTCCTAGGAAAGACTCCCCCTTTTCCTCACAGGCCTGAACCCTGTGTGACTCCTGATGCATTCCACCTGTGCTATTCCCTCCCTGAGCCTCATCCTATCCATGAGATGATATTCCAGAGTAATGCTGCCTTTCCAGATTATAGCCCAACAGACAAAATCTGCTTAAGGAACTCGAAATTTTGCATTAAATTAAAAAAAAAAAATAAAAAAAAAAACACCAAACAAAATTCAGCTGCAGTTGCAGTTTTAGTTCATTTGTGGAGTGTTTTTCCTTCAAAATAACTTGTCTCCTTGTCTCTGCTAATCATTTGCCTACACCTGGTTTTGATTCCAGCCTTCCTTTGGCACAGTTCCTTCTAACAGCAGCCAAAGTCAACAGATAATGTTGCATAAGGGAAAGCAGCAACAATCAGAACCAACAAGAATAATCAGGCCATAAGCTCTCCTTGAAAAACACTAGGAAATATCTCTAGTAGCTCCAGAAGTTTATTTCCCCACAGAAAAAGGTGACAAGAGCAGCAAAGTCAGCCAGCCCTGCTGTGTGTCCACTGGTGCTGTAAACAGGACCATTTAATTATTATTTAATTATGTAAGTAAATATATTTAATGATATCATTATTTAATATAAATACTGTATTATTTAATATAAATACTGGCTGGTTTTTCTCACAGGTTAGGTGTTGGAAAGAAGACTGCCAGTTAATCACACACAACAGCCAAGGAAAGCTGCTGAAGATATTCATGTCACCACCAAGTGAGCTCTGAGGTTGAACTGTGCAAAGAAAAGAAAAGCCATTTTGTGAAAGGATTTTTAGTATTCCAAAGGTATCTTAAATATTTAGAAATTTTCTAAAATTTTCCAAATTATTCTAATTCCTCTGAAATCCTCTAAAAGGAACAATGAAAACTTTTTCTCTTTTACTTTCCTTTGGATCAGCCAAAATACTTCACCTTTGACAGAATAGAACTTTTTTTATTGTTATGTCAGCCCTTAGTTTCATATTTTAACATCAAGTTATGAAGTAAAAAAATTTAAAAATTAAAAGACACTTCAAAGTGAAGGTTAAATGCTTTACTGCATTCCTAAAAATGAAACCAAAAAAGAACAACAAAAGTAAAACAAAACAAACAAACAACACCAACAAAAATAAAATAAAATAAACAAACAGAAATTGCAAAAAACCCCAAAGCAACAATAAACAAACAAACAAAAAAACCCAACAAACCATAATTTTGTAATATCCTGCATAGAAATCTTCATCTCTGCTACACTTCAACACTTTTCTGTTTAGACTACCAGCTCTTTAGAGGACAGCCTGGCTATTATTATATCTTTATAGGACAGTTAGCACAACAGACCCCAAATTTAATTGTTGCCATTTATTACAAATAATAAAAATAAATCTGCCTATTGCTCCAGGCAACTGCACCCTCCTGGGAGAGCTCAGTGGGAGCTGCAATTAGTGTAAGGAGAGAGAGTTCAGGTAGGAAAGATCTCCTAATCCCAATTTTATCACACATTTTACTGTACTGCTTGTGAAAACCTGTTGCTGCACCAACCATGAGACCACCATGTTATCATTCCTATCCCATAACAATGCTTTTTGATTTTAATCAGGGCAATAAATATGATGGTGAGTCAAATACCAGTGTCAGCTGTAAATCAGGACCTGCAAGCACAAAGCTGGAAGTCTGAGAGGATATAAACCATGGGACCCACATTTCAAATGGTCAGATGTGATTGCTGTTCATTAAAGTGCTGCCTCGATATTGTGTAGATGTTATTAAAGAGATTTATAAAAGATAGATGTTTTTTAAAATATCCCACCATGATTCAGAAGCCTGGAGAAAGCAAAGTGCTAAAATGAACATATATTTGTTTTTATGTTGCCATGAATTTTAGTTCTTCATGATGCATTACTCAATTTGTCAAAAAAGTAGCAGCTGTGTTTGAAAATAATCCAATTCAAAGAGGCAGAAGACTGCAGCTGGAAACAACCTTATTTCTTCAGAGAAGACAGAGTAAATCTGAATTTTCTTTCCCCTTCTCCCTCCAATTTAATGGCTAAATCAGCCAGCTCTCCTGATAATTAAAATGGAGGGAGGGAGGGAGGAAGGAAGGAAGGATTTTCTGCAAGACATGGTCTGTGTTTTTCAAGGAGGAAAGGAGCTCCACACTTCCTCCTGGACAGACTATTTGAAGTGGAACAATCCAGCTGCTATAGAAGCCTCAGGAGAGCAAATTTGGATGATTCTGATTTGGGGGGTGTGAGTGTGGTTGATTTCTTCCTGAAGTGAGGAATGCTGCAAGGATAACTCCTCTCAACCCTGCACTCTGCAAGAAGGAAAGAACAAGGATAAGTGTCAGCGTGGAGATGGAATGGGTGGGGAACAGAGATCCTCTGGCCAGTCATTTATATTTATAGTTCTGAGGAACCTCATGTTAAAAGTGATGGGTGGAAATGGCCTCAGGGTGCACCAGGGAAGTTTTAGATTGGATTTTAGGGGAAATTTCTTCATTGAAAGTGTTATCAAGCATTGACCAGACTTCCAGGGCAGTGGTGGACTCACCAGCCCTGGAAGGGTTTAGAAAATGTTTGGACGTGGTTGAGTGGTGAACAGGGTTGATGGTTGGACTGGATCATTTTAAAGGTCTTTTCCACCCTTAATGGTTCTGTGATTCTATGATAGATGTCACATATGTGTATAAATATACAAACACATGTGTATATATCTGTTTTGTGGAGGTAATTCTAGTAATGTCAGCCTGTTATAGGAAGAAGAAATCAAAAATCCTTCTCTCACAAGCCCTGAAAGTCTCCTGGTGCCACATAGAGGTGAAAAATACGCAGTTAAAAATGGTAGTGAAACCAGAATATCACCCTATAAATTGTGAGTTAATTCAGAAGTTCTGCTGGGCAGGAGATAACAACCTGGCCTGGACTCTGATACCAGCTGGAAGCACTCAGATTTCCTGCAATAAAGCAACTTGTTTCTTATTGTCCATCTAAATATGACCTTGACAGCAAGTTCCCTTTCAGAAACCAAAAGGCCAGACTCCACAGCTCTTTGTAAGTCCCAGTTTTTGGAGGACATTCCCTTCTTCCTGTCACGTTTGGTTTCGGGTGTGATTTTGGTTTGTTACTCCTTTAAAAATGTTTCTATCTCTACCCTTCAAAGGGATGTTCCTTGGAAGCTTTCAAGAAAAATGTCTCAAAAATTTATCTATGGTTATTTTGGATTTTTTAAAAACATTTTTATTACTTCAATGTGGTTTAGAAGTAGCTCTGCAACATGGATGTCCCAATGTCCTTTATTATCTTTCTACAGAACTATAAATTCACTTAAAGCATCTTCCTTATGGGTAGATAAAGATATAACCTCTGTCAGTCCAAAATTTACCTTAGTTGATCATGCTGGGAAATCCTGCAGTTTGAAAACTGGGTAGGGTAAATAAACATGTAATGATTCAAAGGAGGATAAAGGAGGGAAGAGAATGAGTGAAACTGAAAAATGTTCTTGGAAAACACATTGAAGTAAATACCCAGTGTTAAGCTGTTCCAGGAGAAGATTTAAGAAGCTATGAATCAGAACAGACAACACTGCCCTAGAAGAAAAGAAAGGCCACAGAGTGACATCACTCTTAATAAAGAAAGCCTGGAGCTGCCAAGGCAGATTGGAATTCCACCAAGAACGAGGGGATTTTGTCACTAGCTTTGAAGGGAATTACATTATGTCCTGTACATGGTGGACATAAGTAGAATTACATTAGATCAAGCCTTCTGCTCCTCCTCTTATTACAATGTCATCACAATGTTTGAAGTATCTCGGAGTGCAGTGCCACCTAAAACTTTAATAAGTTGATTTGCCAGGTGCAGCTTTAGCAGGAGCTGTATAATGCTTTTAGTTTTGGAACAGGGGCAATTATATCAGCTGTACCATCATTTTTTGAAGTAGGAGAGGAACAATTTAGACACTGACTCTCCAAAGGAATTATACACATCCCACCTGTTCATTTTATTAAAACAGTGACACCTCCACAGGGGTGGAAGAGCTGGGGAGGGGAGCACTGGTCACAGAAGGAACGGCAGCTTGGTGTATCCACTCATGTTATTGATTAAACTTCCTGACAACCACAGAGGGAAGTTAATTACTGGGAGGCAAATTAACACCCCTGCAAGATAATAGAGAAAACAATAATTATATTAAGAACTCAGGGGGCTAAGTTTTCTTGGCCCTGAGCCTGAAGCTGTAAGCGGTGTTTGAAAGCAAACCACGGCTCTACTGCTCAGGGGCAAATAGTTTGAACCATATTGATTGAAGTCTTTATTCTCAGTGATTAAAAAGCACCTTCAGCTGCCAGTGAGTCAGTTCAGACTGCTCACAAGGAGTCTTTCAATTAAGATTTCAAGTGGGACTCACTTTGCATGGCAATGGGTCTGTCCTGGTGAGCAGAGAGGCACAGACTGTGCTGAGTGACCTGGGCACAGCTGGCACGGGCTCTGTGCAAGGGGCTTGCAAGGATCCTTGGAGGGGAATCCTCCCAAACCCATGAAAACAAAGCTTATTAGACGGACAGGTTACATTTGTTGCATCTATAAATTGAGGAAATCCTCCAGTGCTCAGTTTGAATTCCAGATTTCATTTTTAGTCTCATTTTATGTGCAGCTGGAAAAGCAGGAACGTGTCACTGGGCTGAGCAAGAGAGGACTTCTAGTGCAAACTGCCTTCCCTGCAAATGATGGAGTGGGCTATGAATTTGTGGTCTGTCTGTGATGCCAAGTCAAACCTTGTCATCTTGTGACATTAGTTAAGATTTGGAGTCTCAAGTTGAGTCTGAAAATCACCTTTTTTCCATTCTAAATGCAATAAGTTTCTGCTGATCAGAGCCTACAACACAACATCTGTGTTTAAACTGACATTTCCAAATTATGCCTGCAGTTACCCTCTGCCCTTCTACCTCCTTTTAGTAATTTGCAACAGGTATAAATGAGACCTTTGGTACATGTTTTATGAAATGTCTGTTTTCGAATGTAGTTTTTCTTTGAGGGAATTTTGTTGGCCTTTTTGGAGGGGAGTTTTTTGGGATTTTGGGGTGGGTGGGGGGTTATTTTTCTCTTCTCCTGTAGTGGAAGAACCATAGATAACACCATAAATGCCAAGGTAATTTTTAGCTAGAGATTAAATGGCAGTCTGAAATTTTTTTAAGACAACATTGCTGCATTTTGCACAGGAGTTATTGAGGGCATTTTTTAGTTCTTAGGTTGTCATTATTGCTGCTGGTAAGAAGGAAGAAGGCTGGAACCCAGGTCAGTGTCTCCATTATGACAATCTATGAGCTTGGCTGCTGGGAAGAATTACCTTTTTACTTGTCAGCCAGGTGACTTTGATTTGAATGCAGTGAGAGGCAATAAAAGGGAATCCCATGGTGTCCTCTTCTGCTAAAGCAGTTCTAAGAAAGGGTCTGTGCCACAGGAACAGCAAAAAATCTGTGCCTTGTTGGGGTGGTAAACAAAATTACACTTGATTTTTCTGACTACATAGAGGGATTTTTAAGACTGAACCTCACAGACTGAATGCAGATTTGCTGCAGGCTTTGTGGGGTTGTCCATCAGAAAGGATGTGACATGCTGTAACCACAGCAGTGCTTTAAAATGCTTGTCTGAGGAAGAGGAGGAGAAAGGCTGTTCCACTGGTTGCATTCCTTAATGCACTGCCAGCAGATATTAACATAATCCATAATTAAGATGATTCCAGAGCTGCAGCTGACAATAATGTATGAAATTATGAAAAAGCTAGTACTTATCTAATGGTCCAGACTTCTGGCCCTCAGATTTCCTGTGTCTTTATGTTGTGATTCACATTTGATCTTGAATATCTGAATTTGTCTTTGGCTCTCCTCATAATGTATTCTGTACATCACAAGTCTAAGGCTTCTGTCTTCAGCACTGGACAATCTATTTAAATTTATTTACATTATTTTTTTTCTAACTTCAAATTTAGTCTATTTAAATCTAATTTAAAGATATAACTTTGTGTTTTGTTTAACTGCCTGGCTTTGCACCTGCTTTCTTTAAGCATCAGTATATTTTAACATATCAAGTAAGTCCAGCTGTACCTGTTTTTTTTTTAATTGCTACAAAAAATGAATTAAAAAGTAACTCAACAGATGTATTACTCTTTATTGTTATGTGCTCAGCATCTAGGAGTATCTACATGCAAGAATTATGACTATAATTCACTTTTCTGAGAAACACTAAGAGATTTGTGCAGATTTTGAGATCAAATATGATCACTTGCTATGGGCAGGTGATTGATTGGCTGTTGGACTGTGTCTGACGTTGGAACAATCTGAGAATTCCTATTTTTCAGCTTCTTTACAGCCTCAGCAGCCACCAAGGCACTGCTGCCCACCTGTAACAAACACAGGAGGCTGGCAGAGAGTGGGAGGAATTCTCCCCCCAGCACTGGCACTTCCAGGTGGGAGCCAATGCTCATTTCCAGACTTTTTGCTGCATTTTACAGCAGCCTGGCTGTTGGAAACAACTTTCTCTGTGAAAACAGGGATCAGAATCCTCCACAAGAAACAGTGGAGCAGTTCTGGAGCCAGGAGTGAGGGCACAGCCTGAGTTTTTATAGACACAGTGTGTGACCACAAAGGGTTTGTCCATCTTCTCTTGAGCCTGGCTTTCCTAAACCACTTTCCCAGACCTGGGGAGCAGATGTGCTTAGTGGAAAGAGCCTTTCTTGTTCCAAAGCTGGTATTTTACAGCATGGGCTCACTTCATTTGGGAAAATATGAGCTGAAGGAGAAGCGAAAATAGGGTGATTTTCCACGTTTTGCAGTTTTGAAGATGGAGATATAAATTCATGACACTGTTTAATGGATAATTCTCTAAATCTCACTGCAGATTATGGAATGCTGGAGATGATCTTTCCTATTACTTTCTGTAGGTTTTGCAGAAAAGTAATTATACAGGATGCAAATGCTACCCCCAAAAATAATGGAATGGTTGAACTGCTTCATCTTCAGTATTACTGATATTTAATTCAGTAATAAGCTTATCATCTCCTCCATTAGAACCCACTTTCTTCAACCCTTTAAATCCAATTCTTTCATACAAGGGATTTTGGGAACATCATTAATTCAATCATTGTAAAGAAACGGAAAAATATAATTGAACTGAGGAACAGGACTCCAAAGTGTCCAAAGCAATCTCTGCTGAGCGAACAAAAAACACTTTGTTAACATCTATGCAGTGCTATGTATTAACTGAGGTCCAGATGTCATTTTTAGGTGGACCTTTCAAAACTGTGCATTTTTTCAGATGATTTTAAGTCAGTACATGGAAAGGGTAACCAGTGCTCAATAGCAAGACATCCCAGAGTTATTAGGGAATTATGGAATGCATTAGACATGAAATCCAAATCCAATGAAACCAGGGATTTAAGAATAGCTTGCACCAGCAATTCACTTCTGTTAGTACTTTGCAATCAAAGCAGTGATGGTGGCTGGATGGACAATGAAAAACAGTTTCAGCAAATATTAATGTGAAAGTTAATATCAATTTACTTTGGCTGTACTTTCATCACCTGCACTTTCTATGATACTGAAATTTACCTTTTGAATTATCTCTGTAAAGCAGATACAGAAGTGACTGAAAAAATCAAACTCGACATTTTGAGAAGCTGCTTGTCATTTAAAGCTGCAGAAGGATGCATTTCAAAATATTTACAAGGTGACTTCTGATTAATTCTGTCTGTGAATGCCTGCTGGAGTGAAGAGTGTTTGTGTTGAGTGGTCAAAGCCTTCAAGGGCCTCCTCCATGGCTCTGGCTCTTCTCTCCTTAATCTGGACTTTTGAGTCAAATCCCTGGAGTTAATGGACTACAAATGGTTCACAAAGGCACATATTTCAGTGCTCCACTGAACCACCTCTGAGCCCAGCTCTGACAGGCAAAGCTCTGTCCAGCTTGTGGTGGGTGTGCTCTTTCCTTCCATCCTAGCTGGTATTTAAATGTTTAAGAGAATGAGTTTGTCATTTCAAAGCTATCTTGAAATTATATCTCATAATATTTACTGCACATCCCCTGATCCCATGCTTTCCAAGGAAATATTCCAAAAGGGATTTTGTTGCCTTCAAGGGGGGAGAGGGAGGAAAAATCCACTGCTCAGCATATTGTGAGATATGCAGAGAGAAGGCAACAAGCTGCCATTGCATGTCAGATATGTGAAAATAGATACTTGATGGAAGATTTTACTTTCATGTTTCCAGGAGGTCTCATAAATGCTAGTGATAAAAAAAAAAAAAAAAAAAGAAATTATGAAAATGCAATTTTGCCATTTTTTATTGTTTGAGCAACACCACCATCCATGTCCTTATTTATTTTTATAGCTTTTTTAATTCTGAAAAAGGAAATTAAGTCACTACAGAGACTGCCAATTTTTTTTTTCAATGCAAACGACCGAATCACCTTAAAAGAAAATTGTTGTCATTTAAATTGTTTAAAAGAAGTGTTCAGATTTCCAAAGATACTCAGCAGCCAACCACACCAAGATTTTACACAGGCAATGTGTGCTCATGTTATTATTATCCTTGCTGTCAGAATCCAGAGCCTGTGGATGATTTTGGGGGTCTTCTTGACTTCCTTGTGTTTTAGAGCGGTGGGTCATGATCTCTGGAAAATGTTAAATTGCCAGTCAGTGTTGCATGTCAGAACTGGTTTCTTTTTATATTAGCTCTTGGCAAAAGAGCTCTCAAGATCTTCCCAAACCAGTGATGTGTTACAAGACAACATTTTTATCCTCACATCTTCAACACTGCTGCAACCATAAACTGTGGACGTCCCACCTACTCCCAAAATGTGAGAATTTTGTCCAGGAATATTTTGGCTCTCTTTATTGCAGGAAACAGATTACATCTCAGTGCTTAGGTCAAACCTTTTTTTCTGAAATAGAAACGTGGAGTTCACTGAGAGGATGAGGCAGGAGAAACACCTGGACAAGTAGGGGCTCCTTTCCTGGGGCAGAAGGGGAACAAGAAAATTTGCAGTGTCAAAGAACAATTGAACCCTGAAAAGGTGAGGAGGGTTGCAAGGACACTCGTGAAGATTGCACAGATTTGATCTAACACAGGTGGATTCCACAGTCTGGGATCTCAGGGGAATGTAGTGATAGCAGCAGGTCAGACTGGAACATCCAGCTCTCCTTTCAGGCTGCAAAATCCAGTGAAAGCTGCTCTCCATGCACATCAGGAAAGGTAAATGGAGCACTGCTTGATTCCATTAGAGGTGGTATTTTCAGGCTGTGTGTTGGTGGTTAGAACAGAGTTTGTTGGAATGATGGTCTCAGGGAGAACTTTCCTTACAGAATAATTCAGCCAAACACCTCAAGAAATTGATGAAAATTCTTAATAAAGGTTGAACAGCTTTCCTATGGATTTTTGATAAGGAAACAGCTGCTTGTTTGCTTGGGTAGTAGTAGAGTCTGAGGGCCATGAGATCTGATAAAGGACAAGCAGATGGTTCAGAGTAAGCAATTTGAAGTAGCTCTTGTAATTCCTTTAAGATCTCAGTGCATAACCTGACAGTAAGGGGTTATACAAAGCTCATTGAGCTACTAGTGACCAAGTATTTATTGCTGCAGGGCAGCTAGAGACATGAAAAAGGCAGCCAAATTCACTGAGAGATAAATAACATACTGCTGCACATCCTCCAAAATGGCACTTGAGTAGTTAAAAAGTGCCAGAAGAGGCTGAGTGAAACACAACCTGCATGTAAGGATAAACAGCCTTCTCAGAAGAGAATTGTCACTCCCAGAGGACCCAGACAGCAGCCCAGAGTCCTGCTGTGTGGAAACCAGCACCTTCTTTGACCACAGAGCAGCACAATGGCTGAGATGGGCAACAACCCCTTGTCCAAAGCTCTGCTGAAGCAGAGCCACCTAGACCCAGCTGCCCATGGAGTCAGCCTTAGGATAAATCCAAGAATGGAGGCTCCAGAACCTCCCTGGGCAAACTGGGTAAGTGCCAGGTCACCCTCAGTGAAAAACTGTTTTTTTCTGGTGTTCAAAGGGAATCTCCTGCTTTCCAGTTTGTGCCCACTTCCCCTTGTCCTGTTGCTGGACACCACTGAGAAGAGCCTGGCTCTGTCCCCTTTGCATCCTCCCTTCAGGTATTTATAGACTTTGTCCCTCAGCCTTCTCTTCTCTAGGCTGAACAGCCCCAGCCCTCTCATCCTTTCTTCAAAAAAAAAAATAAATTCCTCAGTTGTTTTATCTTGAACAGACAGGAGGAGAGATAACACAGAGAATAAACAAACCATCTTAAATAGAATATTTACTTCTTCCTCTTTAAACTAAATCCTGCCCAAAGACACTGTGAATGGCCTTGAGTGAACCCTGTAATTCTTACAGGTCTGTATTAGTTTATCCAGATTAGTTTCTGGAGTCAGAGGACTGCTTCAAAACATGTAAGTTAAGAAAGGGTTTGGAAGCAGAAAAGGTAAAAAAATTAATTCTCTTGTATTTATGTCTAGTTGACTCTGGAGTTCACAGTATCATAGAAGGGAATTCATTAATTCATTAATTCCTCTGCCATTAATAGCAGACTATTTGGGCCAGCAGTGAGTGCTCTGTATTATTTTGCCCCTTTGTTGCTCAGACTGAAATTACTACATAGTCTGGCCTCCCTTCTAGTGAATTTATTTTTTATTATAAATAGATTAGAATAAAGCAACACATTGTTATCTCAAAAGCTGACTTCCACTGATTTAGACAAAGATTTAGCATTTTTTTAGTTTTTTCTTAATAAAGGTCACTTTTGTTCCCAGACCTGTTAATGCTATTAACATGGATCAGATTCATGCTGATAATTGTTAATAATTTTTCATCATGTAAATATTGCTCAAGTTCCAAATGTGTCAGAATATGTGTCAATGATTATAAATATACATATACATATACATATACATATACATATACATATACATATACATATACATATACATATACATATACATATACATATACATACATATATATATATATAAAAAAAATTGCTGTCTTGACTGTGTTGCCTCCCAACTCCTTGTGCACCCCCAACCTCCTCTCTGGTGGGGTTGTTAAAGAGCAGAAATGGCCTTGACTCTGTGCAAGTGTTGCCCAGCTATAATTAAAACATCCCTGTGTTATTAACACTGTTTCCAGCACAAATCCAAACCACAGCTCTATACCAGCTATTGTGAAGAAAAATAATCCTACCCCAGCCAAAACCAGCACAAGATTTTGGAAAATATTCTGAGTGTCAGCACATGGGCAACGGTTCTTTGAGTCATAGCACTACTGTGTTTATCTTGTACATGTTGTGTGCATTGTCAGTTTTTGTGAGACAGTCCTAAGATGTTCTGACTCTTGACACTGTCAGAAGCTGCCTTCATACTTTTGTCTGTTGTAGAGTGTTTTTGAATTGGGNATATATATATATAAATATATACATATATATATATATATATATATATATATATATATATAAATCAGTGTGGCTGGAAAAGCTTACAGACCATGTGTGACAGCAGTGGAAGAGCTGCTCAGTGGTAATACATGATTTATATGAGGTTGGATGCTCAATGACTAAGTTATCCATCAAAAACTCACATGCCAACTCTTCTCCAAGTGCAGACCCAGACAAGGTTACCTCTCCCATCTTCCCATGAACATCTCTATGTGAAACACTTCATGAGATAAAAGCAGAAATATTCTAAGCTACCTCTGAGTTGTGGAAGTCATGCTTGGTGTATTTATTAGATTAAAAATGATTTAAATATTTCAAGGGCTAAAGAGGGGAGCGTGGCACACGTCTTAATGATGTTAACAACCTAAATTTCACACTTCTTAGTAACCACACCTACTAGCAATTACCAAACTGACAGATATATGTGAAGTTCAGCTAAGGAGTCTTTGAAAAGCCCAGAATTTAACTCTTACCAATTTTTTCCCAACCTTCATGTCACAGACATGAATGAGCATAGGACTAGAAATGCAGCTGACAACGATTCAAACTCATCATTAACTTGATGTCCATTATACAGTTTGCTGTAAGAATCCTCCACAGACTCAGATGTGTGTGCTCTTCCAGCTTAATTAAAATTGCTGTTAAGTAGGTGCCTACAAAGGACATTCTTCAGGCACTGAGCAGTGTCACAGCCCATTCAGATTGGACAAAATGTGGCAAAATATGTGCTCCCTCTGAAGAGTGTGTGTATATATATATATATGTATATATATATATATATATTTGCCCTAGTTTGCAAAGTAGCATGGCTCCACAAATAATTAAAGGTGTCCAAATACTCATTGGGAAAATGCACCTAAATGTACACAAAACCAAAGCATAAATTCATGCTTTTATAGTCAGAGAAGTCTGTGATCCTCCAAGGAGAAATATTGCAAGTTCTGGTGTCTTCCTGCTAGAAGTGAGAATGGGGATGGGAAAAGGGCCTCAGATCTCCTAAATGGACTCAGATAAAAAACAGCACCTGCTTAAAAGTTGCAACAAATGAAATTTTAACTGAAACAGAGTCTCTTGAAATTATCAGTTCTCTTGAACTGAGGAGTTAGTCTTTAACAATAAAGCAAGAAACAAAATGTAACAATAAAAAATTTAACAAAAAAAGCAAGAAAAAAAAGAAAATTAATGTAAATAAAGTGCTGTTCATTTACAGTTTTTTACTGATATTTATTCTGCTCTTCCCTTGACTGCTGCATAATCTTCCTCCTTTTCTCTTCTACTGATTTGTTCTCTTTCTCCAACACAACTCATTAAAACCTGTGATTTTTGTATTTTTCCTGACTTTTCCTTGTCTCCCTCAATTCATTTTTTTCCCTCAACGATTTTTCCCAGGTCTGCTGAGCTCTCCTGACTTTTGCCACCACCTGGCTAGACAGCTGTTCCTGATAGCACTGAACAAGTGAGTTGTGAAAACAGTTGTTCAGAGGCTGATTTTACCTGTAGTTCCCATTCTCTGTGGGATGGGAAGTTCTGATGCTCAGGACAGGTGAAATGATGTATGAAACAAACCTCAATTAAGGAAAAACCAACGCGGCACCAGCAAGTAAAGACAACGTGGATGGGGCCAGTTTAAACCCAAACCATTCTATGAGATACAGCCAAAGAGGGGGAAAAACCCCCAAAAACATAAAAATCTCACCAGATTCTTCAAATTCACTGTTGTAAGCATTCCAGGTCTCACTTATGCGGAGCAGGTTCTCTTCCATGGCCTGGATGTCCATGTAGGGACAGTTGCACTCGGGGAATTTGGGGCCACACTGGCACCAGCAGTCATTGTCCTTGCAGATGAACTCCCCCTCTGAGTTGCAGGCAATGTAGCTCAGAGCTGCCTGCACAAAATGCTCTTGCAGGTACTCAGGGAGGATCACCTGAAGACCTGGAGGAAGTGGAGGAAATGTTATGGTATTAAACACAAAGCCCAGCAGCTTCCCCAACTCACGTAGCAAACAAACACAATTACAAAAAAGAAAAATATATGGAGTTTTTAGGATGATTTGCACATACATCCAGTACTATGTCATGTATTTCCTTTCTTAATAATTCTTTTCAGACATTTTCCTCACATTTCCCTCCCAGCATGGAACATCCATCCACTAATGAGCAACCTGTATTTCTCAGGCAGAGTGTTTGCTGCTGGAATCTTTCTAGGGGGACTGGGTAACATCAACCTCTCCCTGGGAAGAGCTGCTGAGAGAGCAGCAGCCAGAGCCTTGCAGCAGGAAATCACACAGCTGAATTATAATCTTGGTGCCAGCAATAATGCAGATTCTGAAAATGCTGATGAAGGGAAAGCAGCCCTGAGAGACAGAGCAAAGAGACGGCATAATCAGGAAAAGAGGGGTAAACATTTCCATCCAAAATTTGGCTTCTTCTCCATGTTTCCTTTGGCACAACAAGATGTAGCTTGTCAAAATAACTCATTATCTCTCGTGATTCTGTAGGGGCAAACTAAGAAGGAAGGGGGAAATTGGGTTGGAGGAAACGTTTGAAAAATAAAATTTGGCTGATTGTTAATTTTTCAAGCATTGGTAGCAAATTGCTCTGGGACAGTCAATTGGATGTGAAGGGTAGGGCTACAAAACCTCAAGGAAGAAAACTCATTCTTAAATTTCCTTAAGTTTCAGCATGGAAAGGGTGCAAAACCCAGCTCTTGTGGGCCTTCAAAAAACTCCTGCTACATGAGTTCCAAGTAATTTCTCAGCATATGAATTGGGTATTTGGTGATATAAATTTCTTCTCCACAGGCACTTGGATGATTTCAGGGATTTTTCCCTTCTTTTTAGGGATGTACAAAACTGTAGCTGTAACAGTAATTTCAGAACCCTTCCAAGTCAAAACTCAAATCACAACTGCTGAAACCTGCTCTGGCTGTCCTTCCTTCTGTCTCATGTCAGAATTTGAAAAGCTCTGCTGCTCCCTGAGTAAATATTGCAATACAGTTGTGGGCTTGTGAAAAGCCATGAGGTTGTGACAGGAAAAGCAAGGCCAGTTCAGTCCTTCCCTTGAAGAGTTTACACAGTTCTGATGATGCATTTCTCCACATGACAACAAACCACAGCCCCAGAGGTGCAAAGATTATTTTACAAATTTTAACTGGTGAACATCATGGATGTGGTAGAAACCATAAAAAATTTATATTTTCTGGAAATATTCATTGCATCCCAGTGGAAATGACAAGATTTTGTTAAAAAAAAATCCTTTCTGGGAAATAATTTTATGATTTTATGGATTTAATCTGTTCTGAGGAGAAAGGAGGAGGGAGAAAACACACATGGATATTTTAAGGAAGAGTCAGGGAATCAGAGAATATCCTGAGACTGAAGGGACCACATGGATCATCATCCCTGAGAGATGATCTTAATATCCAAGTACCTCACACTGTTTGTCTGAGTGATTTACAAACTCATACAGATTATTTTAAATCTTGGAAATAATTGTATATCTACCTTCAACTGCAAACTAAGAATTGTATCGTTCTCTCATGGCATAGAGAACACAAATACATTGAAGAGGTATACACAAATACATACATTAAAGAGAATTTAGTGGGGTTTTTAAGTCACAATTTGCTCATGCTTCATTTTTGTAACCAAAAATAGAAATTATTAATGGCCTGATGCCATAAAGGGGGACCTTTCAAAAATTTTTATATCCTAATATGTAGGTTGGGAAATGCTTTTGCTGGAATTTTGAAAAAAATGTTATTTAGAGATCACAATTCTCTTCTTCCTTTTGCTTTCTCTTTCTGCTTCTTTCTATTTTTCATTTTTATATATATACAATTAATACTATTTTCCTAATGAGTGAGATTTTAACTCTCAATTTTTATTTTTTTTTAAATTAAAAAGGAGCCCTTTGACTCCTCCTGAGTTAGAGTATTTGAAAAAGTATCTCCTGCTCCTCTGGTGACTGCATTAATTTTGGTGGAACCACTGCATGGGGTGTGAGCTGCTGCTCAGTATGTGCAAAGCAGGCTGAGCACACTAAAGGTCACTCCCAGCTTGGTGGAATCTCTGGGAATTCAGGCTGGTTAAGAGGTGTGCCAGTGGATGCTAAATAGGGATGCAAAATGTTAAACAGGGCTATTCAAATAATTTTCTGATGGGTGCAGAAATTGTTTCTGTTTGAAAGGCAACACGGGGTACTGACATTTCCTTCACTTTGTCTGCAAAGCACTTTTTGCACACACACACACACACAAAAATTAGGAAAATGACCTTTTATGAGGTGGAAGAAAGAAAAAAAAAAACCAAAAAACAAATAGCATGATAAATGTCACCCCATTCCAAAACAAATTAATGAAATTGCACCTACAAACCTTGCAACTGAATCTTATTTTCAGGACTCTGAACCAGAACAGAGCTGACAGAATCTAGGTTGTCATAGTTACTGCAGCCGAGAGGACCCGTCCGTGTCTCTGTCACCTGAGGGAAGGGAAGGGAAGGGAAGGGAAGGGAAGGGAAGGGAGAAACACTTGCTGGATTATCCAAAGCAGACTGAGTTCAGATTGCTTCATAAAGCTTCCCTCAAATACATTTCAGACTTAATTATGGTGAAAAAACTCAATTTAATTGCCAAAAGGATGAGTGCAAATGTTGTACCAGTACCACAAGGAGCAGGAAGTGCTATTTCTGTCACAGAGGATCCTTACAGGCACCACACCATCACAGCAATACACAAATACTACACTGCCACAGTGGTGGAATGCCACACCAACAGTCTAAAGACAATTTATTTCAATTTGGGGAATTACAGTGAGTTGGCTAAATGCAGTTTATAAAAACAAGGACTGTGATTTTTCCTGTTGAAAACTGTGCACATGACAAGTCCTGCTCGAAGTCATGGAAAAAGCTTTGACTTCCCCAGTGAAAAATGTTAGTATTTGGAATTAAAAACCCTTTATGAGTGGTATTTATAATGGTGGTAGTGGTGAGATGTTGGTTTTTTTATAAGGGGAGGGCCTATGATAAGTTTAAGCACAAAATTCTGGATGTTCTGTCTGTTATAATCACCAAATCCATGGCCACAGAACCAAAATACAGCTACACTTATCAAAGCAGAACCTCCACAAGCAGAGCTCTGGCTTAACAGTGAAGGTTTATATTTGGGGGAGAGCAGTTATTTATATCACAGAATCAATCATTCAGGTTGGCAAAGCCCTTTCAGATCTCCAAGTCCAAGCACTAACCCAGCACTGCCAGATACACCACCAACCCCTGTCCTAGCACCACATCTCGCTTTTTGAACACTTCAAGGAACAGTGATTCCATCACAGTCCTGGGAAACCTGTCCCAGTGACTGGCCATCCTTTCAGGGATGAAATCTTTCCTAATATCCAACCTAAATGTCCCCTGGTGCAGCTTGGTCAGTAAACACATTTAAATTAAAAAAAAAAAAAAAAAGATAGTAATTTATATGCTTCCTGGAATATTATATATAATTCTTAAGTGTCAGCAAAGTAATTAAAAAGGTCATTTTTTTTTTAAATGAGAAGGGTCCAGTAGAGTTTCTGAGCAATGAGGCAGGTGGGCAGC
>VZRX01001908.1:51695-87782 GCA_013398075.1 Notiomystis cincta
AAAAAAAAAAAAAAAAAGATAGTAATTTATATGCTTCCTGGAATATTATATATAATTCTTAAGTGTCAGCAAAGTAATTAAAAAGGTCATTTTTTTTTTAAATGAGAAGGGTCCAGTAGAGTTTCTGAGCAATGAGGCAGGTGGGCAGCAGAACAGGCAGTCACAGAAAACCCAGCCCCTAACATGGGTGGGTACACCATGATCTCACATTTTTAACTGCATTGTGTGCTGTAGAAAATTCATGGGTTTGTAATTCCTCCTCCTTTGCATCAAGATGAGGCACAGAGAAGAAGTTAAAGCGGAGTGAACATAGTACAAGCAGCCAGAGCTGGGGATTCTGGCCGTGGGATATCACCCCAGACTCAGTGACTGTCAAAGTACAGCCAATCCCTCTGCCATGCACCTCCCAAACTGTTCTCAGCCACTCTGCTGCAACTTCCTACTTCTCTTCCTCTGACTGTTCCAGAAATTGTGGCCAGATTTACCCTTATTTGGCCTCTGCCTCAGTCTTGAATACAACCACTTCTATTTTCTATTACTTCAGGTATCATATTCAGCTCAGGATCTCCTGCAGAATAAATCTAAATTACAGGGTCAGGGAGCAGATTTCCAAAATACAGCTGTGCTCTGAGCACTGAGTGACAGCCATGCAACCAGACAAGCAATGAGAATTGTAAAGAACAGAAGGGAGGGGGCTCTTTGGGCAGTCTGAGCTGATGGGGAGATGAAAGTTTGCTGAACACTGAGGGTTCACGTGGCTGAGGCTTGCCCAGCTCACCCACAGCCTGTGAGTGGCTGCAGCTGGGTCATGATGTTTTGGAAACCACTGGGATTTCACATTCTTTTTGCCCTTTTGCAAAGAATATGTGAGATTTCTGTCATTCCAAGCTCCTGGCACCTCTCCAGGACTTTGGAGTGGTGCTCCTGAGGGTGGAGCCCTTTGCAGAGCCACAGAATTGGCCTCCACCAAACCTGTGAGCTGAGCAGAGCTGCACAAGGAGTGGGACCAAATCAGGTTGCGTCCCCTCTGCACATATCTGGCAATCTTTAATATTTATGACAGCAGCAGATTTTGCTTAATCATCCTGAATCAGCACAAAGACTCTTACATGGGGATAAGATTTGGGTTGGACATGGCTGGAATGACAATGGTCCTCTGCCAACAAGTAGTCTAAAATTCCATTCTAAAATATAATTTTTTTGGAAGTACTCCCAGCCCATATATAGAATCCTAACCTTTTTATACAATAACAAAGAGTGTTACCTAGATTAAATAAGAGAAATAGCCAGAAGACAAAAAAAAAGGACAGGTAGATGCTGTAAAGAATTTGATCCTTACTCTGACATATTACACTCAGCATTCATCTGTGCATTTTTTTATTTAAAGATCCATTTATTTTAGTATTGTTTTGGTTTGCATATAATTATTATGGTTTTCAAGCATTTGTCTACAAGGCAGTGCAGCTTCATAAAGTTATATGGAATGTATAAACTATAAAGCAAATATTACAATTCCTATCCATTCCTGTTACTCTTTTATGCTTCCTGAAATCACAAAATAAGGAAAGGTGGTAAGTAGCTTTTTTACCCCTTTTTGTTCATGATTCTTCACTCTTATCCGAATTATGCCAGACATAGGTAGAGACTGCCACTATTTTGAGTGATAGCATTTATAAATACAGTGATTTAGAAGAAACCTGGGAAGTTTTCTTTTGGGACAGTTTTGATATGATTTACAGACAATTGTTG
This sequence comes from Notiomystis cincta, assembly GCA_013398075.1. Classification (NCBI taxonomy): domain Eukaryota; kingdom Metazoa; phylum Chordata; class Aves; order Passeriformes; family Notiomystidae; genus Notiomystis; species Notiomystis cincta. The sequence continues at coordinate 53,445 of VZRX01001908.1, forward strand.
TAGTGAATTAATAAAAATTATTATTATTATTATTATTATTATTATTATTATTATTATTATTATTATTATTATTATTTATTAATAATACTATATAAATATGACAATAAACAAGGCACTTTTCTAAATGTTAATTTTTCATTCCAACCTATATACTTATATGATATATTAATATTCTTATATTTGTTCTTTTACTTTTCCAGGTAGCTTCACACCCTCTGTCAGCTGCCCTGCTCTGCTACTCTTAGCTTCTTCACAGAAAATACATTGCAAGGAGAAATTCAAAATGAATAGTCTCAGTATATAAAAAAATAAATGCTAAAGAATATAAAAATCATCCAACTTTTGATGGATGACATTTCTAGTCAGAGGTCAAAGTTATGCAGTTATATATGCTTTTGTATACCCCACACAAATCCTACTCCACAAAGATTGTAAGTCAGAAAAAAATGTGAGTGATTGATAAATGAAAGCCTCAAACTTCTATCAAATTTTTGGGTCATATGAAAGGATTTTATTTTCCTAAATCATACATTTACAGGTTAGTTTGGCTTGGAAGGGACCTTAGAGAATATCTAGTTCCAACCCCTGCCATGGGGATATTTCCACTAGACCAAGTTGATCCAAGCTCCATCCAACTTGTTCTTGGTTATTTTGGGGTAACTTTGGTGATAAGAATGCAGACTAGAGAAGAAAACCCAAAAATTTTAAAAGTATGCAAATGCATTAATTCTGGTTTGATCCAAGTGTTACTGATGATTTTCCCTTTTTTGTTTCAGCAACAATAGGAATAAAATTAGAAAGGCAATGGCACATCTTTAATTATCTTCCAAGCAGAGAAGTGTGACTGTGTTCACTCCCAAGATCACAGTTGAAAACTGTTTTGTCAGAAAGTGTATTAAAAAAAAAGATGAACCAAAAAGAGGAGAAGGACAGGTAATAAAATAGAAATGCAGATTATGCTGAGATGCAGCACGGTCCAGAAGCGACTGACTGTGTTCAAAGAGCACCAGAACCACATGTTTGTTTTGCACGACCTGCAGCCCACAAAGAACATTAACTCACAGAGCAGAGCACCACAGAACAAAGTTCTTAAATAACCAAAACCCCCTAAGAACCAGTAAAAACCACCTGTGAAATCATCTGACACTGAGCAGGCAGGATGTTCTCCAGTGCCTTGTTTTCAGAGATTATCACAGAACAGGTGTCCCTGGGCAGCAGAGTTTTCAGTTCCCAGAAATAAACTCTAACATTTGGCATTAATGAGACAAATGCCTACAGTTTTCAGTCAGTTAAATCTCATAACCATGGTGATAATGACCCGATTATAAGTGCACTGAGAACATACCTCCTAGCACTTAAGCAGGCCTGAATTCTTGTGATATCAGTGGGTAGTATTTCCCTGGGAAACAGTCTGCTTTTTTTGTCCATGATAATTAAGCCTATAGAAGACTTTGCTAATAAAAGGGAAATACATTTCTGCCGAGATTTTGCTCCCGGTGCGTCCTTTTAAACGCACGTAGCCGATATTCCTAACGAAGTGCCCACGCAGAGGTGCTGTGTGCCTCGCATAAAGGACTGTCCCCTTCAGCAGGGCTCTTTAAAAAGGGATTTATTTGGCTGCTCAGGATGAGAATTGAGCAGCACAAAGGAGGATGAGGCAATGCCGGTGGCTGCAGAGCCGGCAGCTGCGCCCGCATTCACACAAACCTCTCCAGCACTTTCAACATTCACATAAGGATTCAGGGCGAGCTCCTCGTGTCCCTCTGAGGGGACAGAGGATGGGGCAGAAGTGTGGAATGGGGAGAAACCTGGAGGTTTGGGGGCTCTCCTGGACAACAGGATGGTGGTGCTGTGCTGATGGCTGTGCCTGAGACCTTCGGGGTCTCTGTGATTCCGGCACTCTCTGCCAGCCTCACCTTCAGGGCTTGTCCTGCAGCCCTGCCCGCTCTGCAGCCCATGCTCATTTCACCTTAAAAAAGACTTGATCAAATAAATAGGCACTAAATGTACTTTCTATTTAGATGTGGATCTCCTGCCAACTCTCTCGTCTTTCTTTTCCCCCAGCCTTGACAGTTTTTCACAAAAGCACCTTTATTCCAGCACTTCCCTTTGCCACACAATAGTTGCTGCTCTGCTGCCCTATTTTTGTCATTGGACATATTAAAAAACTCCTGCTAATGAGTGTGTAATTAAAATAAATAAAATTTTCTGAGTGTTCCAAGCACTGACACTTCTCACACCAGGGCCTGGATGAACATTTCAGAAGGAGGTACAGACAAACAAGAAGTTTTCACAATGTCAAGGGGTTGGATTCATGTCTTCAATTGGATTTTTTTTAATTGGCAAGGATCTAAAACAATACCTCAAAGGCATGACATACTTCCAACACATTTTCTAGCAGCATAGAGCTGACACTTCAACCTGAAGAGCCCACTAACTTGGGAGACCTGGAAACATTCCCATCATATTTTTCCGTCATCTGTAAAATGGAATAGGAACAGTAAACTTGATCTTTCTGCAAAAGAAATAATTGCAAACTTTCCATTAACTTCATTAGAAGGGAAATTGGGACTTCTTTCAAGTTTCTGGGCAAGGAGATGACTTTGAATTTTACTGGATGCAGCACTAAAGCTTCCCAGGAGATCAGTCTAATCCTTCCATTCGCACTGCTTTGTCTCTACACTCCCAGGAATTTACTGTGAACCAGATTGTTACATTCAAATAACAAGGAAATTGAAATGTATTCTCCTTACATAAAGCATTAAATACCTCAGAAATGAGAAGATTTCAGGAACTGGAAATGAACTCACACTATTTGAATTCTGCTGTGTTACATCTGTTAAAAATACTATGATTTTTTAAGGCTTTTCAGGTTTGTCTGATAGGGAACAATCCCCTCTCTGCTCAAATCTATTCCCCACTATCTCAGGGAGCAATATATTGTCTGCAAATTCTGGGAGAATCCACAAGAATCTTGGAGCAAGTCTGGCAGCACTGACAGCTCTGGCACCACAGCCACAACTTTCCCTTTTCAAGGACATTTTAAATCCAGTGCCTGTCAGATGCCACATTCCCATGCAACCTTCTGGATTGCAACAGGGAAACTTGCAGGAAATGAGGCTGCTGGAAAACCAGTCAGGGCAGCAGCACCAGAGCCTTTATTTCCTGCACTTTCAGAAATCAAAGGTGCATCAGCCTCATACAGAGAATAAGGACAGGCATTATCTCCAAAAGAACAGGTTATCTCTTTTAATTAATCTTGAGGAAGAGATGACAGTGAAGTTCTCTTACAGAGAAATAATAGAGTTAGCAAAAATGTAATAAAAATGGAGGATTTTGTTTCAGTCTCCATTTAGTTACTTCTGCTTGGCCATATCTTACTTAAATTAACACTAATATTATTTTTTTCTCAGCTTTTATTGCCTGAAGAGACAGCTGAGCAACAAACAGTAAATGAAATCCATATATTTGGTTTAAAAGATAAAATTAGAAACAGAGAGAACAGCACAGATACAAATTAAAATAATATTTCACGTTCATAAAAATCTCAAGGTATCTGCAGAAAGCAAAAGCAAAGGTGCCTGGTTAAAAACAACAACCAATTCCCAACTTTCCACCCTTTCCCAAACATAATTCCATTACTACATAAAGGGCAAAAGGCTCCAAAGAAATTTGGGGGCTCATCTTGTAAAGGTTTAAATGTCTTCTTACACTTCACCCAACTGCAAAATCCCATGGAAGGACTTCCCAAAGACTACTGGGAATAGGATCTGTATCCTCATGGACCAGTTCCAATAGGCAATGCTGAGGCCACTGGGATTTTTCCCTGTATCCCCATCAGTTTCAAGAAGACAGGATGATTTGCCCATTTATTAGACTCACAAATATTATTAGTCATAATAATTCTGCAGTTGAATGGACTAAATATTTTTTATGTTGGGAAAATATGAATAAAAAATGTAGTCCTTCTTAAATCAGGATGAAAAGTTCAAATGTTCCTTTTCTTTTTGAAGTCTAAGGAAAAAGATCCTGTTGGTAAATATAAAAATTATCTTTGGATAATTTGGGGACATTATACCTTTAATGTGGTCAGTTTTTAAAACTATGTATTTACTATTTTTAAGAGAAAAAAAATTTTAAAAAACCCTAATTTTGTGCTAAGTAAAAAATGTGACAAGAAAACATTAGGTCCTAAAACTACCATGAGAGTCATTTAAAGTCTTGAAGCTTAAAAATCAAAATGATAAGGGCAGGTTAATTAAGAACTCAATTTCCCCTTCGATTACACATCTCTGTGCAACTCTAAAACTCAGTCATAGTATTCTTTGCAGCAATACCTCTAACAATTTACTACTTTAAGCCCTTTCCAGGTCTTATATTTGCTGCCCAGAAACCCCTGGATTATTTGTGCTGTCCCTGGCACTCCAGCTCAGAGCACCCAGCCCCTCTCTCACGGCCACATCTGCAGCAGGACATTTCTCATGTCCATTCTGTTTTGCCATCAAACTCCCCCTCCTGGGGTTGTCATCCCAAGCTCTCACAAGGAATCACATTAGTGTCCCTGACATGGATGTCTGCCTGGCTCACAGAGATGTGTGCAGGGATTTATTTTTAGGTTATATCCTCATTATTTCCCACCCATTTATTCCCTCTGGTGAATGACTGGAACACTTTTGTCCTTTCTGTCTCATTGGTACAGCCAACTCTCAATTTACACTTTTGCTAAACTCTTGGTTTTGTGCAACTGGTTTTCAGTGTGTTTTCCTGCATCTTTGCAGACCCACCCACAGACCAGGCAGCTTCCACTGATCTATAATTTAATCATTAAATCCCTATTAGCTGTTCAAGCTAAAGGGAATTGAGCCTTGCTAAATTTGTGTTAGAGAAGAAAAGCAACTTATTTCTGAAGCTTTAAACTTCATTTCATGTGGCTGCTTTCATTCATATGGAAAGTTCTGGCTGAGAACCCGGTGATTCTCAATATTGTTATTTCATGAGCTAAACTGGAAGAGGTATTTTAATGTACAGAAGACTGCTCTTAGGATTAGGCTCTGAGGGCAACATTACTCAGACTGACTGCTGAGCCCAGCTGGAAGATCTTTCACATCATCCTGATTCATGGGAACAGAAAGACCCATCAAATATCAAGACCTGTTCATTAAAACATACATTAATGTGTCCTGCTGTGGGTAGGGAAAAAATATTTAGAATATAGGATCTTGTCCAAGGGGTTTTATTCATTTCTTTCTGGTCCTGATGTGGATGAGCCAATGGCAAGGGCAAAGAATGATGTGTCATAAGGGCAAGTGCATTTCTTCCCTCAAAAAACAGAAAAAGAGAGAGCAGAGTTCCTGTGAGCACAAGAATCCAGGGAAGGAGGGAAGTTCAGAAGGAAAAAGAGGAAAGCTGTGAAAAGAAAGGAGCAGTTGTTATCAGGACTTTGTTCTCCTCAGAACTGAAAGAAACTCGACCAGCTGCAGGTTTTGCTTTGTTTCTGTGCAGGTGAGCATGTGAGGTAGGACATTCCCAGACATCCACGATGAGTCCCACTCCTTTCATGGTATGGGAGGTGAAAAACCTTTTGAGGAGAGTTGTTTTCTCAATTAAAGGTCTTACACATGTAAATATCTGGATTGAATTAATAGATGCCTCTGTATATTTTCTTTTCCTTATCAGAATTATTTCTAAGCCATTACACAGTGGTAGCAGGGTAGAACTCTCAAATCACACACTTGGGATATTTTCATCAAGGAAGTTTGGGATATTTTCATCAAGGAAGGACAGCTCCTCCCCAGTGTAAACCGATACCAGAGTAAGAAAAGAAGACCAACACATTTTATTTTATTTTATTTTTATTTATTTTATGCCTGAAGGAACAGGAGCTATTTATTTCTGACAGTGGCTCAGTATTCTTGTGAATGTTGTGTTCCAAACAGAGAATTGGAGCAAGAACAAATTCTACTTAAGTAGACTAAAACCTGACAGGAAAAATATTTTAATGGTCCTCTTCAAACAATTTGCTCTATTATCATCAAGGTTTTATTATCACCTAATTTTACACATTAAGGATTTCATGGAATGATTTTTCATTTGCCAGACTCTAGATACACTTGGAGAAGATAAAATTAAATTTCCTTGCAAATTCCCATATTATTTGAGAGACTCCCATATCCTCCATTTGGTGGAATTATTAAAAATGTTGGAAAATTATGAACTATTATAGCCATGACACAAAAGGGCCTTTTTATTACTTCTTTTCATATGACTTTTAATAAAATTCAAAGGAAGGATACCCAAAGCCCATGCAATGTAGTGACTATTCCCTGGGAATGAGGGGGTTAATTCCAGGGAGAATATCAAATCAATACTGGTTTGATAAACTGGGAAGGTGGTGGCTGAGGCTGACTTTGGAAACCCCTGATCTCAGTGGTACCAGCAGGAATGAGAAGAAACCAAGGTCAGAACCTCTCCATGAGAAATTAGAACCACTTTTTATTTTGCTCACTGGATTCTGCTATAAAATCTGTAGAGCAGTGATGAAACTCCCAACCTTTCAGGCATTAAAGATCTGAAAATAGTGTAGAAAGCCTCCTGGATGAATAATGAAACCTTTCTTAAAGCCAGCTCTGCTTCAGCATGTAGAGGCATTATATGCATTATCTTGTGAGAGATTAAATTACAGTTTTGCTGTCAGACATGCAAATTCTGCTGAAGCTCCATGAGGTAAAAATAACAGTGAAGTGCAGAAGACAGCACTGACAGAACTCAGTGCCAGTTAGCTGTGAAGGATTCCCACACAAGGGACAATTTTTCACACTGAATGAATGGATCAAAGGGGGTGATTGCTGATTGAATCATAAACCATAACAACAAAAAGTGTAAAAATGTATTAGAGGCAAAAAAAATTTTTAGGGGAAAAATAATATGAACACGGAAAACTTTCCACGGGCTTTTATTATTCCCTAAACTGATTTCTTCTGATGCAGAGCCTCTGCTCGTGTGAGATATTCTTCCTAATCTGACCTCTGTGCTCGCACGAGCTGTTGATACATGCTATCTCCTGCTCCTGAGAGCTCAGAGGCAGGGAAATGTTCTGTGAATTTTACAGTCCTTGCTGACACTCTCTGACCTGCTGACAAGCAGTAGCTGCCAATTAGAGGGTGGAGGACAGGCAGAGTGCTCAAGTTTCCCAAACCATACACAAGCCAGCCAGAATAAAGATCAAATTGAAAGCTGTACAAATCTGAGTGCCTCCAAATTCCTGCTGGAATGCTCTGTTTAACTGCACTGTTCAATATGTTCACCGTGGAGCTCTCAATCCTAAAACCCTTCTCCATCTTCTGGGTTTATATACTTTAGTTTCACTTTTCTAGGGAGGAAAAAGGGAAAAAAAAAAAAAAAGGAAGAGTATGGAATATTTAAGGAGCTGTAGTGTGAATTGTTTATAGGTTTTTGACAACTGTGATGGCAAGTGTTGTGTGAGTGCTGTTAAGGTTTCTCGTTTACATATTTATATTTATAGCCTGCTCAGGGTTTGGCAGTCTTCATCTCCCTGTTTGTTTCTTATTCTTCTCTTGCCTAAACTCATAACTAATACAAGAGCCCTTCAATTTGTTCTGCTCCATCATGTCATGTATTCTACCCTTTTCTTTTGTTGTTTTACGGTGTTTTTGGCGGTTTTTTTCCCTTTTATTAAGTGAAGAACAGTTACCCAAAACCTTTCCGAGATGCTTATCCAAGCATCTCTATTATGCGCCACTTTATTGTTTCGAAAGCAGCTCCCGCTGTGCTGCCAACGAGCCGCCGGTGCTGTAACTCCTCGCACTCATCGCTCCTCAGCAGACACTGCTCCAAAAACACCTTTGTTGTGCTGGGCTGCTGAGCTGGGTGTGAAGGGACCATCCAGGGCCACCCCTGCCATGGGCAGGGACACCTCTCATTAGCCCCGGATGCTCCAAGCCCCATCCAGCCTGGCCTTGGACACTTCCAGGGGCTTCTCTGGGCACCCTGTGCCAGGGCTTCATCACCCTCACAGGGAATAATTCCTTCCCAATATCCCATCCAACCCTGCCCTCCTTCAGCTCAAAGCCAGTTTGCCTTCTTTCATCACTGCTTGTCCTTGCCAAAAGTTCCTCTCCAGCCTTCTTGAAAGCCCCCTTTGGATATTTGGGGTTCTCCCTGCCCTCTTCTCTCACTCTCTGAAATGCTGAGGGTCAGATTCTCAAAGGAATTGCTGTTCTCAAGAACTGACCTCTGTGTTACCTTTCAGAGAAAGCAGCCCTGGAGATTCAGTTTAATTAAAACTCAGCTGTCCAAATGAATAAAGTGGGTTTTGGTATCATCACCTTAAATTCCTCAGTGAGATATAGAAATAGATCCCTAACTTTTCACTTGGTGTATTCTTAAATTACTGAACAGTCCACTCATAGCAGTCACAGGATACCTTGCTACACCTATGGTGAATTTAATCCAAAGATCTCCAACAGTCTCCACATAAAAAACTATGAAACCTCAGGTATTTCATTTTTGTGGTGACACAAACACAAATTCTGTCCTGGGCAGTAGAAGATGGTACAGAGATATTTTGCTACCTTTGGGTGATGACTAAAGTTTAATTGCAAGTCCCAGTCCTTCTGGCAAGATAATATAATGACCCAAATTTAAATTTAAAATTCATACCTAGCCATATTAATAGCAAGCTGGGTTTGTGAAGCTCTTAATATTGAGTGAGATTTCTAAAGACACCTGCAAAAGTATTCAATTCCCACCAAAATTTTGGGGAAGAAAAGGATTCGAGATCACAATTCCTATATATTTCCTAACTTTTAACTCTCCCTTGGAAAAATGTCAAGCTTTGGTCTTGTATGAAGGCAGTCTGATCTCCCAGGGTAGTGGAGAACTTGGCATTTCATAATGGTCCTGAACAATACCTGTCCTTGAAAATCTGTCCTGTGGTTTTTCCTTGTCCTGCTTAAGCCATGTCACCAAATCTTTATAATCAATAAAAATTGAAACCCAAAATTCTTTACAGTCAATAATTTCTGGCTCTTAATTTTGTAGGTTATCACAATTAAATTCACATTTATATTTCATTTCTTCAATGAAATCAATAAAAAACCCTATTAACACAGGACTTTCCAAACCAATGTTTCTAACTGTGATTTTACACTTTAAAGCTGTTGCTGGGCAAATTTTTTTCCCAGCCTTTGGTCCTTTACAAGGTTTTTCTCAGCTGTACAGTCTGAAATTCTACCCACAAACTGAATGGATAAAGTGAGGGCAAAAAGGGTTTGAGATCTGGATTTCAAAAGCTTCCCAAAAATTGGCTGTTTATACAAAACTGTGCAAACTGTTGAGATTTAGAATTTGCCAGAAATCTGACAAAAGCTCAAGGCTTTATAGCAGTTCAGCATTTCTACTTTTGATTACGGCAATTACTCGAATTCACAGAAAACCACATTCAAATAGGAGGTATAAAGGGGAAAAAAATTGAACCAAGAAAGCTTTTTCAGCCAAAACAAAGAAAACCAACCAAAAAAAAAATTGGTCTGTATTTCAGTCTGAGTTTTGAGTGAGAAACTAATTTCATTACACTTAAGTTTACTCTCTAACAGCCCACCATGAGTCATTCACGGGTTAATTATAGATAATCTGATATAGTTACCATCACAATAGAGCCCTGTTCTTTGTAATCTAAACTTCTCAGATAAAACAAAATGCTTAAATCTCTCATAGCAAAGAAAAAAAAAAGTGGTTTGGGGAAAGTAAAAAGCAAATTGCACAATAAAATGTAATTGGAATTACAGGGCACGTTCTCAGGGATGTTTATTCTTTCTCACTCAGATGGAATAAATGGGCTGTAAATAGCTGTAAATAGCTGGTGGAAAATTCAATTTATGCATCTGTTCTTCTGTTGCCTCCTGTTCCTTTGTTGCACTGTGGCTGTCCCAGAACTGTTTGGGCTCTACAATAACACCTCTGCTGCATCCACCTGGCCCTGCTCCCACCAAAGGAGGAGTATTCTGGGATGGAAGAGGATATCCTCCAAGAGACAGCTATGGAACAGCCTCCCTTCATTAATGGCAGTGCTGTAACGTGGCTGTGGTTTTAATTTTGCAGAATGCAGTGAGACTATTCAGTAATATAAATTCACCGTGCAACCCAGGTGGGTTTTATGTGTTCTGCACGAATCTTTGGACTCACTGCAGAAGTTTGTTAGGAATTACAAGCTGGAATCGTGGTCGTCTGAGAGGAGCACGCTGCTGGCTCCCCGAAGTGGGGCTCAGGAAGCAGGATGAAATCCAGACGTGCACAGCCCTCTCCCACCTACCCACCACCACACAAGTCTCTAATCAGCTGGTGGAAATGCTGCAGCAGCTCACATCCTTCAGGTCCTGTCCCATCCCTCAGCAGCAGAGGAGGGAGGTCACGGGCTCAGGGCACAGTCCCAGGTGGTGCCACCTGTCCCTGGGCTGCAGCCAGGCCTTCAGCATCAACACCAACCACCATGAGAGCACCAAACTTCAGCATGGGGAGGGCTCAGAGAGCTGCTCCTCAAGGAAAAACTCCTGCCTTTATCTGTGTTCTGCTGCCTTTCTCCGTGTCCTGCTCCCACAGCTGGGCAGGCTTTCATTAGACAAGAGCAGAGCACGCCCCATCATGCCAAGAGGTTGTTCCTAAGGACAACCAACAGCCATCCCTGCAGCTGAGGAGAGATTTTCCTGGGAAAACGCCTCCAAAACGGAGGAAGTACCGTTGGACGTGTCATATTTCAAACACAACAGGCTGCATGTTCATGTAAATGTTATGCAAATGAGACACAGCCTCAGGCACCTGGTGAGGTTCCAGTGAGGCCCTGGAGGCTCCAAACTGTTGATTTAGCATATGAGCCTTAGCACTTGCACTAAAATCCATGTGCTAAAATCATATGCAAAGAATGTATGTGTCAGGGACTTTGAAATAAATTAAATATTGATACAAGCTGTAGGCTCTTCCCGTGGACATTTTGATTTCCAGTCAGAAAATGCTGCCACAGGATGATGTTACCTCTTGTAATGTGGAATAAGCAGTGTATTGTCTGCATGATTAATGCAAAAGCTTCCATCAGTAGCAGCCTCAATGCTACTTTTAAGGATAATTATGTCACAGGTAGTAGGAGAAGCAAAAAAAAAAATGACAGAAAAGGACACAGAATTAATGGAATAATTTGTTTAGGAGATACATCGTGTGTTTATAAAAATTATCCCTTTTTTTTTTTAGAAGAAAATCTGCAGTCTTTCTTTCATGGAAATAGAGAAAAAAATAGGTGTGAGAGTGATGTAGTCTAACCTGGAAAGGGATGTTTGTACCAATTTGGGGGAAAAAAGAAGGAACACTGGTTGGCTTTGTTTGTGGGAGGTTGTGTGTTTTTGGAGGAAAGAAATTGTGTTTGTAATCTCTCTCCTCAAATAATATTTTAGAAGTGTCCCAGCCACCAAGATATCCACCTCTGAACACCACAATCAGAAAATATGTTGGTGTGCAAGCAGTTGTGCTTTTTTTCCTAACTCTTGCTGCAGTTTCAGATTGCCCATCATCACAGGAAATGTGACAAACAATAAGTCAAATAGCAAAGCAAATTATTCCTGTTCATTTTGAAGTCCCAAGCTCCAAGAACTGGAGTGGCAGATTTCATTTGTGCACTGGAGTGCTCTGATTTAACTGCAAATGTCAGGGCTTTTGATTTGTGTTTTAAGTCTTTTCTGTTCCATATAATACTTTTGTTTGGTTGGTTTATTCAGATATGCATTCCCAACAGGATAGTTATGTTCTTCCTAGTAAGAGCATGAGTTATATGAAACATTTTTTGATAGTCTCAGCTCTCTCTTCCTAAAATATAAACAACTCTGTTGGCATGGGAGAGTCTAGAATACTGCACAGGGAAAAGCCATCCAAAATTAATAAAAAATGATAGTATCAAATACTAACTAGGTCCTGAACATGTTTTTTTGTTGCTGTTGCTAATTAGTCAGCAAGCAAAAACCATTATGTATCACTGGGAAAACTTCTAATGTTACTTTAGAATTTTAGGGATTTCTCAGTCTGTTGCAATGAGGGATTTATCTTGGATTTCTTTGATGCTGGTCAAAAGGGAGTTATGCCAAGATGAGAGACCTTTCCTTGGGCTCCTTTGGCAAATCCTTGGTGGATCCAGAGGAAGGCTTTGGGCAGAGCTCTGGTGAGAACGCCAGACAGGGGAAGTGATAATGTAGGAAATGATACAACTTTTAAAGTTTTGAACTAACTTTGGTCAGGGGGTTGTTCATCTTTGCCCAGAGGGAAGCAATTAAAGTTCCTTTTTGAAAGACTCTGTTCCCTGGGTGAGGCCTGAAGATCTTAACATCCACAGCCTGGGAGTAGCAGTGTGGATCTAATTAGCACAGAAGGCAAAGGGACCAATACCCATTGGAAACCAAATACTAAGAATTGGTTTGGGACCAATGGACATTGAACCAATAAATTTCTCTGGGTTTTGTCTGTATGAATATGTGAAAAATCTAATAGAGAACCACATGTGATTGAATGATTTACCCTGCACAACCTGAGCAATGTGTACATGAAATTATTTCTGCTGCACGTCCTGGCCAGAACAACACCCTTTCCAGAATAAAGTAATGCCTTCATTCTTTAACACTAAAATGATGTTGGAGAGTTTTTGTTTTCCCCACAATTTTGGTGACACTGGGACTTCAAAACTGCTCAGGAGTCTGTGGTGTAACAAGCACTGGGGTCACTCCTCCCTGCAGCAGCACAGGAGGGGAGGGTCTGATGGTCACCCCATGTCCCCAGGTCCTTCAAGGTGTCACCTCTCCCAAATCCAGCCTCAGGTTGGGACACAGAGATCTGGTTCAGCAGCTGTATGGAAAGCACTCTCAGATGTCAGTATATATGTTTTAATGACTAATCTTCAAATGTGCTACTTACACCCAGGATCTAAAACTTTACTTGATGGTTTTCCAATTTAAAAACATCAGTCTTTCAAAAATCTGTGCATATAGAACAAAAAAAATTGCCTTCCTTGGCTGTTTTTGTGCTCCTGCTTTTCAACAGAAACAGGTTTTTTGTTCAATTAAGTGTTCTGACAGTAGAAATTTGTCATGCAAATGTTCCCAGCCTCTCAATGAAAGCGTGGAAGAAGCAAGGGTTTCATTTATCAGCACTGGTGCATCTGATGTGAGAAACATTTCCTGGAGGCTCCTGCCATCAATTAACCAAATCAGATTTGCTGGTGGACTAACACCTGGTTTGCAGGGGGCTGGAGAGAAATCTTCCATTTGTAGTGCTTGCAGAACTCTTTGGACATGCCAAAGGTTCATTCTGTAAACTGTAGGTGGGCAGGGCTGAATTTTGCACTATAACACAAATTTCCTTAAAAATATTTCAGTGACTAGAAAGGGCAAAATTCTTTCAGGCAGTGGTTTCTCTCTACATTTCTATGTTCTGTCACTTGAGTTACCACTGGTTGCAGTCATCAATTATCTTAACAGAGAAGGAATTTTTGCATGTGGAAGAGGCCTGGTTTGAAAGGTTGCTGTACATCTGCCTAATAAACCTTCAGGTTACGAAGGAAAGTCAGAGCAGAGGGATGGGTGATACTAGAGTCTGCAGCAAGAATCAGAATTGTGGAACCACTGAGGTTGAAAAGACCTCCAAGAACATCAACCTTCAAACCACTCTGTCAACTAACCCACATCTCATCCACTCACTTCTTGAACACCTCCAAGGACTCCAACCACTGCCCTGGAAAGCCCCTTCCAGTGCCTCACCAGTCTTTAAGTGAAGAAAGGTTCCTAAAATCCATCCTGAACCTACCCTGGAACAACCTGTGGCCATTCCCTCTTGTCTAGCACCAGCTGCCTGGGAAAAGAATCCAATCCCACTTCACTACACCCTCCCAGTCCAGTCCTTCCTCCAAGACCAGGTGATGAGGTGGGCAGCCTCAACCAAACCCTGGGCTTGTTGTGCTGCACTCTCAGCTCAACTCTGGCATCAGCAGGTGACCAGCCCTGGGCTGGGCTGAGCTGCCACACCACCATTCCAGGATGGATGGGACTGTGGGAATATCCTGCACAGACCAGCAGCCAAACAGAACACGTGCTGTGGAGCCACGAATTCTGGTTGTGTCCTTCTCCCAGGAAAGGCACTTCCAAGGAAGTAAATTTATATTTACTTGAGTAACAGCTAAGGCAGCTGGGAGCTGCATCTGCTTTGAGGTGTCTTTACTGAAGGTCTGGGTTACCAGTGGAAGGATCCAACGAGCAGAAAGGATCCTAAATCACATCTTACATTAAGAGCTTCATAATTACTGCACATTCAACCACAAGTTACAATTTTATTTGCCCTTCAGTGCTGGAAACAAACTGGGAGAGGATATTTCAAATGAGTATCATAAGATTAGAGAGTTGTTGCTTTGTGTCCTGCCTGGGGCACTGATCTTGACCAAACACTCTCCAGTGCTAGGAGTGACCTGCAGCAGTCAGCACAGAGGGTGCTTTGACCAACAAAATGTGCTAAAACTAGTTCCTAACAGAAAATAATGCACCTCCACAAAGCTGTAGAGCCAAGAGCTCCAAACTGTTCCAAAAGTCATTTAAAAAAAATAAATTCAGGCACAGGAGTATAATAACTATATCAATAAATAAATAAATAAAAAGAGAAACATAAATCTGTCTATAAATGGAGTAACTGATCACACCCATACCTGAGGTTGTCTCAATGACCAAACTCTTCCATAAACACTTCTGTGTCAGTCAAATTATGCATCATTCATCACTAATATCTTTAGTACATCTTTAGACCCTCTTCCACACTAGTAACTTCTTTATAAATTGAATACTTCGATTCAGGGAAAAAAGAGAATAAACCTCATTCTTTTGCTAACAATAACTAATCAAACCACATTTCCCTTGGTGAAAAGGCAGCTGGTGGGGCTGGGCCCTCCCCTGGAGGTGTGTGCTGGGGCTGCCCCTACCTTGATGGCGGTGGAGGCGATCTGGATGTGGTGCAGCCGGCGCAGGGTGCTCTCCCTGTCGATGAAGTAGGAGGCTGCCAGCTGGTGCAGGGTCTCCAGGGTCACTGCAGAGCTGTTGGTGCTGGGGTCGCTTCCTTCTGACCTCTTGCTCAGCTTCCTTTTGTCCACAAAAATTGTGAGTGACTCCTCTCCTGAGCAGGGAAACAGAAGCCCCAGCAGGCATCAGCAATGTGCAGCAGTACAGAGAGATTTTGTACACACCCAACTCAAAGCATGAACAAAATATGTTTATTTCCAAGGTCACTTAAGACATTCATTCCAGAGTGTTCAATGTTAGCATAAAAGGAAATTAAACCAGTGTAATGCTTGAGACTTTTATTTCCTTCTCTTCCAACAACTACCATGGCTGATTTCAGAAGAAAGGTACTTTGTTCCACCTTGTTGTGAGCAACCATGTGCTTTCTAATCAGTTCAGCAGTTCCCAAAATCCGATAGTGGCCTTAAACCAAATTTCTATAACTGAAAAAATGTGGGGGTTTCAGAAAGTTGGTGTTTTTCCCAAAAGAAAATAGAAGCTCTGGCATTTTGTGTGGTGGATTTCTCACTTCCTGTCTCTTTAGATAAATACTGTTGAATTCAGAAATTTTAATTTCTGTAAGATTATTGAAACCCAAAAATCTGACTTGCTTAACCGAGTCAGTTCTTAGGAACATTTCCAGATCAGACCTACTGATACTGTCAAATTTTCCATGTTTATTGTCTAGTTCATGGATATATTTTCCTGTGCTTCAGGCTAAGAAGAATTCATTTATTTAGTAAAGTGTTTAGGCAAAACTCTTTACATCACAAAACAAATTGGAAAAGTAATTCCTGGTCTGAGCATTTTCTTCTGTGCAATTTATGTCCAAAACCACTATAAAAGCACTTTCCTCACTCTCTGAGCCTGTGTTTGCTGCATTCTTCTGCATTTAGCTCAACAACTGATTTATGATGTCATTATACCTGGATTTAGGTGCTGAACAACTCCACTGAGTGCCTTTTCCTAGTTCCTGGAAAGGAAGTTATCCTGCTAAGGTCTGACTTGCCACTTGTGCTACTTTCACTGCTCACCCATCTGCTGCAGTGGCACCGTGCCCATGCAGGGGATGAGATGCCAACTTCAGATGGGTTTATGTGCCAAAAAGTAATAGCTGTAGAAGGATAAAATCCAGGATGAAAACATGACATCATCTTTAAAGGGAGCTAATCTTGGTGATGAGCAATGCTAAGTGAGGGCCGGGTGCCTCTGTGCAGGAGATCACATCTGCTGGCAAATTTTGACTCGCAAAATTTGTCTTTGGTTACCACACTCCTTTCTCCCTGATGTACATTATGTGTTCCCTGATCTCTCTAAAATTCAGACAGTCAAGCCCTTCAGACCTTACACAAGCAAAACTGGCATTATACAGGAGCTTTTTATCTAATTCAACCTGCAGGGCTTGTCCAGTACGTTCCTTTTGTCCTGGAAGGGACAGGTGGCTGTTCCAGCTGGAGCTTACCTCAGTGTCCACACTACCTCCATGCTTCTCCTCCTACAGCTTCCCAATGGCTCATTATTCTGTGCAGAAAGTCATCAAGGCTGGGATTAATTGCCTGAGGCTCCAAAGAACCGGGAATTAATGCAGCCTCCTTAAGTAGGAAGATTTCCCCACCCAAATATTTAATCTTTCTGCTGTTATAAGTAGACAAAGGTTCACCACTACTGTGAGGAGGGAATTGGGGAAGCACAACAAGCTCTAATGACCTGTCCCCTGAGAGAAATCTGCCAACAGAACCTGCTCTAGGTTCCAGCTTTGCTGGCATTCATCTATGCCCATGCAATAAAACCTGATTTGTCACAACCTGCCATGTGACTCCAGCCAGGATGAAAGGTGTTTTTGGGATGAAAAGCAATGGAGTGGGCTGAGATTCGAGCCAGGGGACATGGGCTTTGTGCAGCTGTTTGTGGAGCTGCAAAGACAGGGTTTAGAAGAGATAATAGGAAGAAATTCCTCCCTGTGAGGGTGGGGAGGCCCTGGCACAGGGTGCCCAGAGAAGCTGTGGCTGCCCCTGCATCCCTGGAAGTGTCTAAGGCCAGGCTGGATGGGGCTTGGAGCAACCCAGTCCAAGATACCTTCCCACCCAGGCCTTTCCATGGTTCTGTGGTATCAGAGAAGACGTCAGAACTCAGAGAGTGAATATTGTGCCAGTGACCAGTTCAAGCTGCACAAATTCAGTGCAAAATTTCACTAGGAGCTTTTTCTCCATGTTTGCCCCTTTTCCAGAGGTCTCAGCTTGTTCAGATTAAAGTGGCTTTTGCAAGGTCAGCCACCTTTCCACTGAAAAGATAATGAATTGTAATGGCAAAGAAAACAAGGACTTAACACTGCAGGAAATCTCTGGAAAAGATTAAAAAAAAATTTTTAGGTTCTTTGTGTTTCATTATCACAGAATCATATATTCATAGACTGGTTTGGATAGGAAGGGACTTTTAAAGATCATCCAATTCTACCCATGCCATGAGCAGGGACACCGTGCACTATCCCAGGTTGCTCCAAGCCCCACCCAGCCGGGCCTTGGACACTTCCGGGGATCCAGGGGCAGCCACAGCTTCTCTGGGCACCCTGTGCCAGGGCCTCCCCATCCTCACAAGGAGTTGAGGGTAATGTTGAGATATTCCCAACATCTAATCTATGTTTCTTCTCTTTTAATTCAAAACCCTTCTCCCTTGTCCTATCACTATCTGCCCATGTAAAAAGTCACTCTTCCTCTTTTTTATAAGCACCCTTAAGTCCTGGAATGTCACCAGAAGGTCTCCCTGGAGCCTTCTCCTCCCCAGGCTGAACAAACCCAGCTGTCCCAGCCTGTCTCTGTAGGAAACCTCCAGCCCATGGAGCACCCAATGCACCTTGTTCTCATGTAAACATTTTTGTTTTGTATTAGTCATAGGTAGAGGTTGTGGGGCTCCTTGCACTTCAATAGAATTCTGCTAAGTTTTATTATTAAAACAGAGTTTGTTGAATTTTGTTCACATCAATAAAAAATCCCAGGCACTTTCCCATTCCCTGCTCTCCAGGAGCAGACGGCAGAACTGCAATAAAAACTCCCATTTCAAAAACAAACAAACCTTGGAA
This sequence comes from Notiomystis cincta, assembly GCA_013398075.1. Taxonomy (NCBI): domain Eukaryota; kingdom Metazoa; phylum Chordata; class Aves; order Passeriformes; family Notiomystidae; genus Notiomystis; species Notiomystis cincta. The sequence continues at coordinate 71,607 of VZRX01001908.1, forward strand.
AAGGGCAGGGTTGTGATGTTCTACTTTGATTAGAACATCCCAGGAAAAGAACATTTTAACCCCATCAGTGTTACCACATCCCCTGTTAGCTTTGTCCTGCTTGACCCTACCCTGTCCACGGCAGCTGCTGGTGGGTGTGTGCTGGCAGGCAGCATCCCCTGGCACTCCCTGCCCTGCAGCCTCTCTCCCCACACCCTGGCAGATAGGGTTTGGGTTTCCTTCTTTCCTTCTAACCAGCCTGAAATGACTTTGAATGTTTACCTGGCATCTCACACAAGCAGCCCTGCCTCATCACTGGCATTCCCAGGCACTGTGCCCCTCCCATCAGGGGCAGTTCAAGAATATTTGTGGTCCAAAAGACTTTTCAGAGAGATTTTCATCTGCCAGAGCTGATTGAGGTCTTGCTAGAAAAAGTGGATTGCCCCATGCATTGGTGCTTAGGCACCCTGGCACTCAGAACTCCAGGGTTTGGGAGGTCCACTCTGCCCACTCTGATTTGGGGAAGACAATTTGGGGTTTAAGTTCATTTGGAGAAAATTAAACCCATGCTAAAAAACACTCTTTTGTCACGTTGAAAACATGGGTGAATCTTGTTTTTCACTGGTTAGTGGCTGCCACCACAAGACAGGCTAAGAAGACATCCAAGCATCTGCTAAAAACAAGTGTGATTTAGAAAACTATTCAAGGTTAAGAATCTTAAGAACTGAAAAGGAGTAATGACAGTGAACACTTAGAAAACATGATTATTCAGCATCGAATCCTCCCAGCTGTGCCTTTCACAACTCTGAAAGCAACACTCTCTCTCCTTCCCAAAATTCAAGAGACAGAAAACTTCACTTTCTCAGGTTTGAAGGAAGTAGCATGGAAACACTCAGTTGTGCTCACAAAACAATGCCACAAAGCCTGATGGGTGGTCCAGGAATCTGGCAGTCACTACAGGGATGTTTTCTTGCCACGTGGAGGCTGTCACTGAGAGAACATCACTGCAGGGGCAGGGGACTGATGTTCACACTCTTCACTGGCCCAGCATATTTGATTTTGCATGCCATTTCTGTTCTATCACATTGCCTGTTAAGTAGGGTCTGCTGTATAGAGAACCAGAGCTTATTTTAACTGATAAACAAACAAGAACACTTCTGTAAGGTTTGTGTTGGGGGAAGAAAACAGGAATATAGATATATAACTTTTAAAAATTAACTATTCTAAATATTTTTCTAAACAGAAACTATTTGAGACTACCTCAGCACAGTGTCCAATAATGTCCCCACCAGCCCTGGAACATGCAAGCCTCAATTTTTACTTCTTGCTAGGTTTATAGGAACATATTGTCCATGACTTATATTTATAAGTTCAACTAGCTCCTGAGATAAGAAACAAATGCTGTTTAAAAAAAAAAAGGAAATAAAATAGGTATATAGAAATTAACCCAAATATATGACCTGTCTGTGGCCATTTAGATGTAAGACTGCTAAATAACAGTATGTAAGTGGCATTCAGAAATTAGAAATTAATTTTGTGTTCATCTTAAGAACATATTCAGGAATTATTTAAATTAAAAATGTAAATCTCCATCAACATGTTGGAATTGGCATAATGCTGTAACAACTGCAACTAAATATAACCATCTATTGAAGGAGTAAATCTATTTTGTTAATACATAACAATACATATTCATATGATTGAAATGCTTAGTGCTATTTTCTGCCTCAGTTATTGAGAGATTGTTTGCCTGTACCCATAACTTTGGAATAATAAAGGGATTATAGGCCTTGATGTTTCATATTTTCATCTGTAGACTGGGAAGTGGTAGGAGAAGGCAGTGATCCAAGCAGTTCCCATCACTTCATGTCAGAAAGAGAGGAAACAGGAATAAAAGGACAGCCCTCAAAGGCAGCTATAGCTGAGCATAACCCACAGGTGCCTCTCTTCATACACATAAATGTATCTTATAGAGGACTGAAGGTCTTTGGCCTATGAACTCCTCAAAGGTTTCTGATTAAATAAAATACCTCGGCTCCTACCAAAATAACTACACCTAAATAAATACACCAGCTACCAGCTAGTGGAAAATCTATTCCTGTCTGGATCACCAAAGGTACCATTAGGGTTTTATCAGGTCATTTTCCCAAACTTAAGCAGATGCTGATGGAAATGCACAGGCTCAAAAACGATATAAATTAATGTCAGGCCAGATGTGGTATCATTTCCATGGTTCAAGTGAATAACAGTGCACGTTAATTCTATACAGACCATCTGGTTAAGGATTTAAATTTTTTTCTCCATTAAGTAGACGGGAGAGGAAAGAAAGTTAACATACTTTGTTCTTTTTTCCCCTCCCCTTAGGTTCCATAATCTTAAATTTACACACCCTGACTGGGGCTGTGACTGGTGTTTTCAAGTCTGATGCAAAACTTTCAATTTCTTTCTCCCATCAGTCATTTGAGACTGTCCTCTCCTTCCCTTTATTTGCCAATAGTTTGCATCTTACCTTGAAAGAGTGTTATGGAAAGCAAAGGTCGTACCAGCAGTTAGTGTAAGTGCTAATAAATCCTTTAGCATTCATTGAGATTCAGTGTTTTGCACCACCTGACAATTCCCCCCATCTCCACAGCTCCAGGGAATATCAATGAGGGAGAGAAACGCTGGCACCCGTGGGATGGTGAAGGTGCAACCATCACACCTGCAGGGCTGTAATCAGCAGAGAGAGGCTGGGGTCGAGCTGATCTGCCCACACCCGTAAAAACTGTCTGTTTTAAAGGCAAAACTACCTCTTTTCCTTCCCACTCACAAAGCCTTCAAGCACATCAAGGGCTGTTTCCTCACCCGGAGAGCGACTGGATTGATGCTCTGGTAATGAACACCTTGAGCGAAGATGACTGACAATACCAGTAAAAATAAATCGACCTGGAACATTTCAGATGGCCACTTAGACGGTTGCCTAACGAGGTTCTGTTTCACAAGAAGCTCTGGCAATGTCCTGCAAATTGGTTTATTGGGAGCAGTTACCAGTTTCCAGGTGCAAGCAGGACTGAGTTGCAAAGCCTTCACCGTGCAAAGCACCCAAATCAGCCTCACTTCACCCAAATGCCTGCAACAGGAGCCTCACCTGGTGTCACCTCATTGTGGTGTGCTAATCATCCTCATCACCAGCTCTGCTGCTCTGCTAAAGGGCCCCTTCTGTAGGAACAGCATTACAGCAGATGTTTCAGGAGGGATTCGGGTTTATCCTCTTACACTCAGCCCACAGTGGTACCCCAGGCTTCTCAACACCCTCCAGCCCTGCCGCTCACTTCTGGGCTCTTTCTGCAAGCCATTAAAGTGCAGTTCCAGCAAACTGGGCCATTATGGCATGATAATGTGTGCAGGCAAAAGAGGAGAGCATAAATGCAAAGCATAAAGGAGGGAAAGTAAAACTGACTGCTCAGGCTGCTGGATCACACAGGGTCTTTCAATCGTGCAGCTTGGAGCTACTCGTTATGGACTTTGGGCTCATGTCATAAGGAGATAAAATTTCCATAAGAAATAAAAGCAGTGAGAAATGTCACTTTCCACATTATCTTGTGGCAGCAAGAAATATAGAACTTTTCTCCCTGGGTTCTCATTTCTGAATGCCCTTGAGGAGTGTATTTCTGTGTTTGTGAATAAAGGCTGGGGAATGTATCACAAACAGCCATGTGCAAGAGTTCCCTTTATGCTCAAAAAGGGATCTTTATGGAAACCAAATGGTCACAGAGGCACACAAATCTTCTCCCAGCATCGTTCATTTGCCAAGTTTTCCTTTCTGTCCATGAATACAGATGATTGGGGATTCATTAAATGAAAGTACTGTGCACACTCCGTTTGGTCTTCTGCTTTTAACGAGCTGCATAAGTGACAAGCTTTCACAATAAAACAACTTGTAATTAAAGGGAAAGTACTAATACATTATTAAAATAATAAAAAAAAAAATCTAATTACATGTTAATAAAGTGTGGACAAGCATCTGTGGGAATCCCCATTCAATCCAGCCCAAAAATGAGAACTAACATATCCAGGAAAGTATGGGTTTATTAGCTACCTCATGAAAGCTTTCTTAGAAATTACTAATTCCCTGTAATTATTGTAATTGAACCAATTTTTCAAAGTATTCAGCACCCATCCAGTGATAATGGAAGGCAGCAGGTGTGCCTCAAATCATGCCTAAAAATTGAGACTAGGGACCTAAATCAAACCCCAAGTTAATAGGAAAACTCCCTTTGACTTCATTAAGCAGTGATAGAGCCCAGAAGTCAACACTGCCTCCCTCGGAGTGAAAATTTGGGCAAGGCTGTGGCAGCTACTGCATTTTAGAGCCTTTGTGAGGTGAGAAAAGGGTACCCTACCTCAGCTTCCCTGCAGCTGAGGCTGAGGGGAGAATATTGAATATCCAAGCCAGAATTTTCAACTGCCTTCAAAGGAAATAGCAGAAAGTTTTAGTTTTACTGAGATCCAGACCTCCTGAAAGCTCTGTGGCTCTTTTGTGGTCAGGGTGATGCTGCTGCTTTGAATGTGAAGATCAGCTGTGGCCATGCTAGAGATTGTTTTCCTAAGGTTGTTAGATCCAATTTCACCTTGACAATGAATTTCATCACATGGCTGAGGATGTGATGCTCCTCTACATTAGTTAATAATTAGCAGATAGACAGCAATACTGAAAAATAATATTTACCATTGGATAATCCTTGCAGTAGGATACATGCTGCAGCCAAAGCTTTAATTATTATGCTTCCTATTTTAAGAAACTTTCTCTTTCTCTCCAGCATTTCGTTTTCCTATTCAAATGTGCCATGTGCTCTGTACTCAAGAAATCAGCCATTTATAAAAAGTGTATATTTGCATGCAAAAGTATTCAAAGTAATTAAAAGAAATTCAAGTGTCTTTGTTACAAATTACTGGTCAACACGTGTAACTTGTTCTTGAAATTCTAATGGCAATGCCATACAGGTACTAGTTCCCAAAATAATGGTAGAAATTAGCTCTTTATTTTTTAAAATAACTACAGCAAGATAGAAATTCCTCTTGTTTCTAGGATGGCCTCCTTCAAAAGGAAGCCTCTGTGAGCCATTTGGGTTGTTACAGATCTCAGCTATCAGCAAAGAGAGACCAGGAAGGCTCTCATTTCCTTTACAAATGGTTAGGATTCACTTATGAAATGTATTAAAGAGAACCATTCCTCAGGTGAATAAAGGATTTCAACAAGCCTGTCCTGCTGGAAGGACACTCAATCACCAGAATTATCTTTAATATTATCACCCACAACGGGATAGAGCTGCATTTTTGAAATGTCAGTTCATTTTGTAATGCCTAGATGGGTAATCACAGGTACTAATTATCTTTCATTCGGAACAATTTATGCTCTCCTTTGAACATTAGGCCTCTTGACTGGATTTCTCCAATCCATCTGGTGACTGGATCCCAATTATCCACAGGGCTACCCTTTCCAGATAAGTCTGTGGGGAGGGAAAGATGCAGATTCCATTAAGTTAATGGGAATGACATGGCAAAGCCTCATCATCCCATTTTGAAAATGCAGTCCCACTGGTTAAGTGAAGACTAATTCTAAAAAGGGCAGAGTGACAATATAGGGATTTTCCAGCAGACAAAGTAGCTTAAAAGTCTCATAAATTAAAAGATTTGTTGGAAATACTTGTTCCTGGTTTTCTGGCTCCATTTCTGCAGGACTGCAGTGGACCCAGATCCTTCTGTAACCCATTATTACGTAAATTGTTACAAGGGCCCACTTTTAGAAAAAAAAAGTCACTCTCAGTGCAGAGAAAGACCCCCTAAAAGACTGAGAGCAGCACAGCACAAGCACCTCAATCTTAGCAACTGGATTTCTTCTCTTTTTGAGCACAAAATCACACACACACAGCACCAACGAGCAGGAGAAGGAGCCACAGGACCTGCAGAGAGAGCTCATCCCAGCGCCTCGCAGGAGCATCAGCACAGCTCTCCAGGGAATCAGAGGAGACCAGCACTTCCAGCCTCTCACACCAACCTCATCCCCAGCATAGCATCCACCCTACCTCCCAGGGTAGCTGAGAGCAGGAAATGTGTCCCATATTTCTTGATCAGGTTCTCTGTGATCTGCTGAAGGGTCGGGCGCCGTCCCAGCAGCCTTATGTTCCGGAAGAATTCGGGGGCCAGCGGCAGTGGGGAGCCAAGGAAATTTCTTCTTTCCACAGCAAGATTGTTTACTTTCCAGCGGCCAAACTCCCTGCAAAACAAAGCAGCTCTCATTCAGAAATGTGTCATTCAGACAAATGCCCTTCATTTGCAAACGACTCTGCTCTGCTGAGTGGCTGGGGGCGACTCGCTGGGAATTACAACAGGCCTTGACAGTGACACTCTGTCATGTGTTATGGACAGGACAGGCAACGAGGGTTATTTATTAGAGCTGGAGACAGCACTCCATAATAAAATAATTGTTGGGAAAGAAATAAATTTAAAAAAAAAAACCAAAGCCACTTATGTTGCTGCAGCTCCTGTTGGTTTCGTGTGGCCTCTGATGTGAACGTAGCTCTAAGACAACCAGATTTGCTGGAAATCGAAAGGAAAGCAATGAGTTCCCCAAATTTGGACCAGATGCAGCAAGTATTTTTGTTGCAACGAGGTAAATTTTAAAATCATAAGAGGAAAGAGTCCATTTTTGCCTTTTGGTGTTAAGTCACTTAGGTATAGAACTGGATAAATTGAATAACTTGGAGAAACACTGTCACATCACACTTGACCTTACTGTGATAATTCCAGTTTTCTATACTTTTGGCCTCCTTTTTGAGAAAACACATTGACAGAAAGACTGATTCCTAAAAAGTGCTGACTTTTCAGTTGTAGGAGGGATATAAGTGAATTCAAAGACTTATCCCCTTCCCCTCTCCAAAATAAATCAATGATGGCAGGGAAAACAAACAAGCTCATTGCACAGCAATAAACACATCTTTTATTCATTTACTTGCCAATTAAGATACCAGATAGAGCTATTAGTGAGAAGGACTCGTTGTCCTCAAAATCTAGACAAGACAAGGCAGCCTTGGCAGTAATTTGGCTTTTCCCAGATACAGCAAAGGCTGTTTTGGGTGCAGACTCTGGGAATTAAGTGCAAGCAACCCGAGGACTCTGCTTCAGCCACCGCTTTGTCGAGTCTTTTGTACAGCTACATCAATTAGGATTCCTCTTAGTCAAGACTGCAGGAGAGCAAGGAGCTTAGAGAGCTTGCAAGATCTTGCTGAAGGTCCCAGGTAAATAGAGAGCCACATTCACACACAAAATTAACACAAATCAAAGATGCAGCAAAAAAAAGAATATTTGAGGGATGCCTGAGACAAAGAGCTGCCCAGGGCTGAATGACCAGGGCTGTGTAACACATACTCAACACCAGGATTTTTTAATGCTCTTAAGTCCACAGTTATTAGTAGAACCCAGATAAATCATTTTTTGTATAGACCTTCTGCTTTCCAGCATCTTTCTCTTTCTCTCTGGATGCAAACTGCCTTTCCTCTCAGACACATTCTGGCAGATGCCATCTTTTAATCAAAAGCAAATGTGAAGAATGATGGTAGGGAGAGATTTCTGTAAGTTAACTGAAATTTAATGCAATTTACCAGTCAAGGGCATGAGGTTAAACAGGTCCCCATAGTTCTCTTAAAGACTCTACACATCACCAGGGTGCCTAAATTAGTATTTGGGAATTGCTTTCTGATAGGGATTTTCCAAATTAGATGTCAGGTTTCAAAGTTTTCCTTTTTGGAAACTGTATATAAACCAACAACTTCTATTTGCAGCTTTTAAGGAACTACTGTATATGAGTAGAGAGAAATGAAAAAAATTGCAGACAAATATTTTTTGCCTGTAAAGTGAAAAAATTCCCGTTGTGTTTATTGATCACATCAATGCAGACACTAAAACCAGCTAATTACCCTGCACTGTAAATGTAATTTTCAAGTGAAAAACAAACAAATTAACAAAAGAAAAAATCAATTACAAAAAAACTTCCGTTTTCAGTTGTTTAAATTCCCTGGTTTCTGGTTATATTTTTCATCTGAATACATCAGAAAATATTGGTTAACTGTATTTGCTGAACAGACCAGCAAGACAGACTTGCTTTGACACCAAGAAAATATTACTAGTTTTATGATGTAAAACATTCATTTTATACCTTGAGGAAAGCTGGTTTTTTTCTAGGCTCACTATATGAGCTGAGCTTCAAATACAATATCAACAGAAAAGATGCTATTCTTATAAAAGACAGTTTGCTGGCACCCTTAATCCAATTTTCATTGTCAGTATTTAAGGACAGAGAAGACCACCCTGACCCCCTGAACCTGCCCCCTTTTCAGTGCAGAGGATCTCCCTAAATGCCTCTCACTGCCCATGTCACACCTTTGGGACTGAGAAGAAGCTGCCCCAAGAAAAACATTTCATCTTGACTTAAATTCTGAGGATTTCTCAGAAATCCTTGACAATCTGTGATGGTGTTTAACTACAGAGAGTGCATTTCATTTTCAATTTGAACATTGCCAATTCCAGTGTCCAATTTTTAGAGCTCTTAATGCATGCTGGGCAACTGAAAAAAATTCTAAATATTAGATACATTCTGTGCAAGTAATTACAGTTCTTGATTGAATCCTCTCTTAACCTTGGGCTGAGCCCATTGCCTTCCTTGGTTTCTGTCTGTGAACAGAGGGCTCAGACTTAGAGCCCTTCTCCACAAGCAGCAAATCCTATCTTGGAAGAGTTAAATTGGAAACAATGGCCCCATCCATAGCAAATTCAGAAGAATTTCTAAGTTGAGGTTTCCCCTGACCTACTACAAATCCTTTATTTACTGAATCCAGGGACTGGGTTATTCTGGCACGAAGGGAAACTTTCTTGGCTTAAACAAATGTGAGTTCCTTCCACAGTTTTTGCTACAGAAGGATTTTTTTTTTTTGGTATGTTTAGAGAGGAAGTAGGAAAACACTCTTGTAAAAGTTTTGTCATTCTTTTTCAGTTCATATAAATGGAAATATTTATTGGTGCATCAAGTAATCATCCTTTGAAATTCACTGCTGAGGAATCCCAGAATAGGGAAGATGGAACCCTTTTAAAAAGATAATTTTATAATTATACCATAATTATAAATGGTATAATTATAATTATACCATAGATGGAGCTGAAGGTTTTAGAGATTTTAGAAAACACCTTTCCTCTTTTGCTGAGGTCTTTCTTAAATGATTTTGGAATATGGAGAGATGAAAACCTAAACTCTGGGAGAGAGGAGAAGAAAGTTCATCTCTGAAGGTAAAATAGGGATGCAGGACACTAAAAGTGTCTGCTGTCTGCAGGAGCAGGATTTGGACAAGTGAGAAATGATGAGCAGCTTCCAGAGCTGAGGAAATAGTTCAGATTTCAGAAGGAACTGGGTTTATGAGAGTAAAGTGTAGGAGCAGGGTAAAAGCTGGGATGGAGTCCAGGGTGAGGGGTTGTGGTGCATTATTTCTAGCATGTGGAGTGAGGAGGTTTTCACAAATGCTTTCTGGGTCACTACCAGCTCCTAAAATTAGAGCTGATTTCCCTTTTCAGCAATGTCACACTAAGTAAAATCATATCCTTATCTTCCTTTTATATAACACATAAATACATCTATCTATATACCTATCCATATAATTTCCCTTTTTAATCTTAATTCCACTTTGCAAGCAGTGCAAGTCCAGTTTGCTTTTCCCCTCTCTTGCCACCCCTTTCTTCACCTGTTTGTCATGTAGTCTCTCTGCCACAAACTCTCCAGCCCCAAACATTTTGGTTTGTGCCCACTGTGCATTATTCCCCTTCAGAAATCATGTTTCTGCCCACTGCTGAAGGCAGACCAGCAGGTCTGATGGAGTTAATAATCTTATTCTGAGCAGAGAAAATGCTGCTTTCCAAAGTCACTGAGCTCCATTCATCAGGAGAACACCTCCCATGGAATAGCATGGCATCAGTGCTGGCTGCTGCTCAAAAAACCCAATTTTCCACTGAGAACAAACACTGGAATGATGAGAAACTTGTTCCTTCCTCCTCTTCCTCCTCTTCTGCTTCCATGATGCTCTCAAGGAGTGATAGCAGGTGGTGCCCCCTGTGCTGCCCATCTATTTCCTGCCTGAACAATAAGTTATTCACTGGATGGAGTTCTTTAGTGCTCCAGGCAAAGCCTGTTGTGGAGAAGGATGATGGCTCAGAGTTCCCAGGCTTGGACAAGAGAGAGGAAATCAGTCAGTCTGGCTCCTGGGATGAAGCCTATAATGGAATCATGTTATTATCCTAAGCAGTGCCAGAGGCCACGGGCAGCAGTGGCCATCCATTCCCTCCATCCTCCCAGACACCAGAGCCATGGATCTGCAGGTGCTGTCACCAGCCTGATCCCTGGCTCCATGGGGGCCCTGGAGCCCAGCAGAGCTGTTCCAGGGGAACACAGCCTGGCTCCTGCCAGGAGCTCTGCTGGGAATGCTAGGTGGAAGAATAACCAGTCAGTGTGGGATGAAAAGCGGCGCAGTTTAAAATGCAGTTGTCATTTCAACACTATTTCTGTTATTAATGACATGGAGAGAGATGTTTAATCTCAGGAAAGCATTAGTGTTCTGACAGGAAATACCTGTTAGTAAAGTATCATACAAGTTTTGGACAAATCTTCATCTTCAAAGAAACTTAAACTGCAAGTGGATCTGAAAGGAATCCTAGGGCAGAGGCCAACAAGGGCTGTCAATGTCTCTCTTGAGTTTCAAGCCACAGCTTTTTTTCCAAATGTGTACATTAATTATACACTTCCTTCTATCACTGTATTCATTTCAATACATTTTAAACTCTATGGCCTGGGGAGCTGTAGGGAAAGATCTCTATAAAACATCTAGATAAAGGAAATTTTTGAATTGTACTCTAAAATGGTAGTGTGAGGAGATTTGAAATGGGAATATAATCTCTTGCATTGCAGTGACTGAATCAGCCTATAAAGAGATTTACTATGAGTTTGATGGATTCTTCCTAACTGCAAAAGTCTTTCCTAGGGTCAACCACACATGAAACAGAGCCCAGGCAAAATTAACAATGTTAGGCCTTATTTTAAGTAATTTATTGTGTTTTATAAATCAATATTATCACTGGTAAGCATAAATGTTATTGAATAATGTTGAGACATAATATGGAGAACACTCTTGGAAAATGAACTTCTAATATAATTTCTAATACAAAAGAAGTCTTCTGTGTTCCTTTCTCTTCCTGCCTTCTAAATGAGACACTTTCACTTTTGGATGGTGAGAACATGACTGCTTTGAATGGGCTGGAATGACAGTGGGAGCCTGGATCCAGTGTTTTCCCATGCACCTGCAAGTTCTGCTGTTGGCAGAACAGCTCACTGAGAGAATATATGGGGTTTTTCTCCTCCTACCTTCTTTAAAAGCCTGAGGATTTCTAATGCCTGAGGCCACAGCTTGAATGAGGCCAAGATGAGATGAAAATAGTTTCATTTTATATTAAGCTTCTACCTACTAGCAGTTCCAAAACAGGAAGTTCAGAAAATATTTGCTAGGAAAAAAACTTGACTTTTAAAAAGAGGATTCACCCAGATGTGGACAGATCTAGATTCAGGTAATATCCAAGACTGTGCTATTCACAGATTGTCAAGTGAAAAATTCTCCTTAGCAGCACAGGTCATAGAATTTTCACTACTTATTAAAATCAGTTAAACAATGGACAATCTGCCACAACCTTTACTAAATGCTTGTTATGGTTGATTTTTCTATCCAAGGTGAAAAAGGAGGGAATTAGTTATAGTGTGGCTGAGCAGCCTCCTGAAAATATCTACCTTTGTATAGAAACATGATAATAGAGAAAAACCATTGCAATACGAGCAAAGTAAAGAAAATAACCTCCCTTAAAGCAAAGAAGCAGGGCCTGATAGTACAGAACACATCTCATCTATGCCCCTTGACATTTTCAATTATCTGCATGTGGTGATCAGAAAGAAAAGCATTCAAGATATAATAAGCTCCTTTTAAACATATTTCCCCTCAATGAAATGGAAAATATTTCTTCACTAACTTTATGCTTGTAATTGTCTGACATTTTCCCAAGGTCAAAACAGAAAGGTTTGCTGAACATATGGGTTTTTTTCCCATATTATTGCTTTTTACCTTACAGTGAATAAGCACTATTGGTAGGATTTCTTTTTATCCTCATATACTCTTTCTTTGAAACACCCTAGTCATTTTTTTTTCCTTTCTATGCCTTTTTTGCCTTATCAGCTTCCTAGCATTTGAAATTCTGCTTCCAGAACTAAAATCCACCGGTATCAGCTTCACTATCATCTTGCATTATGCATATGAAATATGTGGAAATGTATTAATGAATTTTAATAAAAGGTCCATACACTGTACCTAGAATGTACTCAGATATATTTCTTTTTTACCACCACTCATAGTCAGATTATTGTGTCAGCTACTGTGATATCAATGATTTCAAACTTCTCACCTGCCATGGACATCAAAGGGACACAAGAGGAAGGAATGTGGCTTTCCTTTTGTGCATCTCTGATTGATATTTAGCCTCTGTAGCACATGTACTGAGAAATTCCTCCTCTGATGAAATCCAGGAGGGAATTATTTCTGTCTCTGCTCCTGTGGTGTTGTTGGCCTTTTACCCAGAGTTTGTGATTAACTTCCCAACACCTTTGTGAACATTTATTCAGGAACTCACCCTCCACACATCCAGCTGGACCTGTGTTCACACAAAGGTATTTGCACAAAACCAGCAGCTCCTGGTGACTAAATCTTATTTACCTCCTGCCTCAGGGGCAGCTCAATCACCAAGCAGCACACAAATAAATAAATAATAAGAATAAAGCAGAAACACCCTGACCAGGAGCATGCTGCAAATGACACAAGGGATAGGCAGCAATACAGTACTTCAGGACTGAACTGTGTTTGTATGAACCATCTAGGAGTGAGGAAATGCTGAATTAAGATCTCACCAGCTTGCACAGGCTTGTAAAACAAGGATTAAATTCCAAGCAAATGATTCATTAGCTCTGCATATGATAATAGTGTCGAGGAGCAGAGAGGAAAGGGAGAATTCCCAGTAAAACCCACCCTTGCCTCTACTACATCTGAACTGGACAATTAGTGGGATGCCTGGGAGGTGTTTTGTACAGGCTGAATACGCAGGAAATAAATTTTGCATCTCTTTTGTATTTCTGGGGTTTGATTTCTGGCCTGTAGGAGCTTGTAAGTGCATGCAAATATCTCAGAGGTGAATGTCAAGAGGATGGGGCCAGGCCCAGAGACAGGACAAGGGGCAAGGGGCACACACTGAAACACAGAAAGTTCCATCTGAACATGAGGAAAAACTTCTTTTCTTGGAGGGTGGCAGAGCCCTGGGCAGGCTGCCCAGAGGGGCTGTGGGTTCTCCTTCTCTCACACACTCCAAACCTGCCTGGCTGTGACCCTGTGCTCTGCTCTGGTGACCCTGCCTTAGCAGGGCTTGGGCTGGGGGACCTCCAGAGCCCCTTCCCATCCCAGCCAGTCTGGGGTCCTGTGAAAATGATAATAACAACAACCAGCATTTGCAGCCTGCAGGTAAGAGGACGACAGGTTTAGAGTCAAAAGCAGTTGTCCATCTAAATAATTATAATAATCCTTTCTCACTGCTTTATATATTTATTCTTCCCTGCAAAAATTATTAATTTTATGGTTTGTCCTATGTCCTAGAGGGATGGGGAAAGTGTTCCTTCTCCCCTTGACAGAATCAAGGGAATTTCCAACACCTTGTGCATGCACTGCTCATCCTTCTACAGTCTGATAGAGAGCTTGGCAAGCTCAAAGCCTCCTTTTTCCCCAGTTCACATCTGCCCATTGGAATAATTTATTGTCTGAACAGGTAACAGGTTTGATAAAATAGTGCATTTGTTTAGACTGGCAGAAGATAAATGAAATCCAAAAAATTCCTCTGACTGAAAGATTCTTGCTGGTTTTTTTCATTTTATTTGTGATTTTATTGTTATGAAAGCCAATGTTGCCTGAAATTCAGTGTGAGGGAAAGGTATGGATTTATGCTTTGTAAATGGGGTAAAAGACTGTTTCACTTTCAGAGAAGAAGGTATCTTAACTACAGCTAAAACAGTAGTTAACCTTTAAAATGGAGAAGACTGCCCTGGAAAAGAGTTTTTTTGGCACAATAAGGAGAAGAGTTATGAGAAAGAGAAGCAAAAAAGATCTGTTTACACTCTTTTTACCCAAACTTAGGAGCCAACTGATATTATGGTCCCATCCCTGTAGTTAGTTGGACAGGAAAAAAACCTGATGATTCTGGATCCTAGGAAAATGAAACTCAAAACTCTGGAGCTCTCATCAGGGCTGGACTTTAGGGATTTGGCTACACCTTACACTGCTTCAAAGTCAACATGAAAATCATGTTCTTTTTCCTTCTCTTTTTGTCCTGACTAAAAAGAAAAAGAATTGAACCATGTTTCTCGTAGAGATAAGGAAGAAATTTGAATTTGTGGAAGCTTTCTAGTGCATAAATCAACACATGAAAATAGAGTTTTTGAAGAATGAATCAGCATAAATATCTGTTGGAGAAAATAAAGCAGAGCAGAGGATTCATAAATTTAGTGTTGATGTATACTCCCAGATGAATCACAGGGGAACCACAAACTGCTAAAATTCTTCATCATTATGTGCTACAACTCATAGTCTCAAAGTCTTTGAAATGCCTTTTATTACCATTTTTACCACTCCTATTTCAGAACTACAAATTGATCTGTAGTACTGGGCAATGGAGAGGAATACAGACAAACCCACATTGTGATAAATGATTTCAAATTTAAAGGGAGTGTTCTTACTCACCTCAGTTCCCACTTGAAAAATGAGGCACAGTCAGGATAAGAATTCTGGCAGTGCTGTGAGCAGCCATGACCTCTTTCTACCCTGCACCCAGAGCCAAACAAAAACTTTATGACCTGGATAGCTTGGCAGGGAATATGAGTTCTTAAAGCCTTTGGAAGCTGTTTGCTTGCTTGGTTCTGGGATGTTCCTGATGCTCAGGATTGGTTTGTGCTTGGTGCCACAGAGACCAAATTGCCTTCTTTTCAAAACAAAAGCTGATGTTACTCCTGACTGCCTGAAAGAGGGTAAAGGTACCTAAACTGTGGGTTTCAAACAAAATATATAGTCTCAAATATATTCTCACAAAAATACTGATGCAAAGCCTTATTTATGATGCTGTATATAAAGTCCAGAATTGTTCCTTTTCCAGAAGAATGTTGGACAAACTTAACCTTCCACAGTGTAGATTATTTGGCTCATTTTCTTTTCAATTTATAAGTTTATCCTTCCAAAGTGGAGGCTTTTTGTCTCCAGTTTGATGCCAGCAGTGCTATTTACAGCACTGATGGATGACAGTTACTTAACCTGCACTTGAATTTATAAAGGCAGTTGTTTCTACCAACCCTCTGGGATGAGTCTGGCTTCACACAAGTGTAAATCTCACAAACACATGCATAAATGCTGTCTTGATATTGTGAAATACAACAACTGCACTGTTGTTGTCTGTAGCAATTCAAACTGTTGAAAAGCAGTAGAATGTAAACCAAAATATTTCCTGAAAATACTTTGGTGTTTTATTTGTTTGTTTATGGCTTAGCTCTTGGGGGAATGTGATCTTCTTTGCATCTAAATGTTCTCCTCCTGTGCAAGTGTTGTTTCACTGGTAGCAGGAAATGCTCAGATCTCTACATGCACATACAGAAAATAAAGCCAAGATTTCTTATTCAGCATGTAAAAAGTTTCTACCACAGCAAAGGAGGCTTCTCTTTTAGGAAAACTATTTGTATTAATTCCAAACTAAATTTGGAGTGTTAGTTTACTAAAAAATGGTCCTGGTGTACTTTTTTCCAGTGGACTAAATTGCAAATATCTCCAAAGAAGCAGTGGAATTGCACTGGTGAGCTAAAGAGATAATCAGGGCAAGAAAATTGTCAATATCATTCCAGATTATAAACACAGAGCTTCCTAATGCTCTTAACTAAATCAAAGCACTGGATGGGAGTTCATTTATTAATTTCTGCAACAGAAACAGTCAAGTGTTAAATGTGTTCTGTGAAAGAATGAAGCCTATATTTATCTTACTATATAGAATCCCAGAATCCCAGAG
>VZRX01001909.1:0-30065 GCA_013398075.1 Notiomystis cincta
CAGCTACTAGGAAGAAAATTACCTCTATTCCAGCTTAAACCAGGACACTGATTCAGCTATAGTCATATTTTATATTTAAAAAATTAATTATTATTGTTTCTTCCTACTGAAATTTGTTTCAAAGATCATTTTCTCATTTTCTTGTTCTATCTTCCTCACACCTTCCTGAACTCTTTAGGACTTCAGCATGCATTTGACAGTGACTGGGAAGCTGGGAAAATCACTTACAACAATTATAAAAATGGATCTGATGATGCTGTTCTGGCTTACAAACTCTTGGTGCAAACAGGCAACCGAGCAAAGCCCATCGACATCAGCCAGGTACTGTATCAGAGTTCATAGTGGTTTATACAGGAATGCACAATCCCATCAGGAGTTGGGGGAGATGTAAGAAAAATGCCATATCTCCTTTTTTCATCTTGATGAATTGAAATTTCTGAGTTGTACCTAATTGTGTAGCCTCACTGACTTTGCTTGAGCTGCATGTTAGCTGCAGAGTCTGACCTGTGTTGAGAAGTATTTAAAATCAATACCATGAATGCTTGTCCTTCGTGACTATTGGCAGGCATGGGTTAAATGCTGTTCCTGTCTCATACACACATGCACACACAGTTTCCCCTGCAATTGGCGTGGAAGATGCTACTCTGCATTCTTAGGTACGTAAAGACTGGTCCTATGCAAGACATAAAGACAATGTTAGCCTTGTTGCCCTAAGTGGCATAGTTTCTGATTTGAATCAGATTTTTTTATAGGGATGACCTTTGCTCAGTCTTCTGCTGTGTCTTTGAATCTAGCATTCACAATTATTTGGTTAATTCCTACCAATTTATTCAACACACACATTTTAAAGAAAGATGTTTATGAATGATAGTGAATGGAAGGGGACTGAAATAACTGTATGCTGTACAATATTATTGTACTGTCATTACTAAATATAGATATACTGTAGCAGAACTGAAAATGGCAGTTGGTTGAGCTGCCTAAATAAATGCATCCTAGCTTCTTTCACAAGGTTATCACAGCATATGACTGGTTTTGCTGCTTTGTAGTATCACATAGGTAGGTGAAATATGCTGGATTTGACTCCTTATGCCAAAATTTTATTGTAATCCTTTTAAGAAAAAATAGTGCAGTAACCTAGTTTCTTCTCTCCTAGAATCATCAACACAGTGCTTTCAGGCAGAAAATAGTCTCTTTAGTGAGTTTCTTGGCAGATCTGCTTATTTTCATTTTTTTTTCTGACATTAAAGATGACAAATTTATGGATTACACTGTTCGCTTACTATGGTGTGTATAACACATTGCTATATGGCAGCATGAAGCATGCTGTCAGGTTTGAATGATGCTTTAGCTATGAATGTAGCAAAGGTAGGGAGCCAAAGGGAAACTCTTTAATAAGATTTTATTTAGCAGTGTCTGCCACACACTGCAGAACAAATGTGATTAGACTATAGCTATTTATACAATTTCCTGTGCCTGGGAGGGAGAAAAGTGTGGTGCACCAACAAGGGCTGAGTACTGTTCCAAAGACGGCTTGAAGACTGTCACGGTTTGGAAGACAGGTGTCTGCCAAGAAAGGCAGGAGTCTCCCTTGGGATGGAAAACGTAAACCCCTTCCCTCTGAATTATTAGTATTTTGAAATTAAGGGGCTCTCAGGCAAAGATAGGGGAATAGGTATAACAGTTCTTTACTAGAATGTATATAAGACAAACAAACAACAACAATGACAGTAACAACAAAACAGAACCAGAAAACCCACTAACAGCCTTCTCTCGGCTACAGGCACTTTCCCCCTTGGTGTAGTAATGGTCACAGCCGGCAGGGGCGCTGGTGGCTCCTGGTGGGCA
This sequence comes from Notiomystis cincta, assembly GCA_013398075.1. Lineage (NCBI taxonomy): Eukaryota > Metazoa > Chordata > Aves > Passeriformes > Notiomystidae > Notiomystis > Notiomystis cincta. The sequence continues at coordinate 1,849 of VZRX01001909.1, forward strand.
GGGCAGGTGCGATGATTCCCCCATGGCTGCAGGGGGCGCTCCGGTGCAAGCTAGGGGAGCACAAGTTAATGGCGGCTCAGCCAGCAAAATCCCGGGGTGATGGATGAGATGTGTTGGAAGCTCCGCGGCTGTAGTTGGTAAAAATCCCAGGGCGTCTCGGCAGGCGGGGTGGGGGGTGCGGGACTGGTGCAGTGGAAAACTCGGAGNAAATCATACAGTGTGAGTGTGGTTGGGGGGGGGGGGGGGGGGGGTTGCAGGAGGAAAGGTTGACTTTTTTTTAGCTGCTGTCACTGCTGTTCTTCATTTCATTACAAGGACCTGAAACTGGAGCCAAGTCAGAGTTTTAAATAAACAAATCAACCAAAGAAACCCCACAGTAATACTTTTAATCCAGAGTTCTCTGTCATAGCTCTAGCTGTGCAGCATTTGGCTGAAGAACCCTAGAACCATACCAGTGCTTTTTACCCCATAGATACATTTGCCAACAGTGACCCAAATAACACAGTGCATTTGGCTGGGTATTTTTTGCACTGGGCATTTTCTGAAATACATAGATCATGGGAGACAAGTGTTAGAAAAGTTTATACAGATGTTTTATTTCTATAGCTCTCCATTTACTTGGTGGCATTTTCTTCAATGTTAACAACAGAGGTTAACTGCACACAGGCATGTATAGGCACTCTTGCCGAGTTTTTTTCCCTTTGCTTTAAAATACATTTCTTCAATTCTGTTGTTTTTCACCCCTAGTTGCAGTTTTTTTTGAATTTCTATTTAAATTGTTCAGTTTGTTCTGGAATAATCTGCTGATTTAGTGGGTATTATAAAAATTATATAAATACTAGTTTATCAATAACCACTTTCCACTGTTGCTGTAGTTGTTTACATTTTTCTTCATTCTCAAAGAATAACTTGCTGGTAAGTCACTTTAAGTCAAAGTTAATGCTATTTGTCTTTTTCTTTCCCCCCTCCTATATGTGTGTTGCATCTCTAGGCTTTTTGTCATAAGCTTTGCAGCAAGAGCCCTGAAAGCAAAACTCATTCTGAATGGCTTCTAATGTTTCCATTCTGCAGTTGACTAAACAACGTTTGGTGGATGAAGATGGAATCATTAACCCAAACGCTTTTTACATCTACCTGACAGCCTGGGTTAGTAATGACCCTGTAGCCTATGCTGCCTCACAAGCCAACATCCGGCCTCCCCATCCAGAATGGGTCCATGACAAAGCAGACTATATGCCAGAAACAAGGCTGAGAAGTAAGTAACATTTCATCTTAATGTCTTATAGTTTATATAGGTGGTCTCACTCCTTCCTTTAAGACCTAGTAACTATAGTTGAGTGATGCTGTATAGGGCTCAAAAGCATAAACAGAACAATATATTGTGTTACTCTGTAGACTCAGGACACAAATGCAGTTGTTGAATCTAGTGTAATGTGGCACCACTGAAGGCTTTTATCATGTTGAAAAATGAGTTTTATAACGGTTTCTAGCAAAGCTCTACAAACTAATAAGCATTGCTCTTAATGTCACTTGATAGTTCTGTATGCAAGGGAAACCTGGAGATTGCATTAAATTCCTGAATTTCATCATGTTTATCCTCAATTTTTGATATGTATGGAAATTTCATCAAGTTAGCTCATATGTATGAGATGCCAACACCAATATGGTACAAGATCTATTTTGAGAGGGAGTCTGTGTGAGTGGATGTTCTCCTGTCCCTCTCACTCTGTGCTGTTCACTGTTTTGCATCCTGAGCAGCAATGTTGGCTTGCCTTGCTTCACTTCAGTAATTTACTGGGAGGATTGCTAGTTGGACACCAGTGGGGAATGGGAGAGTACATGTCGGGGGGAACTGGTGCTCTTGAAAATGTGATTGGGTAACAAGCTACCCTAGGACAGGTATTCAGTAAAAAGCTGGTGAAGATTGCATACATATATTGAAATCTGTAGTTGGTAAATGATATAGAATTGTTTGGGGACTTTATAAAGGCTGTGTTTATCACAAATATAGTAATTTCCTTTATTTAGAGCTTTTTAAGCGTCAGTTGTTCCAAAGATGCAAAAATTTAAATTCAACACCTTTAAGCATTTTGCTATAAAGAACAAGTGTCTTGTTAACCGTGCTGTCTGTGTATCTCCTTCCCAAACATGTTAAAACATTGCTATACTTTTCCTAGTTCCAGCAGCTGAGCCCATAGAATATGCTCAGTTTCCTTTCTACCTCAATGGATTGCGTGAAACTTCTGACTTTGTGGAAGCTATCAAGAAAGTGAGAGCTATCTGTAATAACTATGCTGGTATGGGGATTGCCAGCTACCCAAATGGTTATCCATTTCTATTTTGGGAGCAGTATATTGGACTTCGTCATTGGCTCCTCTTATCCATTAGTGTGGTTTTGGCTTGCACATTTCTGGTGTGTGCCCTCTTCCTCCTAAACCCCTGGACAGCTGGGATCATTGTAAGTTTATTATAAGGGTCTTTGTTGAAGTCAAATTCCTTTCAGCATAGCTCTTGCTGTAGTCGGGAAGGTTTTGTTTATGTCTGGGCATCTAATAGAGTATGTATATTGCATCATTCATTATATATTTATTCAGCTTGAGGGGGTAGAATTCATGCTAAAGATACAAACTTTTATAACCTTTGTCCACCTTAATAACCTTTGTCCATTGTCCACCTTTTTGCAGCTTTAAAGGTTTTGTTATAAGGATACATGAATTGTTACCTTTTTTCAGATGCCCATTAGCATGAGAAATAAAGATACTTAGGAAAATTTAGAATGTTATTAAATATTAAAGTTATTTCTATTTCATTTTTCCTTCCTTCTTTTTATCAATGTTATTTTTCAAGGCAGTTGCTTGTGACTAACTTGCCTGTAAATTTGCCCACTGGTTTTTGAATGCAGTCTTTCTGGAAAGACTGAAATGGTTAGGTTGTACAATAAACACTGAGAAGAGAGTAACTGGGCTATTGAGGAAAAAGAGTTATAAAATTATAAATTGAAGAGAATACTCCTCCAAGGTTTCTGCAAGGTACCATAAGCCTCATAGTAAACATTCAAGATAAATTGGATTATGATGTTCCTATGTTTAAATTCCATAAACTGTTATATGGTTTATGTGTATGGTTTCATAAATGTTGTATGGCTTAGAAAAATGTAAAAGAGTTGCTAGTTTTTGTATTATATATTTATATAGCAAGTATGTTAAAAGGTAAATGTTTAGTCTAGAATATTTTTCATTGCACTGAATCAAGCAATTTATGTTATTTTTCTTGATTCATTAGCTTACAAAATAATTTATTATAGTGCATACTTTTATCCCTTGGAAAGGTGGTTTATTTTCAGTATGACATTGCTTTTTGTCTCTTTTTCTTGCTTGGCTTTAGAAACTTTGAAGTTGGTTCCATGAATTTCCTCCCCTCCCTTATTATTTTTTACAAGATAGATGAAAGAAAAATATAAGCTTTCCCTTATAGTTATCTATTTGCATTGTCCCTTCAAGTATCTTTAAAGCTCAAAGGCCCCCTGTAGCCTGAGACTCATCAGCTAATTATGACATTCACCCTCTTCTAGGTTTTAAACCTATTCTGGAGTCATCCTCACTTACATTTGGAGTACTACAAAAAGACTTCCATTGTAGTTATTTGAAAGTTAGTTTTTCTAGAAGGTTTTTCAGAGAAACAGGTGAAAAAGAGAAAAATTATGTTCCAGTGAATATCCATGAGAAGGAAGAAAAAATTATTTTTCAAATCACATTGATAAATTGTTACCAATAGAAAAGTGATGCTTGATCTCTTAAATGGTTCTTGGGATAATAATTTAAACTGACTTTAGAGGGTCATTGCCATTGAGCACAATGAAAAAAAGAAAAAATGGCTTCTCTTTGGGGATAAGAGGACTGATATGAGGGATATATTTTATAGTCCCCATATTGTTTTGTAATATCCTTCTTCTTCATTTGTCTAGAGCATGAAAAGTTACTAATGGCTATTTGAAATCATCTAGGTGATGGTGCTGGCTCTGATGACTGTGGAGCTGTTTGGCATGATGGGTCTAATTGGAATAAAGCTGAGTGCAGTGCCTGTGGTTATCCTGATTGCTTCCGTTGGCATTGGTGTGGAATTCACTGTTCATATTGCTTTGGTATGTAAAACTAGAAAACATTTCCAAAGTATTTTAAAATAAAATGGTAACTGTTATTATTCCAAATCCTTACTTAAACTCCTAAGTCAGTGGCATGATTTTTAGAAACGTATCAGTCATAAACTTTGCACAAAGTTTTTTGTGCCATTTGGATTGTCATGGTAGAGTACACCTGATCTGAAGAAATTGTTCCTAACTGTTGAGTCAGTCTCCTAGAAGATAAGAGGGAAGAGATAACAATATTTTAATATTAATGTGCTTTTTGAAGACTGTGATTAATTAAGATCATGAGTAAATGTAATATCTCGTTATGTGAGACATACAAATACATAGACAGAGCAGAGCTCTTAATATTCATTATTTTAGGCCACACTCATTCATCATCTGCAGACTCACTGTTGTTGACTCTCAGTGCTATGTAGTTCTTTATGCCCTCTTGTTTGTAGATTCTGTATCTTGTGGTAAAGAAACCTTCAAAGGAAGATATTCAAAATGATACAATGTCATTTATTCTCCCTGGAACACTAAAATTTGAATTTTAATTTTTCATGGGAAAAATCACCTTCTTTTCAAAACCCAGCAGCTATTAATAATGAGCTCAAATGTGCAATCAGTAGGGAAAGAGTTTTCCAATGTAATAAAGAGAAGCAGAGAGGAATAAATGCTTGAATGTTTTATATAAATATTTTCAACAATTTCAGAGTTAGGTGTTTAAATCTAGAGTGCACCTAATCATCCAATTTAGTCAACCTGATGTACAGAAGTGCAGAAAAATGACAGTTTTCTTGCAAAGGAGCAGTTTTGGATGTTTGTTATGCAAAATTCATCCTTCTTTATTTGGCGACCAAGACTAGATGGAGTAAAAGGCTATTTTTCTGTGTTCACATTTGACACTGGAAGGACTGATCTATGCAATGTTAAGGATAAGTTTAGAAAAAGGCCTGATTTCTTTTTTCTGACAATTAAGTAATTTTTATACTAAGTTGGAGGTTTTTAGGTATTTTCATAGAAATTAGGGAATTTCAGAATTTAAATGTTTATATACTACAAATGAAAAGCTACCCATGTTTTAAAACATTTTCCATTTATCTGTTCTTAGTAGTGTTATATCTCAGAACTCTCAATATTACATAGGGAAAGGTCTCATCACACACTCAGATCATTTTTCTGTAAGACTATTCTAATCCATTTTTCAGAAGAATATTATTTTAATAATATCATTGTCTTTATGGATTTGAATCTTACCATATTAAAAAGTAAGAATGGGTGAGTCTAGTCAATATAATATCATCTCAATAAAAAGATTTTTGGAGCCTACTATAATCTCTGGTGTATTAGTATCATAGCAATCAAAAAAGAAATTAAAGGAACGGACTGGAAAATGGGGTGAGATATGGAAAGATTGGATGGAGATTTAATAGAACTTTTAGACTCAGCAGGAGGATGAGTAGACTATTGAGAGGATTTGGTAACAGTGAAAAGGAGCTGAAAATTAAAAGGAATCCAAGCACACTGATGATGGCCAAATATTTGGAACATATCAGGGGAGGGACTTGAACCCACTCCAGTACTGAGTGGGACTCAAGCCCACTACTGTATTTACACCAAATCTGCTCAGGGAGTTTTAACACTTACCTTTTGATGCCTCCCACATAAAGTATGCCAGCTGAAATAACATCCTGCTGGCAGTTGGATGTTTGAAGATGAGAGGATCCAAAAGTAGTAGCCTAGGGTCCAATCTGGGTCTCCAAACTGTTAATACTTCTCTACCCTAGGTATCTTGTAGCAGTCTCAGGCTTTAAATCTGGAAAGGTAAATCATTTGGGTGGTACAGTGGTAGAAACAGCTCAAGCTGGGTTCCTCCAGAGAGGAACCCTGAACAAAGAAATACCTGGGCTATTATACCCTTAAAATCTAAGTTTCCCAGCCCTCACATGACAATTTGGTCCAATAATAATATTTAAATCTGGAGTCTTCTTGTTCTTCATTAGTTCTCTTAATTGTCTCAAGGCAGGCCATTTCTTCTCTTATCTGTGAGATTGCAGCTTCTGCTGAAGGGATAGTGGCCTTCCTTGCTTCCTTATCTTTCATCTTGAACTGGCTCTGTGGCCTCCTTTTACTAAACTAGGTAAAAGTTCAGGGTATCTAGGCTTGCAGCCTGAGGCTTCAGAAAATTTAGCTACTAATGCTAACCAAGTTATACTAAAAAAATGCTCTAAAGATCATTAAGTCCAACTTCCGTGCCATGGGCAGAGACTTCTTTCACTAGATTAGGTTGCTAAAAGCCCTTTCCATCCTGACCTTGAAAACTTCTCATGATGGGGCATCCATAACTTCTCTGAGCAACTTGTTCCAGTGTCTCATCACCCTCATCATAAAGCATTTTTCCTTATATACAATCCAGATCTGCCCTCTTTCAGTTTAAAATGTTTGCCCCTTGTCCTGTCACCACAGACCTTGGTAGAAAGTCTCTCTTAATCTTTCTTATAAGCCCCCTTTATACACTGAAAGGCCACAATAAGTCCTCCCTTCTGTTTTCCAGGCTGAACAACCCCAACTCTCTTAGCCTGACTTCATGAGAAAGGCATTCCAACCCTCTGACCATATTTGTGGCCCTCTTCTGGACCTACTTTAACAGGGCCGTGACTTTTCTGTGTTGGGGACCCTAGAGCTGGATGCAGTACTCCAGGTGGGGTCTCAAAAGAACAGAGTAGAGAGGCAGAATCATCACCTTTGACTTGCTGGCCACTCCTCTTTTGATGTAGCCTAGGATATTATTTGGTTTCTGGGCTGCAAGTGCACACTGCCAGTATATATTGACTTTTTCATCTACCAATATCGCTAAGTCCTTCTCTGCAGGCCTGTTTTCAATCCATTCATCAACCAGGCTGTATCAGTATTGGGGATTGCTCTAAACCAGGTGAAACGCTATGCATTAATATTTAGAGGGTGTGTAGAATTTCTTTTCAAGGCTTAATTGAGAACCACTCTAGATCACAAATGTTAACTAAAGACAGTCCATATTTGTATGAATATTCACATTCTTTCTCTCTTAATGCTGTTTCACACTTTCTTTTCTGCCATGGGGCATTCAAGGAAAAGTATGCAATATAATCACATTTCAGCAGTGTTCTAAAACATAATGCTATCATCATTGCATATAAACTCTTTAAAAATATACTTCTGTCAAAAGACCAATTGACTTCTATGTACACTACAAAAATAAATTTTCACATAAATTATATGGCATCATTTTATCTTTGTAACTGAAATGACACAAACCTATCAAAATAGACAGGTGATGATATCCAGCTTGAATATTTTTTTCTTTTACCTCCTTATGCTGAAAGGTATGATGAGCCTTTAATGTTATATACTGTTTCCTATTTAACATTAGTAAGCATTCTATACAAATAAAAATGCATTTAAAAGGAAAAACATAGCTGTCATAGTGTTTCCAATAGAAACAAGGTCCCTGCATTTTGTTTGATATAAACTGTCATGACAAATACTGTAAGAAAACATTCTTATGATACAAAAATATAAATATCATTCACAATTTAAAAGGTTTTAAAAATCCCCAAAGCAAACCAAAATAAATGTTGTTAGCCACCAAGTTCTCTCTTTGCCAGTGTGACTATTGAAGTGTGAAGCAGCAGACAGGTCACCTGCACATGACATGCAGGACAAGGAATTGGGCAGGGGAAGGAATTGGGCAGGGGAAGAAAAATGATGGAGAAAGATGAAGAGAGAGAGAATGAGAACTTTTGTTTTAGTATTTTAAGTTAAGGTTCTCCGTCCTTATGGTTTGGTTTCAAACAGAAGACAGATTGAAGCATTTTTTCAGGCCCTTCACTTGCAGCGATCCATCTTTAGACTAAAATATAACCAAAAAAAAGCTAAATTAGTTTCACAAAGAGATCCCAATTTAGCTGTTTTAATTAAAAGTGCCAATGCAGCATGGGAAAACCAATCAAAACAACAGAGGAAAAGTGTCACTCATTAGTCCTGGATCCAACAGAAAGTCATTTATATTTAATAAGTAAAAACAGAAGGGTTATTTTTAATTCTTCCACTTGATTTTTCTCACTTCTCATTAATTCTTTCCTGCGATTAAAATAAGGCGACAGAGGTTACTGCTTTGAATGCTATAAGGAGACAGCTGAGCTGTGGCTTACCAAGAAAAAATTAGATTATTTAGCTTCTAATGTCACTCAGTTAACAGTATCAATATCAAAATAAGGCACGCGCTCTTTAAATTTCGGTAACCACCAGCACTTCTCAATGTTCAGCACATTTTGAAGTGAAAAAAAGCTCATTTTGAAGTGAAAAAAGAATGATTATAGTGTTTGCACACAGTTGGCACCGTTTATAAAAAATGGCAAAACACTTTTGCAAACAGTAATTAAGCCTCGCAACTCTCCTGGGAAGTAGATAAGTACAATTACGCCCATTTTACTGACTGAGAAACTAAGGCACAGAGCAGTTGCACGACTTGACCAAAATCACATGTACCAAGTCATTTATCGAGTGGGAAACTGAACCACACTCCCAAACTCTGACTTCCTGTCTTCTATTTTATCTTGGGCCTTTGATAATGGTAGTCTATGGCACATGTTAGTTAACACCAGTGCAGTTTTCACTAGTGCCTATTAACAGGGAAAGGCAGACTCACACCAGCATCAGTGGATTCATAAGTCCATTAAGGGTTACCATACAGTAAAAGAGAAACTACACTGCACTGGGAACATACACACACTGACAGGCACACTTTGAGATGCACACATCAATATACACAGCAAAACAAAACCTACACAGAGCTAAAACTATTTAAGTCTCCAAGACTGACATATTTACTTCATATCTGCTTATTTTTTTAAAAGTACTGTGCATAGCGTGTTTGAAAATTAACAGTAGCATTTCATACTACCACAGTTTGAGATATGCAAATTTAAAATATTTCAAACAAACATGTACCTTTACAGAAAAAAATCTGATTGCATAAGCAATATTTGCATTGAATTATACAAGTAAGTCAAACAATATTTAAGCAACAGAAACTTAAGCTGAAATTTAGAAATAGATAAAGTTGTGGCAAAGAGATAAAAGTACAAGTACAGCGCAAACCCAATATTGTCCTCATTCTATTAAGTGGAGGCAAATGAGTCCAGATTATACTGTTTTACAGTGTTCTTTTGCATATTGCATATGCGTACCTCTTTAAATATTTCTAGAAATATTTTACAAAATAATACAATAGGTTGCAGTAACACTGAATTGCTGTCCTGATGCAGCATGTCCTTTCTCACAACTTTGAGAAGTACTTCAAGCAGTTCTGGAAATACAGCTTTCCATCTTTGGCCTCTTCTTTGCTTCAGTTATTACCCTTTACAAATACAGAGGAAAAAATCAAAACATTAATTAAAATTCAAGAAAATGAAAGAAATCAAGCTAACCCAACACTCATTTTGTGATTCTTGTGGTCACAGTTAGCAGTGAGGCATGATGTTTCTCTTTTTCCAGTCACTGCAGACTTTGCCTGACTGCCATGGCTTTTCAAAATATGTGTGGCTCGTCAACTACATTGGTTAATTCCCTAAGGACCCTGGGATGCATCTCACTGGGTCCCATGGACTCGTATATGTTCAGGTTCCTCAGGTGATCTCGAACCTGATCGTCTCCTACAATGGGTAGGACTTCCTTCCCTCAGTCGCTGTCTTGAGATTCAGAGACTTGAGAGATGTGGGAAGAGAAATTGCCATTGAAAATGGAAGCAAAATGTTGTTGAGGACGTCAGCCTCCTCCATGTAGATTGTCACCAGATCTCCTATTTATCAGGGAGGATACAATTTATTTTTCCCTCCTTTTCTGACTAACGTACCTGTAGAAGCCCTTATTATTAGTATTCTTCACATCCCTTGGCAAATTTAGCTCCAGCTGTGCTGGATTCCTGATCCCATCCCTACACATCTGGGCAGCATCCCTATATTCTTCCTGGGATGTGTGCCCCTGCTTCCACTGCCCATGCATTTCCCTCTTGTGTTTCAGTTTGACCAGGAGGTCCTTACTCAGACATGCCTTACTCCTGCCTTTCTTGCCTGATTTTTCGCACATGGGAATTGATCATTCTGGTGCTCTAAGAAAAATGTCTTTAAATAGCTTCCAGCTCTGTTCAGCTCTTTTATCCCTGAGAGCAGTTTCCCAGGGAGTCCCATCCACCAGTCCCTTGAACAAATGAAAAAAATCCAAACATTAATTAAAGTTCAAGAAAAAGAAACAAATCAAGTTAATCCAACACTTATTTCATGATTCTTGTGGTTACGGTTAGCAGTCAGGCAATGTGGACTCTTCTTCCCTCAGTCATGGACTTCTTGGTAATGAAATCGTGATGCCAATCAAAAAAGATTTAGATGCCTTGATTTCTGAATGCCACAATTCCAGTCAAAACCAATGGAAACGTCAAAGAGAAAAAAGCTGTATCTGATACTGGACACAGTTAAGATTTTCATATTAGTCTGCTGTTCAGCTTGGAAAATTTGAGCCCAAACATTTCCTTATTCCGAAGATACTATCACTTACTATATTCCTAGACTTTGAGTATAAATGCATTCAGGTTTATTTGCTCTTTGAGATGTTTGGAGAGAAGTTTTATAAATCAGAAGGTGGTTTTATCAGGAATCATAAAAAAATGTCCATCAAAATTCTGCACATATATGCGTATGTATCTGCATATGTGTGTGTAAAATATTTCCGCAATCAAAATAAAATGCCTTGCTTTGGTCAAACTAGTGTCTACCACTGAAAAGCTGTGAAAAGCAGAGCAAGAAAATAGGGATCAAGAGCTAAGTAAGGATTTAACACTTTTGGTTTTTTCCCCTCAAATGAGGAAGAAAAAAGAAGTTAAAATAATTAAGTCAAATTTCAACCACAAGCTCCAGAAAGCTTTAGGGATAAAAAAGTCAATTTATGCCTCTCCTTTAAAACATTCCCCATTAAATAAATTGAGTTTTTTTCCCAAGAAAATAAACAAACATCTTTAGTCTTCCCCAAACATCTAAAATCATAGAATCAGAACAGTTTGGGTAGGAAGGAACCATAAAGGTCACTTAGTTTCAATGCCTCTGCCGTGGGCAGGAACACCTTCCACTAGACCAGGTTGCTCAGGACCCTATCCAACATGGCCTTGAACACTTCCAGGGATGGGGCAGCCACAACGTCTCTGGGCAACCTGTGCCAGTGCCTCGCCACCCTCTGAGTAAAGAATTTCTGCCTAATATCCAATCTAAACCTACTCTCTTTTGTTTTAAAGCCATTCCCCCTTGTCCTGTCACTACATACCCTTGTAAAAAGTCCCTCGCCATCTTTCTTATAGGCTCCTTTCAGGTACTGGATGATCACAATAAGGTCACCGCAGAGCCTTTTCTTCTCAAGGCTGAACAATCCCAGTGCTCTCAGCCTTTCCTCATAGAAGAGGCTCTCCATCCCTCTAATCTTCTTTGTGGCCTTCCTGTGCTAGGGCCCCCAGAGCTGGATGCAGTATTCCAGGTGGGGTCTCACCAGAGCAGAGCAGAGGGGAAGAATCCCCTCCCTCGCCCTGCTGCCCACGCTGCTTTTGATGCAGCCCAGGATACGATTTGCTTTCTGAGCTACAAGTGCACATTGCCGGCTCATGTCCAGCCTCTCGTCCACCAGCACTCCCAAGCCCTTCTCGCCAGGGCTCCTCTCAATCGGTTCATCCCCCAAGCCTGGATTGATACTGGAGGTTGCTCTGACCTAGGTGCAGCACCTTGCACTTGGATTTGTTAGATCTCATGAGATTCCCATGAGTGACTTCTTCTCAAGCTTGTCCAGATCCCTCTGGATGGCATCCCATCCTTCAGGCAGGTCAACTTCACCACTGAGCTTGGTGTCATCTGCAAATTTTCTGAGGGTGCCCTCAATCCCTCTCTCTATGGCATTAACTAAGATATTAAATAACAGTGGTCCCAGTATGGACATGTCATGGTTTGACGCTGGCCAAATGCCAGGCACCCACAACAGCCGCTCGCTCACCCTCCCCTGCTACAGCTGGACAGAGGAGAGAAAAAAAATTTAACAATGGGTTCATGAGTTGAGATAAGGACTGGGAGAAAACACTCCAAGGACAAAACAGGCTCAACTTGGAAGTACAAAGTGAATTTATTACTAACAAAGTCAGAGGAGGATAATGAGAAGTAAAATAAGCCCTTAAAAACACCTTTTATCCCCCAACCCCTCCCTCCTTCTACCTCGATGGCACAGGGAGACAGGGCATGGGTGCTTTGGTCAGTTTGTCACCTGAGATGATCTTCCACTGCTCAGGGAGATAAGTCCTTCCACTGCTATGCCATGGGGTCCTTCCCATGGGAGACTGTTCTCCGTGAACTTCTCCGATGTGGTTCCAATCTCACAAGCAGCAGTCCTCCCGAAACTGCTGCAACGTGAGTCACTCCTACGGGCAAACAGTCCTCCCAAAACTGCTGAGGCGTGGGTCACTTTTCCATGAGATGCAATCCTCCAAGGACAGGCTGCTCCATCTTGGAAGCAAGGGCCCTCTCTCTCCACCGGCTCTTCCACTGGAACACAGCCTCCCCTGGGCATCCACACCCTCCGACATGGGCGCCTCCCCCATGGGCTGCAGGTGGATCTCTGCATCGCCCGTGGATCCCCATGAGCTTCAGGGGGACAGCCTGCCGCACCATGGTCATCACCACAGCCTGCAGAGGAGTCTCGGCTCCGGTGCCTGGAGTACCTCCTCCCCTTCCTTCTTCACTGACCTCGGTGTCTCCATGTTGTTTTCCCTCACATGTTCTCACCTCCTCCTCTTCTCTGGCTAGAAAAAAACTGTGCCCCCACTTTGTTTTGATTTTCTTCTTAAATATGTTATCACAGAGGCGTTACCATCATGTCTAATTGGCCCAGCCTTAGCCAAGCAGCACGTCTATCTTCAGAGCCATCAGGGATTGTCTCTGCTGGACATGGTGGAAGCTTCTAGCAGCTTCTCACAGAAGCCTCTGTGGCCTCCCCACTACCAAAAACACAGGCCGTGCAAAACCAACACAGGACCCCTGAGGGACACCACTGGTCACTGATGTCCATCGGGACTCTGAGCCGTTGACCACTACCCTCTGGATGCGATCATTCAACCAATTCCTTATCCACTGAACAGTCCACTCATCAAATCCATCTCCCTCCAATTTCTATTGCTAGTCTAAGGAGAAATAATGATTTACGTTTCAAAACATTCAAATTCTTGGATGAACCAGCAGAATATTTTTTCACAGGAACATATTAAATGCCTTATTAAGTCAGCTTTGATCTCTATGAATCTGTGATAGCCACTGCAACTGCCCCTGGCAAAACAGAGTGCTTGGCCCAGGGACTCCTCCAACCTGGCAGCTTGCTGGGCAGATCTCCGAATACAGCACCGCATCTCAAAAGCACGGGGGACACCCCACAATGCAACAACGCACTAGGCAAGATGGAGCTTTCCCATCTCTCTCACTCAGCCCATCTCCCAGAAGGATTTACTCCTCACTATGGAGTTCAAATTCCTTTGATGAATTTTATTCAAAAAAGGACAATTCTCAAAGTAACTGGCAAATTTACACTTTCACTGTCATTGCTGTGTGATGTTTTAGAAGATAGTGATCAGTGATCAGAGCACAGGGAAACAACTGAAAGTTCACTTTCCTGAGGTTTAGGATCTTGACTATACTATTCGCCTGGCCTACATCCCTCAAGATCATGAATTCCACCAGGGCGTGTTCACTGCAGCCTAGGCTACCTACCAATCTTGACCTCTCCAATGAGTTCCTCTGCGTTGGTGAGCAAAAGGCCCAGTAAGGCATCTCCTCTGGTTGGGCTTTCTATCACAGAATCACAGAACAGTTAGGGTTGGAAAGGACCTCTGGAGATCATCCAGTCCAATGCCCCTGCCAAGGCGGCAGGTGTCACAGGAACACGTCCAGGAGGGTTTTGAATGCCTCCAGAGAGGGACACTACACGACCTCCCTGGGCAGCCGGTTCCAGCGCTCTGCTACTCTCAATGTAAAGAAGTCCTTCCTCATGTTGAGGAGCCATATCCACATGTTTCTTTAACACTTCCGGGGATGGTGGGTCTACTACTTCCCTGGGCAGTCTGTTCCAATGCTTTACAACCCTTTCCATGGTAATTTAGTATTGATCCCTGGGGAATGCCACTGACTACAGGCCTCCAACTGGATTCTACTCCTCTGGGCTCTGCCTTTCAGTCAGCTCTTGATTCACCTCACCATCCATTCATCTAACCCACATTTCCTGAGCTTACCTACGAGGATGTTATGGGAGACAGTGTCAAAAGCCTTGCTGAAGTCAAGGTAGACAACATCTGCTGCTCTCCCCTTGTTGACCCATCCTGCTATGCCATGCCATCCGGCCTGCCATGCCATCACCCGGATTAGGAAGTTATCCTCAATGCACTCCAAGATACTCCTAGACTGCTTGCATCTTGCTGTGATGCGTTTCCAGTGGATGTCAGGGTGGTTGAAGTCCCCCAGCAGGATCAGAGCCTGCCATCGTGATGCTTCCTATAGTTGAAGCAAGAATGCTTCATCAACATCCTCCCCTTGATAATGCAGCCTGTAGTAAACACCAGCCACAAGGTTTCATTTGTTGGCTTGGCCTCTAATNTACTCCTAGACTGCTTGCATCTTGCTGTGATGCGTTTCCAGTGGATGTCAGGGTGGTTGAAGTCCCCCAGCAGGATCAGAGCCTGCCATCGTGATGCTTCCTATAGTTGAAGCAAGAATGCTTCATCAACATCCTCCCCTTGATAATGCAGCCTGTAGTAAACACCAGCCACAAGGTTTCATTTGTTGGCTTGGCCTCTAATTTTCACCCATAAGCTCTCAATCTGTGTACTGCTGGTTGTCAAAAACAGCTCTGTGCAATTAATCAAATTTTTTTCACATAGAGGGCAACCCCTCCCCCCCGCCCCTCCTTCCTGAACATGAGCCAGCGTGTGGCCAGGGGTCCAAGAAGGCCAATGGCATCCTGGCTTATATCAGAAATAGTGTGGACTAGGGAAGTGATCATTCTCCTGCACTCAGCACTGGTGAGGCCACACCTCAAATACTCTGTTCAGTTCTGGGCCCCTCACTACAAGAAAGACATTGAGGTGCTGGAGCAAGTCCAGAGAAGGGCAACAAAGCTGGTGAAAGGTCTGGAGCACAAGTCTTATGAGGAGTGGCTGAAGGAACTGAGGGTGTTTAGTCTGAAGAAAAGGAGGCTCATTGAGATCTTATTGCTCTCTACAAATACGCAAAAGGAGGTTGCAATGAGGTGGGTGTCAGTCTCCTGACCCAGGTAACAAGTGACAGGACAAGAGGAAATGGCCTCAAGTTGCACCAGGGGAGGTTTAGATTGGATATTAGGAAAAAATTTCTTCGTGGAAAGGGTTGTAAAGCATTGGAACAGACTGCCCATGGAAGTGGTAGAGTCACCATCTGTGGAAGTGTTAAAAAAATATGTGGATATGGCACTTGAGGACATGGCTTGGTGCGCGTGGTGGTGGTTTGAGGTCAGTGGTTGGACTTGATGAACTTAAAGGTCTTTTCCCACCTTAACGATTCTATGATTCTATGATTCCTTGCCTGGCCATCCTGAGCAGTTTATAGCCATCGATTGCAGCACTCTAATCATGTGATTCATCCCACCAAGTTTCAGTGATAGCAATCAGATCATAGCTTTCCAGCTGCACAGTGGCTTCCAGCTCCTCCTGTTTGTTACTCATGCTATGTGCATTGCTAAAGCAACACTTCAGTTGGACTGTTGACTGTCTTGTCTTTTTGGAGGGTTGAGGAGCATTCCTCACTACTCTGGTAGGTGTGCTCATCCACCCTGTTGCTTGTGAGTACATGAATTTTACAGCTTTGAACACACCTCCACCACCCCCACCCCACCACTCCCCAAGTTCCTTAGTTTAAAGCACGATTTACTAAGTCAACCAATCTGCCAACAAAGATTCTCCTGCCTCTTCTATATAGGTGGATCCCATCTCTCCCCAATAGACTGCATTCATTGAAGAACATACCGTGATCATAGAAGCCAAAACCCTCGCGATAACACTGGCCACCAAGCCAGGTGTTGATCTGCATGATGTATTGACTTCTGCCCACACCCTTATCCCTGACTGGCAAGACAGAGGAGAAGATCACTTGGGCCCCTGTCCCCTTCGCTTGCACCCCCAGGGCTCTGAAGTCCTGTTTGATTTTGCCCTGACTATGCTTTACCATGTCATTGGTGCCCACGTGGAAGAGAAGTAGCAGATAGTAATCTGTGCTTTTAGCCAGTCGTGGCAGCCTCTCTGTGACATCCTGTATCTTGGCTCCTGACAAGCAGCAAACTTCCCTTGACTGTATATCAGGTCAGCTGAAGCATGTGCCTCGGTGCCTCTCAGCAGAGATTCACCTGCTGCTAGCACTCGTCGCTTTCTTTTGCAGATTTAGTGTGTGCAACTGGTGCAGTTTCTCCCTGTGAGAGTTGTCCATTGGCTCCACCTACTGCCAAGACTTCGTATCTGTTGCTGGTTGGTACATACAAGGAAATGGGGGGCAGTGATAGATATCCTGATGACACAAGTCACCAGAGACCATGGCACCTCCTTCTCCAAGGTACTGTCAGCTTGCTGTTGGTGCTCTTTGTCTGGTGGTCCTTGGAGGTCAGTGTCACGGGGCCCTAGTATTTCTTCTTACAAAGTCTCAAATAATTATCTATTTCTTGTTCCCCCTCCATAATACAGCGTAGCCTGCTGGCATCCTCCTTCAGCTCCTCCACCTGAGTGACTCCACCTGAACACACTTTGCACAGGTGGAGCTTGTACCCTCCTCCACCCAGAAGTGTGGGGTACAGACTTTACAGCCCTCCACCTGGACAGCAGCTTCCCTGACACGAAGCTCTGTCTGCATGGCCACTTCCATTCATCCCAGGCTAGCCTGAGTAGGTAGATGGTCCTTGGCTGCTGCAGAACACAGCCCTCACCAGGTCTCTGCCACCATGCTTCCAACAATCCCAAAGCACTGCCTAATAAGCCCTTCTAATCCCCTGGAGTCCTCAAGCTGCTGGGTATGTTTGCATAGCCAACAGCTAGTTGGAGTGACCATCAGGGCCACAGCCTATGCCTGTGGTGAGCAGATCAGGCAGCAGCCCAACAACTGGTAGAGTGCGCTGCCCTTCTCAGGTACCCTTCCACGCAAACTTCCACACTGCTTCTCTCAGATGACACTCTCTGTTTGCATGCCTTGCTTGCATCGCTCCTGGTTGCTGAAGCTCCCTAGGGGCTGGTTATATGTGGATTCCCAAGGTTTGAACTGGCCGTGGGGACAGCTGGCACCACTCAGCATCTATATGTTGTAGATGAGGTACAGAGTTGGTCATATATAGCACTGCTAGCTAGGAGCTATAGTTGGACATAGTATAGTGCTGCTAGGTTTGAAGTAGAAAAAGTTGCAAAAACATCTTGAGTGAAATAGGAACGTAAAAAAGCAGCACACAACTTAGTAGTGTTACTTTATACTGGTCCTGTTGAATACACTGGCAAGTTTCCATCAGCTGAGTGCCTACTGTGTATATCTGATAGTGTGGATCCTCAGACCTGTGAGGAGAAATGCGCTGTATCAGTGAACACTTCTGTGTAAAGTGACAGAAAGATCTGATCCACTAGTAAATGTTACCATGGATGTGACTGTGTGCGTGAGCAAAAGGTGCAAGTCCTTGGTCTGTTCCAAAGGTATTTGGGAAAACCTGAATCAGTATTGGCTAGTTTTACAACAAAGTTCTCATGACGGTCATGGAAACTATGCCCTCATGAGAACAACAAGAAAAGCCCTATAATTTTTACAGCTGAGGTATTTTTACTATAAAATTAATTCTTTGCGTGTGGAAACAANGTGTTGATCTGCATGATGTATTGACTTCTGCCCACACCCTTATCCCTGACTGGCAAGACAGAGGAGAAGATCACTTGGGCCCCTGTCCCCTTCGCTTGCACCCCCAGGGCTCTGAAGTCCTGTTTGATTTTGCCCTGACTATGCTTTACCATGTCATTGGTGCCCACGTGGAAGAGAAGTAGCAGATAGTAATCTGTGCTTTTAGCCAGTCGTGGCAGCCTCTCTGTGACATCCTGTATCTTGGCTCCTGACAAGCAGCAAACTTCCCTTGACTGTATATCAGGTCAGCTGAAGCATGTGCCTCGGTGCCTCTCAGCAGAGATTCACCTGCTGCTAGCACTCGTCGCTTTCTTTTGCAGATTTAGTGTGTGCAACTGGTGCAGTTTCTCCCTGTGAGAGTTGTCCATTGGCTCCACCTACTGCCAAGACTTCGTATCTGTTGCTGGTTGGTACATACAAGGAAATGGGGGGCAGTGATAGATATCCTGATGACACAAGTCACCAGAGACCATGGCACCTCCTTCTCCAAGGTACTGTCAGCTTGCTGTTGGTGCTCTTTGTCTGGTGGTCCTTGGAGGTCAGTGTCACGGGGCCCTAGTATTTCTTCTTACAAAGTCTCAAATAATTATCTATTTCTTGTTCCCCCTCCATAATACAGCGTAGCCTGCTGGCATCCTCCTTCAGCTCCTCCACCTGAGTGACTCCACCTGAACACACTTTGCACAGGTGGAGCTTGTACCCTCCTCCACCCAGAAGTGTGGGGTACAGACTTTACAGCCCTCCACCTGGACAGCAGCTTCCCTGACACGAAGCTCTGTCTGCATGGCCACTTCCATTCATCCCAGGCTAGCCTGAGTAGGTAGATGGTCCTTGGCTGCTGCAGAACACAGCCCTCACCAGGTCTCTGCCACCATGCTTCCAACAATCCCAAAGCACTGCCTAATAAGCCCTTCTAATCCCCTGGAGTCCTCAAGCTGCTGGGTATGTTTGCATAGCCAACAGCTAGTTGGAGTGACCATCAGGGCCACAGCCTATGCCTGTGGTGAGCAGATCAGGCAGCAGCCCAACAACTGGTAGAGTGCGCTGCCCTTCTCAGGTACCCTTCCACGCAAACTTCCACACTGCTTCTCTCAGATGACACTCTCTGTTTGCATGCCTTGCTTGCATCGCTCCTGGTTGCTGAAGCTCCCTAGGGGCTGGTTATATGTGGATTCCCAAGGTTTGAACTGGCCGTGGGGACAGCTGGCACCACTCAGCATCTATATGTTGTAGATGAGGTACAGAGTTGGTCATATATAGCACTGCTAGCTAGGAGCTATAGTTGGACATAGTATAGTGCTGCTAGGTTTGAAGTAGAAAAAGTTGCAAAAACATCTTGAGTGAAATAGGAACGTAAAAAAGCAGCACACAACTTAGTAGTGTTACTTTATACTGGTCCTGTTGAATACACTGGCAAGTTTCCATCAGCTGAGTGCCTACTGTGTATATCTGATAGTGTGGATCCTCAGACCTGTGAGGAGAAATGCGCTGTATCAGTGAACACTTCTGTGTAAAGTGACAGAAAGATCTGATCCACTAGTAAATGTTACCATGGATGTGACTGTGTGCGTGAGCAAAAGGTGCAAGTCCTTGGTCTGTTCCAAAGGTATTTGGGAAAACCTGAATCAGTATTGGCTAGTTTTACAACAAAGTTCTCATGACGGTCATGGAAACTATGCCCTCATGAGAACAACAAGAAAAGCCCTATAATTTTTACAGCTGAGGTATTTTTACTATAAAATTAATTCTTTGCGTGTGGAAACAAGCAAACTAAGAAACAAATGAAAAGCCTGCTGATGCAGGCATGCATTGTTTCCAGAATTATTACTATGGCTCTGACTCTGTAATTGATGCTTACTCTGGTCATGTGACTTCAGCAGCAGCTATATGGTATGACTGCATGATCAGACTCTTTCTTGAAATCTAGCCTGCTATAGAGATACTTCAATGGACTGTAAATTGAAGTAATTAACTGGTGAAAAACTGCATACTAAGAGAGAGGCTGTTTGAAAGACTGTACGTGTCTCTCTAATGAAATGGATTTCATTTTTTTTACAGGCATTTTTAACTGCTGTAGGAGACAAGAACCGTAGGGCTGTCCTTGCGCTGGAACATATGTTTGCACCAGTGTTGGATGGAGCTGTGTCCACTCTGTTTGGAGTGTTAATGCTTGCAGGATCAGAGTTTGATTTTATTGCCAGGTAAAGCATTTGTGTGTCTTGACTTTTTTGTTGTCGTCGTTGTTGTTTTTTAAATAAAAATATGTATGCTTTTAATATTTAGACATTTCAGTGTATCTGTCATCTTATTACCATGTATGGTGTGTCAAGCATGCTTTTACATCATGGTCCTGTGTTCCCAAGGAATTCTATTAATTCCTTGTCACATGCTGGACATAGTAGTATTTTCATTGCTGCTATTAAAATCTGTTCCAGGAAAATCTGATTCCCAGCATGAAAGGAAACAAAAATGTCCCTCTTTAGCAAAGTTTTCTAATTCTGAAATTAAGTCAGTTTGAAGCAGCTAGTATTGTCCAATATCAGCTGGATCTTACCTTTAACATTCCAGATATAGGTCAGGTCTTCCAGATTTTTTATATGCACAATGATTTGCCTGGAAAGGACACATGAAGTCAGCCCTCTCTGGGCCTTCTCTTGCTATCTTTATATGAGGTTTATAGCAACTTATAAATGGGTGAGGAGGAAAGCCCTGTTTGAGAGCTAGGGAACTATAAGTATGAACACAGAACTTCATGTTAAAATTCTGTAAAGCAAAGTCCAAAGACTCTTCTGTTTAGAACTACAAGCGCAGTTTCTTGTGAATTTAATTAAGACTGTGGATTTGTCAAGCATGAGAGGAGAGCAAATTTTTGAGAAGTACAATGAAACAGAACCTAACCTGTTCCAAACAACCAGTGGAGCTCTGCAAAATCACTAATCTTAGAAGTAACACAGATTCTTTGTGGCAAACTGCAGCACAAAAACCCCCAGTTAAGTCATAGCCCTAAAACAGAACTGAGGTAGAACTGGGCCAAATTAAAATGCTTTGAAAGATGACTTAACTGCTTAGGTAAACAAACTGGATAGGGAATCAGGCTTAGCTGACATCCATTTGACAACAACTACAACAAAACATCAGAGGCAGGAAATTAAGAGAATGACTGCTAAATCTCATCAGGATTTTTTATTTATGTATGCAAGAGATTTCACAGAATCATTTAGGTTGGAAAAGGCCTCCAAGATCGAGTCCAACCTTTGACCAATCATCACTTTGTCAACCAGACCAGAACACTGAGTGCCATGTCCAGTCATTCCTTGGACACCTCCAGGGATGGGGACTCTACCCTCTCCCTGGGCAGCCTGTTCCAATGCTTAACAACCCTTTCCATGAAGAAATTCTTCTTGATGTCCAACCTGAACCTCCCCTGGGGCAGCTTGAGGCTGTCCCCTCTTTTCCTGTCACTTGTTACCCAGGAGAAGAGACCACCTCCCACCTGACTACAACCTCCTGTCAGGGATTTGTAGAGAGCAATAAGGTCTCCCTGAAGCCTCCTTTTCTCCAGGCTAAACACCTCCACTCCCTCAGCTGCTCAGATTTGCAGAAAGCAGAGTTTACACTTAGGTCTAAATACATTAAACCTACATGGGGATTATTGCTATACAGATATTGCATGCCCTGAAATAGAACATGGGGTTTTTTTCAGATCAGTATATTTTATTTTGTTTTGTTTTATTTTATTTTATTTGTGTTGAAGAAATAAGGTAGAATTATTATTTTAGGACCTATCTTGTAAGGGATAAACACACTGACGTATAGGTTGCTCTTAGATTTAGCCTAAATTTTCAGGGGTATATGTGCTGTGTTACTTTCCTACTTAACAGATAAAAGATTTGGCAAACGTTTCTGTATCATGGCAAATGGGAAACTATAACAGCTCTTCATTCAAAATTTGGACTGGATATTCTCTTAGTATATAAAATGAGCATTTCAACTTTTCAGCTTCTTTTAGTTTACTTTTTTGCCCATCAGGTTCTTGTTTTCTAACACAATCTGACTTTAGTTTGCATTGTTTGGAAAATAAAATATCAGACTGAGCATTGTTATAGTGGGTGAAGACCTCAAACTTCCAAAAGGGATAGATTAGTCCAACAGTGTAGAATATTAAGCAAATTAACAGAAACTGTATATACCAACTGGTCAGAGCTATAATGTTCTTGGTTATCCTAATGTTAGATGTTTAGAGTAGCACCTTTTTGTGAAGTTGTCTGGAAGACAATTTCCCAGCACAGATGGATTATTGGTATGTATGGGATAATTGGGCATTTGACCACCATAAAGATGATGGTTGAAAACAAGTATGAAAACTGAGGAAGAACTTTAACTGCAGCAATTGTGAATAATTTAACTGAGGCACCTGCAGGGATGGTGTCTGCACCACCTTATACTCCTTCCTTTGTATCGCTTGTTGCTTGTCCCCCAATTGCCTTTGCTGTTCCCACTGCTTCTGCTGAGCTTTCCCCCATGGTTTCTAATATTATCCCTAATCCCCTTGCAACGGAGGCAGTGGTGGGGGTGTGTATGGATGTGTGGAATGTTCCTCCCCCACCTTCAGTGTTACATGTATACATACATCCATCACCCCTGGAATCCCAGGAATTTGGTTATGTGGGGAAATCAAATGTCCAGGTTAAGGGAAGGTACAGGTTGATGTACATCATTATTTTCCAATATTTGTTCAGGATGTGATCCATCCTGGGCCAATGTTGATTTGTTGTTGAGGGAGTTGTTGCATCCAGACGAGCAGGATAAGATAGTTGTAAACAATGTGTAATTAACCCTACAGGCAGGGTCAGACTGCCTGCCCTCAGGTTGATCCTGATTTGGCTTGTAATAATCAAACAGATAATTGCCAAACAGTGGCTGCAGATCTGATAAACGTGATTAGAGCTTGTGAGGAGATAAGAGTAAATTGAACCAAAGTACAAGAATGTAGACAGAGGCCAGAGGAACACTCCAGTGACTACTGGGGAAGATTGCAACAGGCTTTGTTGACCTACGGGGAAATGACTCTCCAGAATTTTAATAATGAATTAGCAGCAAGCGTGTTTGTGGCCCAAGCCACCTCTGACATCTGCAGCTATTTTAAGGATCACATGTTGGGGTGGCAAGGAAAAAATTCAAAAGATATTATATTGCCTGGAGATTCTAGACTTGTACAATATGTAAACGATTTATTTCTTGACAGCAAGGCATACAAAACTTGTTTGAAAGATACTATTTGTCTATGTACTGCTTTAGCAGAAAAAATGGCCACCGTGCATCTCTTGCATCTCTTTCTAAGCTTCAGTTGTGTAACCAGGAAGTAAAATATTTAGGATTTATATTAACAAAAGGAGAAAGATTAGCAGACCCAGAATGGGTCCAGGCTATTGTAGAAATACCTAGACCGGTAACACAGAAACAATTGTGAGGATCTTTTAGGCGCAGTAGGATATTGCAGACTCTAGTTACCGGGGCTAAGGGAGTTAAGTAAACAATTGACAGAAGCTACCAAGGCAGAGGAAGTGGAGCCTATATGTTTTCTTCCAGAGGAAGAAAAGACTTTCCATGCTATAAAAAGAGCTCCAGTTTCTGTTCTGGCACTCCAAGTCCTTTGTGCATGAGAACGAAGGAGTAGCCAGCAGAGTCCTATGAGAGACTGGGAAAATTGATGTCTCGAGACATTTTGGGGTTCATGTGTGTGGGGGAAGGGGCGGGTCGAGCCTTGCCCTGGCGAGGCGATGCACTGCCCTGTACATCCACCACCCCCCTAGAGCCAGTATCCCAGGCTGCCAGTCACTGGCACAGCAGAAGCCACGCTCCACACCTGCCTCTGGAGCCCCTAACCCAGTTCCTGAGTGGCCAAATGACCAGAAGTCCCACGTGGGGGAAGGGCCCAGGAAGGCCAAGGGGTATTTAAGGCTGAACACAAGGCAAGCATACGTCTTGACCCTACTTGTTCTTGGAATTTCTGTCTGAACACCACTGGAATCCGGGAGTTGATAGCTATATGTGTGATTTCTATATATTTTCTGTCTTCTTCTCTTTCTTTTTCTTCTAATTTCCTCTTCTTGGAATTTTTGAGTAACTTAAAATCAAACGGACTTAGAGTTTACTAAGTTAAATTGGCCAAGTTAATGCTTTGAGAAGTGTTTCACATTGATTGAATGCTGCTCTAAACCTTTTGCCAAAATTTCTTTGATTTTTTAAAGTTGCCAGTAAAGTTTTTTGTTGTTTTGACCTCTTGAGAATATCTTGTCGGTATTTCTCCCATGTGTCTAACTGGGAGTACATGAACAACTGTAAGCACTTTTAAGTGTCTTCTCGAGTGAGGTTGTTTGGGGCCTTGCAAGTCCTTACTCAAAAGCTAGGTCCACACTGCTGCTCTGTGGCTTATTACTCAACTGAACTGGATCCTGTAGCAGCAGGGAATCATTCCCGTGCCAGCACGACAGCAATAACAGCAACTATCATGAAAAGGAAGAAACCATTGGTTCTGGGTCACCCAACCACTGTGCATCCCCCACATGAAATAGAACTGATTTTTAAAACACATACTACACAAACATTGTCCCCACAAAGAGCACATCGTTATGAATTAACAATTTTTAAAGCAGACAATATTACTTTGAAAAGATACATTGTTTTGAATTCGACAATTTTATTGCCTCTTCCCTCCGATGGTGAGTTGCATCATGATTATGCTGAGGTAGTGTATCACTCCAGCCAACTACGGGAAGATCGGTGAGATCATCCTCTAGAGAACTTGCATCTAACCCTGTTCACCAATGGATCCTCATACTACAGGAATGAAAAATGATACACAGACTATACAGTGGTGAGAAACTTAGAGGTACTTGAAATAGAACCTCTACAATCCTTGGTGAGTGCCCAAGGAGCTGAATACACTGAATTAACAGCATGTCCCTGATGGGGACATAATCAATGAGTGACTATTTATGCTGTGCTATGGAAAGAATGAGAGTTCATTACCTCAGCAGAAAAGAATATTTCTAGTGGAACCGAAATCTGAATGCTATTGGAAGCTATTAAACTTCCAAGGGAAACTGCTTTGGTGCACTGTCCAGCTCATACCAAAGGCTCCAATGAAATGGAAAGAAATAATAAAATTACTCAAACTTGTAGTCAGATAGGTTTAAAAAGGCCTGAAGTTTAGAACTAGTACTACAGGATATCAGGATACTGGAAATAACCCTTCCCAACCTCTAGAGTTGTCATCAGCAGGAGCAGTGTTTGGCAGACACTTAATTATACCCGGGACCTTTGTCTCTGCTAGGGCCAGCCTCTTAGACGGGGATGAATGGGTTATCAGATTTGCATGGCAATACAAAAACATCTACAAGAAAATAAAGCACAAGCCCAATGGCTTCAACCAGTACCAGCAGGAATGCAAGTACATGATATCCAGTCTGGGGATACAGTAATGATAAAAGTCTACTCTCAGAAAGCAAAGTTGGACCATAAATGGGACAGTCCATATATTGTGCTCCTAATTTAATTTTTTTTTTTTTTGTAAAAGTTACAGGGAAAGACAATTGGATTTTCTTTCTTTCTTTTATCAACTAATACTTTGAATTGTGTGATGTACATTCTCTAATCCAAATGGTAAAATACCAGACGAAAATAACCTATGTATGAAGTGATATAATTATTTAGTGCAATATTAGTAATATTTGAGATTTAATTTAGTATATGTATTTTTAATAAATTTTGCTATAGTAAGCAATCCCTTAATTCATACAATATTTGTGTCTCTTCTTTTCCTCCTCCCATCCTCTTAAACCCTACTTCAGGTATTTTTTTGCTGTTTTGACAATCTTAACCCTTTTGGGAGTTCTCAATGGATTGGTGCTGCTTCCTGTTCTTCTTTCACTTTTTGGACCATACCCTGAGGTTAGTAAAATTAATGGTGAACAGAAGAAATAATATTATCTCTCCCCTTGCAACCAACCCACTTCTCTAGAAACTCCTTATTTTTAAAATTCTCTTGGATTTTAAAAATTTTTCCTTTAAGTTTCTTGGTCTAGTTTTAATTTAAATATTTGTAAAATGGTACATTTGTTATTTATTTAGTATTTTTCTACCTTCTTATACTTTTCAAGTATTTTTAATAAGTACTGGTTTAGAGGCTGAAATCAACACGCTAAATACAAATGTAGACATTAGGTAAGCTTTTAAAAACAGAATGTTTTATGCCAATATAAAACCAGGCTTTTCCCCAAGACTTTGCAAAAGACAGCTCTTTTCCCACCCACTGCCTCTGTTGCTTTCCTCAAAATATTCAACTCACTAGAAAACCAAGGAGCCCTGTGTGGACCAACATTACACCAGTGGTGGTCTATAGACCACACCCTGATAACAATGTCCAGAAGCTTGCCTAAAAGTGCTTCTCACCCCCCTATGCCTCTCTGTGGTACCCTCTTGGCTCAAGCAAAGATTTTAGTGGGTTGAAGGCTCAATCTGGATGTTGAAGACTTTACGGTATAAAGCCCAAGTCCAGCAAAAAAGGATTCATAGCTATCAGATTTGTATTTGGCTATTCATTACCTTCAGATCAGTTAACACAGTTGTGTTATGTATAGCTATATTTATCATCTATTATTAGAATCAATAATGCTATATTGCATGTTTTTATATATGTGTGCGTGTGTGCATGCGTATAAAAATAAAATACGAGGTACATGTACAGCACTAATAATATTTGGGATGTATTTATTTTGGGTCTTAGTATTTGTGGTGGGTTAACTTTGCCTAACAGCCAAATGCCTACTCAGCTGCTCATACATTCCCTCTCCTCAGTGGGTCAAGGGATAAAAAGCTCATAGATTGATATAAGGACAGGAAGATTGCTTACCAATTACAGTTTTGGCCAAAACAGACTCAACTTGGGGAAAATAATTCAATTTATTGCCAATTTAAAGAGATTCAGGTAGTGAGAAACAAAAACAAACACTGAAACTATGCCTTTACTCCCCTCTTCCCATGCTCAACTTTATTCCTTCATTCCAGATTCCCCTATGCCCACTCAACCAGCACAGAAGAAGACAGGAGATGGAGATTACTCTCAGGATATAGTAGTTTCTCTCTGCTCCTTCTTCCCTCACACTTTTTCCCTGCTCCAGTGTGAGCTCTCCCACACGCTGCAGTCCTTCAGGAAAAAAATGTGCTCCAGCATGGGTCTTCGATAGGCTGCAATGAATATCTGCTCCAGTACCATGAAGCAACTTCTCTTCCTTCTCTGACCTTAGTATCATTCTTAAACCACAACGTTTTCCTGTGTCTGATGATTTCTGCACTTTTTTGGATATGTTTTCACAGAGGCGCCACCAGATTCATTGATTGGCTTGGCTGTGGCCTGTAGTGGGGCTGTTCTGGAGCCAGCTGCAATTGGCTCTGTCCAACACATGGCAGCTCCTCACCTCTTCCCACAGAGGCCACCCCTGAAAACATCCTGTCCCGCTACAGAAACGTTGCCACATACACCGAATACAGTATTCATAGAATCACAGAATTTGCTGAGTTGAAAGGGACCCACCAGGATCACTGAGTCCAACTCATGGCCCTGCACAGCACCATCCCTAAGAGTCACACCATGTGCCTGAGACTCTTGTCCAAATGCTTCTTGAACTCTGTCAGGCTTGAGGAGCCTGTTTCAGTGCCCAAACACACTCTGGATAAAGAACCTTTTCTGAATATCCAAACTAAATCTCCCCCAACACAACTTCAGGCCCTTCCCTTGGGTCCTGTCACTGGTCGCCACAGAGATCAGTGCCTGCCCCTCCACTTTCCCTCACAAAGAAGTTGTAGACTGCAATAAGGTGTCTCCTCAGTCTCCTCTTCTCCAGGCTGAACAAGCCAAATGACTTCAGCAGCTCCTTGTATGGCTTCCCCTCAAGGCCTTTCACCATCTTCATTGCCCTCCTTTGGACACTCCCTGATAGCTTAATATCACCCAGTACTTGAGGTGAGGCCACACCAGTGCAGAGCAGAACTGGACGAACACCTCCCTTGACTGGCTGGCGATGCTTTGC
>VZRX01001911.1:2948-37190 GCA_013398075.1 Notiomystis cincta
TATATATATGTATTTTCTGTTGATTTTGATTCCCTTTTCACATTTCCTTAAGTGTTTTCCTGAGCAAGGCCTGAAGTTTTGCCTCTGGCAGCAAATGGGATGTTTGGCAGAACTGGTGATTTGAACTGGAGCAATTCTGCCTTAATCATTCGGATGCCATTTTGTACTTCAGACACCTGAACAGGAGCTTCAAGAGAGGCTGGATCACTATCCATGTCTGTACCTGAATTCCATGAAATTACAGTCTTCAATGTGACCATTCCAGTAGGCAGCTGGTACAAAGCAATGATGCCTTAAGCCTTCCCAACAGGCTGTTGTTTAAAGAGTTAGTGATGCCCTCACAATCTTTATTCCTTGGCCTTCATGTTCAGGAAAATTACCTTGACTCTCAGTGTATGCAGGAATTCCAGGTTGGTTTGTGAATGTCTTTAAGACACTGGAGAGCAGGCCAGAGAGAGTGTGCAGCTGGACCACTGAGCCATATAGCAGGACAAAGACAGGACCAGTCTCTAAGGGACAGGCTGGGAGAGCTGGGGTTATTCACCTGGAGAAGAGAGGTTTTTGGGGAGACCTGAGAGCCCCTTCCAGTGCCTAAAGGCACTGAGAGCTGGAAAGGGATTTGGGACAAGGGCCTGAGGGACAGGACAAGGGGGAATGGCTTCCCACTGCTAGAGGGCAGGGTCAGATGGGATACTGGGGAGAAATTCTTCCCTATAAGGGTGGAGGGAGGTCCTAGTGCCCAGAGAAGCTGTGGATGCCCCTCGATCCCTGGAAGTGTTCAAGGCCAGATTGAAGAGGTTTGAAATAACCTAGTGGAAGGTGTCCCTGCCCATGGCAGGAGGTGGAATGAGATGAGCATTAAGGTACCTTCCAAACCCAAACCATTCCATGATTCCATGCCATCCTCAGTGACTATACTTGCTGCAGCAGCTCAGGAATTAGCACTCACCCTTCACTTGTGTTGACTCATGAGGGGAGTGGTGACCTGATCACTTCAAATATCCAGTGTGAGCTGTCAGACTGTGTTTGAAAGGACCTGCCAGTTCAGAGAGTGGGTTTTCTTCCAGACACAATGCAGTCCCATGAGAAAATATGCTTTAGATTGACCTACACAAACAGTGCAAGTCAGGAGGTAACATTGATTTTTGGAGCTTGATGCCTTTATGGTCACAGATCCAAATTCCCCAGAGATTAAATCTTTGTGCTCTGTGTTATATAAACAGGCTGAACAGTTTAGTGAAAACAATCATCATGGTAAATGCTTCAGTTTTTAAACTGTAATCATTCTTTTAGGATAAGTTTGATAATTATTTAGTGATCGATTATTTCATTTCCATGTGAGTCCCCTGTTATTCCAGTAGTCAGCTGAGTACATTCCAGTCTGTTTGGCCTAGGCCAGATGGAAGGTGAAACTGGGAAATACAATGCTCGAGACAAATGAGTTTGTCTAAATTAATTTCTGTCTAAATATAAATAGTGGCGTTATTTCAAACAAATTTTACAAGATGAGTGAACGGAAAACAGGGTTTTGCCTAATGCATTCCTGTTTAGCTGATTAGGGCAAAAAAGTTAATGTTCTCATCCTCTTTCCCTCCTCCCTCCCTGCTCACATCTGCTTTTTGAGTTAGTTTGGAGCATGCTTGCATTTTTACACTAGTAAAACTCAGTGGAATTTTATAACCCACAGATAATATTTAATGCTTCCCTCTCTTCCACAGCTTCCTAAAAACTACTGAGCACTGAAACCTGCATCAAGAGCAGAAATACTCTTATGCCTTTTTTTTTTCTTCCTCCAAAGCCATGAACCAGCTTCCTTCTAGCTACTGAGCTCCTGTTGTTCTGAGGCGTCCCAGCAGTCCTGTGGGTCAGTGGTGGGGCACTGGGCCCGTGCAGGGAGGTGATAGAGATCTGCACGGCTGGCATTCCACTGCTGGGCAGACAAGGCTGGGCAAAGCTGCCCGGATTAGCAGCTCCCCAGTTAAGCTCTCGTGGATCCTGCTGGAATGGGCTGCCCAGAGCTCTTGCTTGTGCAGAGGAGTTGGCAAAAGCAGCGTGGTTGTAAGGGCACAGGCAGCAAATGCCGTTTGTGGGACTCATCGGTGGCATCTGAGCGTGGCTGTGGGCCACATGCCAGGCCAGGCCCTGTGACACACATGCACCTCTGCTGGTTTTGTGAATTGGGCCAGCTGGTCTAGTGGAAGGTCTCTTGCTCGTGGCTGGGGGTTGGAATGAGGCAATCTTTAAGGTCTTTTCCAAACCAAAGCATTCCATGGTGTTCACTGGTGGCATCCTCAGTTACTGTGCTGGCTGCCAGCTGCAGCAACTCAAATTTGCCTTTGAAATTAGTTTTTTATAAAATAATTTCAGAGGCCTTAACTGTGAGTTTGTCCTGAGCTGAACCCATAGGAAGTAAAGACATGGCATGGTACTACTGCTGGTGGTCAGCAAAGGCTCTTGCCCTACCTGCTCACAGGGTGGGAGAGTGTAACAGCTACAGCTGAAAGCCTGGTTGAATATTTGCTGTGGAGTCCAAAGTGCCAGTGATCTCTTCAGCTTTAGTCCATGCAATTTATCAAATCCTTCTGTTTGTATCTTTTCTATGCAGACATCAGAAATGTCATAGAATTATAGACTTATAAAATCCCTGAACAGTTTGTGTTGGAAAGGACGTTAAAGCCCATCTCATTCTACCCCCTGCCTTGGACAGGGACACCTTCCACTATCCCAGGTTTCTCCAAGCCTCATCCAGCCTGGTCCTTCATGCTTCCAGGAATGGGGCAGCCACAGCCTCTCAGGGCAAGTCCTTCAGCTTGCTAGGGCAGCTCTTCTGCTTTGAAAACTTATCATACCATTGAGGGTTTAGGTGGACTCTGAAGGATGCTGAAGAAAGGACCTGATGAGCTTTTAGGGTTCTGAGTCCTGCACTGGTCCAGGTCACACTAAGACAGTAACATGCTCTGAGTTCTTGGCTGAGCTGCTGCTGCTGAACCCCCAAAGCTGCTGTTTCACAGCTGGAGAAGCAACCTAAAATTCTTCCTGAATGAGTGCATGGCTCTTCCAGCTTTGGGCTTCTTTCTGGTCTTTTCTCAGTTGACATTTAAAGCTATATTGTCATATAGGACAGGAGGAAACAGCCTCAAGTTGGCTCCAGGGGAGCTTTAAATTGATATTAAGAAAATTTCTTTGTTCAGAGGGTTGACAAGCATTGCAACAGGCTGCCCAGGGAAGTGTCACCATCCTTGGAGGGATTTAAAAGCCGTGTGCATGTGTCACTTGTGGATGTGGTTAGTGATGGCCTTGGCAGTGCTGGGGCAATGGTTTGACTTGATGATCTTAGAGGGCATTTCCATCCTAAATGATTCCACAATTCTCTATTATAAGGTGTTTTGCTCTCTGACTGAAATGTCACTTTCATATGACAAATGACTATGGGCAGAAATGATGCTTAGACATGGACTGGGGGATTGTTTACATACCACAAAGCTACCATAAGTCAGTCAATGTGCAGATTCCCTTTCCAAAATGACAAATAAACATGTGTGTCTTGCAGCCAGACCCTTAGCAGCACTGAGTGGGAGACTTCTGTGCATCAGGATTCATTTAGCAAATAGTCATTCTGAGGGGTTGTGTGACTACTGTGGGGACAAGTTCTAGTTTTCGGTTCTCCTGGCAGATCACAACCGTGAAGTGAGTGCAGTGCTGCAGAGGGGGGAGAAGAGCCTCTGTGCCTCTGTGCAGATGGCTGCCAGCAGCCCAGCTCTGGGGGCTGCAGCCTGTCCCAGGGAGGAGAGCTGCCAGGGAGCCCTGTGTGCATTGCTGGGCCAGGCTCAGAGCTGGGAAGAACCGGAGGCAAGGCATTTCCAGTACTGTGGCTCATGGAAAGCAAGGAGGCACATGAGACTACTGTCACCACAGAGCTATTCTGGCAGTGTGGAGACACTGCTCAGCCTGGCCTGACTCCTTTCCCCTTCCCCTGGGTTGTGGTGAGCATTCCAGTTTCTCAGCCTTGGTTCTCTAGACTTCCGCAAGAAGTTTATCCCTTACTTGAATGGTTTCTGCTTAAAAATGTTTTTCTTGGTGCCATTTAGAAAATGACACAATTACAAATGATACAGGCAAAAGTGAAGGGATGGGAGAGAGCTGCTTCCAGCTGACTTGCAAGTTACCAAAGTAAACAGTGCTCTAATGAAGCTTTTGAGAGGCTTATCTGGCCATGAAAAATTTGCTATATCTTTCTTCTAAAGTTGGCATTTCAATCAAAACCACATATTTTTAAAAATAGAACTAAAATGCTTCAGTATCCTCTTTTTCCTGGGTTGGCTCTGTCAGACAAGCTATTTTGCAGTCTTATTTTCTGCTTCTTTTTCCCACTGCCTTCTTGTACAATAGAGTCCTGCAACAGCCCAGGTTAGAAAGGACCTTGAAAAAATCATCTGGTCCAACTTCTCAAACAGAGGCCCACCTGGAATAAGAAATGTGCCTGACAGGTAGAAATAGAAAATGAATTATTTAGAGTCTTCACTGTTTAAATTAGTAATAGATTTTTAAAACGACCAAAAAGTTTATGTTAACCTGGAACACCCTTCTTTGAACGTCTTTAAATGGATATTTTAACTTCAGCTAATTGATGCCTCTTTATTCACAGTAATATTTGAGGCATCACTGGACCCTTGTTAGAGCCCTAGGGATAATATTCCCAACTGGATATTGTCAGGGTGAATAATTGGTATACATGGACAGTGTTATCTGCTGTAACATTCCATGTTCTGTCAGCTGCACATGGATTAGTTCTGGGAAGGGGAGACATAGCTGGAATGATGCAGAGATTTGAATTTACAGTTGTAATGCCTGAAAGGATAGGGTTGGGGTTTCTAATGCTTTTACACTGGTCATCCTTTAGCAGTTCACTTTGTAGTGGAATACTTGGAGGGGAGCTGGGGTCTGTTCTAACTGAAATCAATAAAATCTATCAGTTACTTGGAAAGAAGGCAGATGCATTTTTAGTAGTAAAAAGGAAAAAAAGAATATTTTAGGTACAGAATAACCTCACGCAGAATATCTGAATTTTTTACTGAATGTGACACTTCTTTCTCCCAGCAGCTGGCCTCAGATTACTTGATTCTTGTTATGTTTGGAAATCTGCATTCTCAAAGGATGTCAGCTGGATATATTCTAAAGCCTTTTAGAGTATTGAAATGATGATGTTCATGCACATGTATGTATATGTGTGCAGACACATGCAGGTCATCTCCTAAAATCTTGGTTTTATTCTCCTAAAGTTTTCAGAATGAAACTTTTTTGTTTCTTCCTTGTGTTCTATTGGAAGACAGGTAGCTTGGTATGAAAACTGAGGAATCTCTATTTAGTGATGTTTGAATTATGCAAGTGTTGGTAGGTCTGTGTTCAGTATCTATCTTTTCCCTTTGTTTAGGGCTAATTGAGTAATTATGTGGTTTGCTGATACTTTGCTGAGCAAAATTTAATTAATGTTTTAAGGATTGTGTCTAGCATCTGAAGGAATTCTAGCTTAGTCTTCACTTTTTTGTGTTTCTTTTAGGAAAGAAAGCCTAAAACTTAACCACACTGTGTTTGAGCCTCATATCCGAACAGTGGTGTTTTGTCCCAAGCCATGTAACTCCTTGCAGACAAAGAACTCTCCAGAGACCCATTTAAACTTCATACACCATAGTGCATCTGTGGTCAGATGGAGAGCCACTGAGGGGTCAAAGGGATGGAGAAGCTCTCCTTTGGGGAAAGGCTGAGAGCTTTGGGATTGGTCAGCCTGTAGATGAGAAGCTTTGCAGTGACCCAGCTGTGGCCTTGCAGTACCTGAGGGGAGCGTACAGGAAAGATGGAGAGAGACTCTGGACAAGGGATGGAGTGACAGGATGAGGGGAATGGCTTCCCACTGCCAGAGGGCAACATTGATTAAATACTAGGAAGGAATTGTTCCCTGTGAGAGTGGGGAAACCCTGGCACAGGGTGCCCAGAGAAGCTGTGGCTGCTCCATCCCTGGAAGTGTCCAAGGCCAGGTTGGACAGGGCTTGGAGCCATCTGGGATAGTGGAAGTGTCCCTGACAAAGGGATGGAACTAGATGAACTTTAGGATCCTTCCCCACCTAAGCCTGTGAGTCTATGCTGATTTAAAATAAAGTTATCTTTTACCTTGTGAAAGCAAATCCACAACATGAGCTTGTTAAAGAACAGGATAGGGTTAATATGGGAACATACTCTGGGAAGTCCTTGTGTTCCCATGGTCTCTTGGCAGTTTTAAGCACTGATGGATTAGTGCCACGGTCTCCATAAAGCTTGTTAGGAGAACAGCTTCTTGAAGAAAACACTGACTGCTGCTTTATTAATAACTGGAGGGTAATTATCCCCATTAAGTACCGTTTCTGCCTTGGGACTTAGGTGTGTGCTACATGATGGGGATGTAGAATGTTTTCCCTCATCCCAGACTGAGCAGGACTGGGTTATCCTGCTCCCAAGATCCTCAGGTTGCTGGTGGTGACTTTATTTGCTTACAGGGTCTGCTTTTCTGTAGCTGTGGGTGCTGAGTGCATTAGTAATTCCATATCCTTTGGGAAAGTAAGGCAGTTACACTTTCAGCAGGAAAGAGACAATTGCTTTTCAGTTTGCTGGTGTCTCAAGATCAAAAACTGGTTTGGCTTTGATAAGGTAGCTCTCTCCAAGGGTCTTCCAAATCTCTTTGAAGGAAGTAATGTGGGAATATAATCTTCCAGGCAGAAGAAGCTTTTAATTAGTCATTGTAATTGAGTTCATCTATCCTGCAAATAAAAGAAGCTGTGCCTTTTTTGCCAGTCAGCCTCTGGACCCCTTTATGGTGAGGTACATTTAGGGACACGGTGGGAGCCTGAGCTCCATGAATAAGGAGAAGGAACTTCATGGATGAGGCTGTGGTACCCTGCAGTGCCAGGAGGCTCCCGATGGTGGAGCTCGGATATTCCAGGCCAGCACTGGCAAGGACAGCAGCTCAAAATCAATCATGCTAGATGTCACAGTAGATAAGTTCATTTTGTAATGTGATATTAAGTACAAATTGCGACTTAAAAATTGGGTTTTAAATCTTTCTTGATTTGCCTTGGGCATGGTAAGGTAATTAATCACAAAGCAGCACTGTGAAATGGGGAGTTGCATTCATTCCTGCCCGACTCCTCAGTGCACGTTCCTTATCCAGTGCTGTTACAAGTGTAGAAGGAGCAGTGCCAAAATACACAGACCCAGAGATGAGACAGAAATAGACCTGGACTGAACTGGAGTTCAGTCTGGAGAAAGAATTTAAAGAGCATTATGAACTGAGTTTTACTCTGTTCAGCCTGTTGTTAACAAGGGGAAATAAACACCAACAGAGTGAGCTGATGACCTTCTCAGATGTTCAGTGGGAGCTGGGACCGCAGGCCAGCCCTGGATCCGGCTCTGCTCCCAGGCTGGACAGTAAAGAAGCTGTGTCTGCAGTCCTTATCAGCTGTTTGTCCTTTACTGTAGGCTGAGCAAAGCAAATCGCTCAGAGCTTTTCCCCCGTGTGTCTGCTGGTGCCTTTTGTTGTTGGAAGAGCAAAGCAGCCCCATGAATGCTTGCAGCAGCGGCAGTGCTGGACAGGCAAGCACAAACCCCAAAGCTCTGGGCACACAGGAGATGCAGGAGAGCACAGACTGCAGTCCTGGATGTACTCAGTGCTGGGATGGAGCTCAGGCTCAAGGCTTGCATGTCAGGGACCACCTAGTAAGAGCTTCCCATAACCTCTGTGGCTTGCTCAGCCCTTGGCCTCTCTCAGAGCCTGTCAGACGAGTTGCCAGCCGTGGCTGCATGTTGGGAGTTGGGCACTCATCCACAGAGGGCTGGCCAGAGGGAGCTCAG
Source organism: Notiomystis cincta (assembly GCA_013398075.1). NCBI lineage: Eukaryota > Metazoa > Chordata > Aves > Passeriformes > Notiomystidae > Notiomystis > Notiomystis cincta. The sequence goes on from VZRX01001911.1 coordinate 10,827, forward strand.
GCATGGTGCTGTGGCCCCACTGGGAACAGACCTCTGGTGCTATGCAACAGATTGAGGCAGGGCAGAGGAAGGTGGGGCTACTCCAGATTTCAGCATTCAGTATGTTTGCTTGTCCTCAGAAAGGAAAAAGCCTTGCTTTGTGTCATTCTTTTTGGGACATTTAATAGCCACTGAAGTCATTACTTTAAATTTGAACCACATGGACTCAGGTTTTCTGGTCTCTTTGCCCATAGTTGTGTACTAGCAGTAGAGAAAATCTTTTGGCCTTGCAGTGAAGCTAGAGGAGATGTTGAGGTGCATTACTTCCTCAGATCAGTAATCAGCCTGTGTTCTATTTCATTCAAGCTTTCTTTTTCTCATTTCCAGCCTAAGAGAGTAGTCTTTTTAATTAGGATTCCATGGTTAGTGTGATGTGCCATTCATGCAAAGGGCTTGAGAAGCTCCAGGGCTGTTTTGCACATCACCCATTTAAGAGAGCATTTGTAGCAAACCTGGATTTATTTTAACCATCTCTGGGTACAGGAGGTTACTCTGCACCCCCTGTGGTTTGTGACTGTAGTTCTAGAAGGTGGAGTTAACAGTGTGCTGGCTGTTACTGTGGTGAGCAAATCTGTCCCTGAATTTTATTGTTTCTTACTGCATGTGGTTAATAACTTTTAGACAACTGCACTTGAGGCTTGTAAGCTCAACTTAGTGCTTGTTGCAGTAGACAAAAGATGAGAATATTAGATTTTATCCACTGTGTGTCTCCAAGTGAGCTTTTCTTTTCCAAGAAATGAAGCATATATAATGCTTTTTCTTGTCATTGTTGTTTTCCTTAAGAAGAAAAAGTCATGAGCTCATAACTATTAAAACAATGGGAAATAACAACACAAATGTGGCACTTGCTAAGGCGCATTGCTAGTAAAGCTTGTGTTAGAACTTTGGTCACTGAGTTTCAGCCAGGCTCTGGCCACTGTCTCCTGAGGTAAAGAGTTTGATGCATGAGGGTGGTGGTCCTTGCCATCCATGAGGATGGAGCTTCATCAGCTCCACTGGTGTTGGGTTGGGCTGCTTAGCAGGGCTCTGCAATTCTCAGGATAATCTGGATTTTCTGTGAACAGACAACTGATGAAAAACTGGGTGAAAAACTGTGAGCGGTCTGACTCCTTCCTGTCTGCTGTTACACTTAGTAGTCATCAGTCATGAGGCTGAAAAACCATTTAAAAAATAAAAAAGTGAGTGTGTTAAGGAAAAGTGAGCTTGCTGGGCTGGTTTGGCTCATTTCTCTCTGGTTAAGAATCTGGTAAAAGTTGCTCACTGCAGTTTCTGGGCTCTTCAAAAAATTAATTATAGCCAGGTTAGAATCTGAAAGCAGCTGAGTCATGAGGGTATATATTTTAGGAAGAAACATTAAATAGCTTATTATACGTTCTAGTGCTAAGCATCTTGTCTTACTCAGTGCTACCTGAATCCATTGGGAGGGTCTTGCCAGTGGGATGTGTGTTAGCCATGGGGGGCTCATGACTGTAGGCAATATCTCCAGTGCTGCCTGTGCCTCTGGAAAAATTTATCAAGGTTTTTACCCACACAGCTCCCATCATCTGAATGGGAGTTGGGTGTGTCTTCCACTTCAGAGCACGAAGCACAAGGCTTTAAGTTTGGTCTTTCTTTACTACATGGTGGTTACTGATATTTTTCTAGCTTATATTTTCAGAGTCAGCTGCTTGGTTTGGTAGTCTACAACAGAAATTTGCAATCAGTTAAAATGGAGCAGCATTTTTTGGTGCATTAAAACGTAATGCTATAAAATGGCTTTTGATCCTGTGTGCATGGATCTGTCAGCTGTGTGAGGAACAAAGCTATTTGCTATCATTTGAGATGGCAGTTACAAGTGGTTTTCTTTTGTGTAGTCTCACCTGTGTGATGACCCTCCCTTGAGGGGAAGGAGAGCCCTGTGCAGCACTTCCAGTGGCAGCTCAGGAGGGAGCTGTAGTGGGAAGAGCCTGCAGGATGCAATTTGCTGTTGGAAAATTGCAGGTTTCTGCTTCTGTGCCCTGAGGATGGTCAGCTGGCTGGAGCCTGGCTGGGAGCAGCTCTACCATTGTTCTTTATTCTCTAGATTCTTGGCAGTGGCTGCTCCTAAAGGTCTTCAGAGGCATTTTTAGCAGAGCTTTGCAGTGGATGGGATACAGGTCTCTTCTTTCTCTGAGAAGAGCATTAAATCAGATAAACCTCGGTGCTCGGCACCCTTGGTAAATGACTCTTAGGGAGTAATTGTACACCAGCTTCTTTTGGCAGGGATCTTGGTTTAGGCACTTCAGCTTTCCCATCTGATTACTCCTAATCCTTCAGCATCTCTTCATTTGTGGTGATAATTATTTGAGATACGTGTACTCACGCACATATATAAATGGGCAGGTGAGGATTTGTATATATGGGTATGTGAAACCCATATTGGTCCTCTGATATCAAAAACTGTCAAAATTGCCTTAGCTCAGTGCTAACTTGTCAGTCCACTTCATAAATAAAAAAGAATGTGGAAGATAATTGTCACCCAGATTTTTTCTGTGTATACTGTGTAACAAAGAGATAACTAAATATACTAATAACTATAATATTAGATTTTATTAGTATATAATTAATGGTGTTATATAATGTAATATATAGTGTAATTATTATGGTATTATATATAATATAATAATAATATTGTTATTAGAATATCAGGGATTTGTTGCTATTTTGTGGTAGGCTTTCGTGTTTTTTCTATTTTTCTTTATAATTTGTAGTGTCATAGTTTTGAAATTTACATTTCTTTGGAACTAGTGGAGGCTTTTGGGGGGGGATATCTTTGCTTTTTTTACTTAGTTAGTTAATTTTAAACCTGGATACAGCTTTGCATCAGGAAAATATCCTTGCTGTGAATTAGAAGAAGGAATTCTGTGGGTGAGAGCACTCTACAACATTTACCATCTATCTCTACCAAAATTCCTTCAGCTACCAACTATCACTTAGAGTTTTTTTGTTCTGGAACAAACAAATCCAGTGTTCTGAATTGATGAGAGGTAGGCAGCAGACTTCCATATATTGCTTTGCCAGATCTCCTAAAGCACCCAGCTGTCCAAGGCAGACATTTGGTGCAGATGTGTTCCATGGCCAGGATTGAGGAGTGCCAAATTTGCAACCACTGGCAGTGGTAATTGTGTGTGATTGTGTGTCATGGGGAAATCTCTGATTTTCCCAACGTGCTTGCTGCTGAGCTTGTATATAAACATGTGGCTGTTTGAGGTGTGGCAGAAAGCCATGGAAAAACAGCAGGGCCTTTTGGAATGCCCAGTTTCTCAGGTTGCTGCAGGCTTTTCTCCTTATTTACCAATGAGATGGTATTTACAAGACTTGCCCCAGAAATGAAGCATCAAAATCCTTGATCTCTTTGTTACTCAGTTTTAGGTGTCATAGTTGTTTAATTGCTTAGGTACAAGCTCAGATACTGCAGTGGCTATGTTGATTTTTGTGATTTCAGTTTCAGAAGTGCAGGCTTTGCTCAAGGGTGTGCAGCCATTCCTTAAAACGTTTCACTTTGGTTGTTACTGGCTTGTGTGTGTGCAACATTGACTGTTGGGTTCCCAAGTCAGTCTGGAAAGGCTGAGATTCACACTGTACTTGAGAGGCCAGAGGGTTAAGTTGGTGTCTCACAAAGACTCGCTGCCATTCTGGGGCTCTGCCAGTTTTTCACTTTGCACAGCTCCCCCTGGGTGACCACGGAAGTTTTGGAGTAGTGAGCAATGGAGAGACCCCCACAAGAAACCAGTTCCAAATATTCCCCTGTCAGTCCCCAAAAATGGATTCAGATTACAGCATGGGAATGGAAAACCACACCTCTCCACTGCTGGAAGTGTCCAAGGGCAGGTTGGACAGAGCTTGGAGCAACCTGGGATAGTGGAAGGTGCCCTTGCCCGTGGCAGAGGGTGGGACTGGAGGGGCAACTTTCCACCCCAAACCATTCTGTGATTCTGTATTCTGTTAGAGTATTCCATGTGTCAGGCTAAAGAACTAAGGAAGTTTAAAAGCTTATTATTTTCTGCTTGGTGTGTTTATAGAGTGTAGTTTCTGAATGAATATTCTGTTTAAACTATGCCTGTTACATAAATTTAAAGCACTTCTCATAATGCCATCTCACTTTTTTATATTCTGGACCCTTTGAAAGCCTGTGTTTACCTGTGGTGGTGAAACAGCCTTACTTGGGCTGCACTTGGAGGTCACAGAATAAGGATGAAGCTGGTGAAGGCTATAAAGGCTTTTCTGTCAGGCAGGTCACATAAGCTGGAGGCATAACAGCATGTGAAGGACAGCTGCTGGGTTTTTTGGGACAAGCTGGTGAGTGTTCAAGTGGTAAGGGTGGGGCACCATCAGCATTCAGATGTGGCCTTGGTTGTGGAATCAGCCAGGGACATCTGCCCCTGCACAGCTTCTGCAGGGCTCTCTGCTCTGTCCTGCCCACAGCACTTGATGCTGACCATGCCACCTCTTGTGGTCTGGGTGCCATTTCCCAGCTGAGCCCTTGAGCTCTGAGCAGAGGGTGGCCAGAGGTGTGGTCCTGCAGGAAGCTGGCCAGGCTCTGCTTGGTATTGGCACTGCTGGAGCCAGCCTGTGCTGCCTGTGGGGGAACAAGGCCAAGTTCTCAGCCCATCTGACCTGATGGGCTGTTTTAGCTTAGCTGAAGGAGTGTTGCTTTTCAGATCTTTATTTTATAGGGTAGGAAGGCCTTTCCAAAGGATTTACTGCTCTAGACTGAAACACTGAATCCCTCAATGGATGGGAATAACAGAGCTAATGGGGGTTACTGTATGGATAAAGTCCAGTCAGTGACGTGCTTTAGAACAGTGCTTGGCAAGGGGGGATTGGAAGCAAAACAATTTGGAGGTAGCTTTATTGCAGGTGTTTGCTTTAAAGGATACCCAAAGGAGAATGGTGCCAGGGGGAGTGGGAGCACAGCAGGATGAGGTATGTGAAGGAACAGTGAGTCCTTAAAATGGCTCTTTTAATGATAGTGCAGCATTTTAGTACATGGCACTCACAGCCATACAAAAAAAACCCCTAAGGACAGTTTAATATTCTAGGAAAGGTTTTGTGTGAACTCATGGGTGACTTTCAAAGAAATTAAACCAAAAGACACTCATAAATAGAGCTTGCCCAGCAAATACTGGTGTGATTAGAGTTGACCTTAGTGATGGCAGTTGTTGTAACTCCAGTGAAATAAAACTTTGGACTGTTTAAAAAAGAAAAATGTCTGTATTATATGGAAGATAAGTGCATATTAACTTCTATAGAGCTTGGAAAGTGTTGTGAGGTCTGCTGAGGCAGCACTTCCCTGTAAGCTGCAGCTGCATTAAATTGGCACAGCTGCAGTTTCATGCTTGGCTTTTACCCTGACAGAAGAATTGTGCCCCATCTGGTCTGTTGGGACTCAGCTGATTTCTTTGAGTGCTCTGGAGCACTCAGCTAGCCAGAAATATCTTCATTTTCTGTGTGTATGTTTATTTATTGATTTTTGGCATAGCACCTTGACTGTACTTGCTGAGCTGGGCAAGTGCCCAAAGCCTGGGCCAGGCAAAGAATGAAGGGCACTGGTGCCAAGGCAGAAGGAGGTGAACAGGCAGGAAATCGTGGCATAAGAACCAGCTGGTTGGAATCACATTTGATACCAATCAGGAAGGCAGCTGTGTGAGGGGCAGAGGGATTGGGAGATGCTCACATATGTGCTGCTGTTACACACCCCAGGCGACTTCACTTGGATGTCCTGGGCTTCCTCAAAAGACAAAGGTGTGGCAAATGCCATGGATAAAGCATTCTTTCTGCTTTGGTTCTTTCTGGTAGCTCCTGCTAGATGTGCTGGGATTGGACATAGGGCTCACACTGGGATTTTTCCTGGTTTGGGTTTTTTTTTTTCAGGGAAGAGATGTGGCACATATCTTTTTTTTCCTTCTTTTTTTCACAGGAATAAAACTGCAAAGCCAAGTATGTGTGTTGTGCCCAAAGAGGCCTCTTTGTGTTTACCTAGAATCACAAAATCATGGAATGGGACATTAAATTCATCTCATTTCACCCTCTGCCATGGGCAGGGACACCTTCCACTATCCCAAGCTGCTCCAAGCCTCGTCCTACCTGGCCTTGGATACTTTGAGGGATCCAGGGGCAGCCACAGCTTCTCTGAGCATTCTGTGCCAGGGCCTCCCCACGCTCACAGGGAAGAATTACTTCCCCAATATCTAATCTCTTCAAGTTTGAAGCCATTCCCCTTTGTCCTGTCCCTCCTGGCCCTTGTCCAAAGTTCCTCTCCAACTCTCGTGGAGCCTCTTTAGGCACTGGAAGGCTGCTATAAGGTTTTCCCAAAGCCTCATTTTCTCCAGTCTGAAGAGCCTCTTTCTGGGAAAATACATAATTTCTTGGTCCAGCAACATTTATTCTGGGAATTTTTGTTCCCTTTTTATTACTAAGAACAATTAAATGTTTGATCAGAATCAAAGGTGAAAGGCTTTATGTGCCTATAAATGCTTAAGATACATAGAGGTTGGTAATACTGGAATGATATTAAAGTTACCAGATTTGAAATCATAGGTTTCAGTACTGGGGATATCATTCTCTACTATTTCTTTCTGTTCAATGCTTTTAGTTTCATTTTTTTTATTACCTTATATCTTTTGATAACTCTGTCTTTTCTTTGTATTTCATTCTAGAAATTGGTCCAGTGACAATAACCACAGATCCCAAGAAATTTCAGTTTGAACTTAGGGAACTTTATGTTCAGGTGAGTAACTTGTTTCTTATGTGGTTCTAGCAGAGACTGTTTCCTCACGCTCATCTTTCCTCTTGTGCTGATATTCCTGTTGCAAGCATTCATGAGGATGTAGATCACTTACCTCTGTCATTTTGCCTGCACAAACTGGCATCTTGCTGCTCATCCTAATTTAGGGTTAGGATTCATTCCTTTGTCTTAGTTCACATCGTTGTGTGGAGGTAAAGTTTGATAACACAAGAAGGAATAATAGTTAGGTAATGCTAACATTTAGCTGGCATTTTCATTAGTCCTGCCACTTGTCCACAGACACTTTTATGGACTTTTACTGTGTTCTGGTAATTATATTCCATGAACACCATTCAAACAAGAGGACTGTAAGATCCATCAGGTTTTCCATAGGTACTGCCTTCCCTGCCAAGCATTACTTGGCACTTGCTGATTCAAAGGCTTCTTACAACCACAGAATATCCTGAGTGGGAAGGGACACACAGGAGCATCCAGTCCAACCCCTGTCCCTGCACAGCCACCCCACCAATCCCACCCTGTGCATCCCTGGTAGTGTTGTCCAAACACTCCTGGAGCTCTGGCAGCCTTGGGGCCGTGCCCATTCCCTGGGGAGCCTGGGCAGTGCCCAGCACCTCTGGGGGAAGAACCTTTCCCTGAGCTCCATCCTGACCCTGCCCTGACACAGCTCCAGCCACTCCTTCAGGTGATATAAAGGGGGAGGTATTGGAATGGAGTTACCCTTCCTGATAGAACATATGTTCCTATTGTTCTGTCTTTAACCAAGGGAAATGCTTCTGACCTGTGGTGAACCTTGCTGGAGTCAGTAGTGCCAGACAGGCTTTCCGTCAGAAACTGGCGCGTGTGTAATCCCTGTAAGAGGAGATTGCTTGAAGATTACTTTAAAAGTTGGCAGAAGGTCTGAAATCCAGGGAAAACAATAGCTATTGAACTTTTCTCCTTCATGGGGAAATTTAAGATTCAAAACTCCATCCAATTTTCGTGTTTTGTTTCCTCAGTAGTTATATTGGACAGTGATCTAAAAGGTGGATGATGCAGGTGAAGCTTTTGGGAATTTGAAACTCTTAATTTCTAATCAAGTTGTTTAAAAGTTTCTGTCTAATGAATTTTAGATTTCATTCTTTAATGCTGATTGATTGCATATTTTTAATTACTTTCAAGATATGCTCATTCTGCTATATAAAGGCTGTCACTGACTTATATTCATCCATTGTATTGGTGAAGGGCCAAAATAAAAATCAAAAAATGATTAGAACAGGACTGGTAGGTCATCTTGCAGTAGAGAAAAGTGAACACTGTCTACTGGTTTGTTACTAGTATTTTTCCAAAAAGACTGATAAAAGATGCAAGAGTGACTGTTGTGGAGGTAGAGGAAATTTTGAGCTGGGTTCATTTTGAGAAAGGGCGTGGACCAAATATTCTCATTAATGAACAAAACTAAAATTAAGGTGAAGATAAATTATTTCAAGGCATCTTATGTATAAAACATATCAGAATATGCTTAACTTGTCCTCCCTGAACATCAGGGTAAGCCCAGCTCTTGTTTTCCATTCAGCTGTCACAGAATAGTTGGGAGGGTCTTTTGGATGACATTTGATACCAGGTAAAAATTGGCCTGAGTACATTTCACTGTGGAAACTGGGCCCTGTTCCTTTTACATTCAGAGTGATAAAGAGCATGTTCCTTGGATACAGGATCAGCTTAGGAAGTATCATCTATATTTCACCTGTAAATCATTCTTATAAGACAGCATGATAAGAATGTGGACTTGGGCAGCAATGGCTCCTTAGTGGTTTTTTTGGTTTTGGTTTGTTTTTTTTTTTTGATTGGTTGGGTTTTTTGTTTGGTGTTGGTTGGGTTTTTTTTTTTTTTTTTTCAGTTAAGCAGATTTTTTGTGTTTTTCTATGAGCCTGGTCAAACTGAAGGGAAAATGAAGCTTCCTGAACTTCACTCACTTCAGCTTTTCCAGAAAGCTTGACCAAGGTAGTTGTATTTAATTTCAATTTGGAGAGAAGGCAGGAAATACTGAATGGAATTTTTTCTACTTTTTTATATGAGTAAAGGCAATACTAAATGTTAAGAGTTAGGAAGTTCTGTCTGTGAAGGTGGGGAGGCCCTGGCACAGGGTGCCCAGAGAAGCTGTGGCTGCCCCTGGATCCCTGGAAGTGTCCAAGGTTAGGCCACTTCTTAATTTAGGGAGAGAAACGAATCCTTTCCTATAAAGATAAAGTAGATAAAGTCATACTTGGAAGCATTTTGATTGAACACATGGTCTGAAAAACCTCCAGCTCTGCAGCTGCTGCAGTGCAGAGCTGTGGGAACACAGCACCTATGCCCTCTGCTGAGCTTGCTGTCCAGGGTGGAGTCCAAGGCAGGTTCCTGCTGCTCTGGTGTCCAGAGGTGCTCCTGGAGCTCGGCACTGCCTGCCTGGGATCATTTCCCATCTGTCTGTGCCCCTGACCTCCCGTGAGTGCTGTGTTACCAGAGCAGGGGAGTTGTCAGCCAGGAAGGGAGCGTGTGAGTGTGGGAAATGGGGCTGTCGTAAGAGCTGGAGCTGAGCACAACCTGGATGAGAATGACCGTGACACCAGCCAACATCAGGGCTCTTCCTTTGACTTCATTTTCCTTTTGGAATTGTTGCAGTTGCTGCTTGTGAGTGTGTGACAGCACTCTGGAGAAACCATAAAACCCTTAGGGTGGAAAATAAATGATTAGAGGCTGAGGAAGTGTCTGTCTTGAATGTCCTAAAAGAAAGTAACTTATTTTGTATGGTTTTTTTTCCTTAAAAAAACAAAGTTATGTTTTATTTCTACTTGTGAACAGGGTGGTGGAGACTGTCCAGAGATGAGCATTGGGGCAATAAAGATTGCTCTAGAAATTTCCCTGCCTGGCTCTTTCATCTATGTGTTCACTGATGCCCGATCCAAGGATTACAGACTGACCCACGAAGTGCTTCAGCTCATCCAACAGAAACAGTCACAGGTACTGAGGGGATTTGCATTCCCAGCTGGGCTGTGTGTTTAATGCTCTGTTTTATCAATGACAAAGGGCAGAATTCTCATGTGTGAAACTCAGTGAAGTCTTTTTACAGAAGGAACCATAATACTGCATTCTAAGGAGTTTTAAATTTTTGAAATAGAGTTAAGTGATCTGGTTAAGGAAAAACTTAGTGGAATATTCCTTTTATAATTGTGAATTAAATAACGCAACTGAAGCTTCTGCCAGTATGTGTCTTTTTGGCAGCTTATCACTTATGTGGTTTTTTTTATGTTGTTCTAAAAGAAGTATTGTGTGAATGACAGGGCTAATTGATTTTTAAAGGGATTTTTGTCTGTTCCTTTTCTTCTGCATTACTTTTTCCATCATTACTGAGAGAGATGTCTCTGTCCATGCAGAGTAACAAACCCATCCCAAGTCACATGTTCTTCTGTTGTCTTGCCTTAGTGCTGTCATGGCAATGCTTTCCTCACCTATGCACCATGTATCCAATGATCTACTGACTTTTCTTTAATCCAGGTGGTATTTGTGCTGACTGGAGACTGTGATGACAGGAATCATATTGGTTACAAGGTCTATGAAGAAATTGCCTCAACAAGTTCTGGTCAAGTTTTTCACTTGGACAAAAAACAAGTTAATGAGGTAACTTTGCTTGAGTTTTGCAATAGATAAAGAAAACAAGGCAAGAGTTATACTCTAAATCTTTAAGAGACCCGATGGTGGGTTAGGGAGCAGAAAGGGAACTTCTGAATGTTCTGCTCTTAGTATGTGGACTCTGTTCCACCTTTCCCTTCCTTCCTTTCTTCTTTTCTATATCAGGATGCAGTTCTGTTGACTTTTGCTGACATTAGGGAAGTGTGAAGTGCCACATCTCACCAACCTGCCCAGCTTCCCTCTGTCCATGCCAGAAGGCTTCCAGGAGAAGAACCTTTAAAAAAAAGGAGCAGTTCTGGGCTCTGTGTAGCCCAGTGGCTTTTCTGCTCAGAACAAGAGCACAGAATCAGCTTTAGACGAGCATTTTGTGAGCAAGCCAAGGAATGCTACTTAGCCTGGATAAAAATGTTCCCCACATAGGATAGATAGTGTGAACTCTCAGGTTTCCATTGTTCACAGAGTCATGGAAATAACTTTTTAATTGAGGTTATCACTGCAATATTTTTGCCACCTCTGCTGCCCTCCTGGTAACTGTGGTTCCTGACTCACAGCCATGAATGACTCTTAGCTTTGGGAACTCCGGTGAGTCTCAGACAGAAATGAACTTGAGCAGTGCGTGAGAAAACAGTGTAAAGAGAGGTGAAATCACATGGTATTTATCAAGAGAGCTGGAATTGTTTATAAATGTTGTAAACATTCCCCTTTGAATTCCCAGTGTAGGCAATAACTAGCTGAGGTTTTAATAAAAATTTTCTCTGGTTTGTTCCTTCTTCTTTCTGTCCTAAAATTTGGGCAATTATAAATGTTGGAGAAAAATTGTGTTTTTCTACAGCTGTTGCCTAGAAAAAACTGAAGTTCTCATTGGGAGTGATAGAAGCTATTGGCAGTGATGGAAGGTGATCAAAAGGAGAAACTTCCCAGCTGAATTATCCTCCAAAAGTTAGGTTAGAATTTGGAAGAAAAGAAATTACCTGTTTGGTCTGTGCAGATCCTGGCCTGCATTTTGCTGTTATGTATAAAGGGTAAAACTTCTCTATGACACTCCATGAAATCCCTTTATACAGAAGGGATCATCATGGAATGAGATGGTCTTTAAGGGCCCTTCCAACACAACCAATTCTGCCACCCTCTGATACTGCCAGTGGTGAATGCTCTTTGCCAGGCCTGAAGTTTTAGGGTATAGTTTTGGTTTGATTGTTATGGTTTTGGTTTTTTCTTTGGTTTTTGGTTTTTTGGGAGGAAGGAAGCGAGCAGATAAAGCCATTTGTAGGTGCTGGACAGCACTGTGTTCTGGAGTGGAGCTGGCACAAGCTGCTTTCCTGGCTGCCTGCTGCAGCTTTCTGAACTTGGCACTTCCCTGTTACTAAGAACACCAGTTTCTGCCTGGAAGGATAGACTCTCTTGGAATTTTGGGCAAGGTTTTAAGCAGGAGGTTTCAGTAGCTGCTTTCACCCCCTTCCAGCTTCATCTCAACATTTCTTTTGAGTAAGTAATCATAGAATTTTAGAGTTGTAAAACATCCTGAGTTGCAAGATATCATGAAGATCATCTCATTGCGCCCCTGCCATGGGCAGAGACACCTTTCACTATCCCAGGTTGCTATCCTAGGTTACATTATCCTGTCTAACCTGGCCTTGGACACTTCCAGAGATGGGACAGCCACAGCTTCTCTGGATACCCTGTGCTAGGGCCTCACCACCTCTGCACAAGAGCAGAGGATGAAATCAGTAGGTGATATTTTTGCAGCGCTTTTTTTGAGAGGGAGGGAAAAATACAGTCTATGGTCACTGGAAAGAGATGCTTAAACAGTGTAAGAGATTGCCTAAGGTGGAAAAAAAGCAAACCCTAAATCACTTTCAGAAGTCTTCCACAGTAACTGCTGAGCAATTTGTGTTAAAGCCAAACCCAAAAGACTCTGCAATTTTAGTGATTATTAACCTTACATAAGTCTGTGTCTGGACCAAGTGACTGTGAAAATGAGTTGACCAAATTGCTGCCATCCCCAGTAAAACCTTCTCTGTGGTTTCAGTTCTGGATCAGCATTGATTCCAAGAAGTGCATCCACCAGTGGGTGGATGCAAACAAACAGAACATCTCACAGAGATCTGATCAGCTGTTATGGGGTAGCCCTCAGGCAGGATTCTGCAGCAATCAAACAATCACTTTTTCTCTGAGGAGTTGATGATGTGTGAAGAATGCAGTTTATAAATGCTGAAGCACACTCACCGTTGTGGGCCCAGAGAGAGCCAGTTCTGGATTGGGGATGAGGGAGTAGCTACAAGGTCCCTGCCGAGTACCCTGCCAAACCAACGGCTTGTTTTGTTAAAACATTTTGATTATTCTACCCCCAAAAAACCCAAACAAAGCTATTTTTAGTGTATAAAGTTTCAAACCATTCCTCTTGTTCTTGCCCTTTGAGCATTAAGTGCAGAATGAAGCAATATTCTAAGCTGGATACAAGGAAATACAGCAAAACAGTACTTGATACACATCCAATGCTTGTGTACTGAGAAGACTATGAAAACTTAGTGCCTTTTTTTTACTTCTGAAAAACATGTTCTGATTTCAAATACTACAATTAAATTGGGCAAAATTATTAGTGATTGACAAAGTTGTGTTGGGTTCAGTCCAGCAAAGCATGAAATACATAAGTATCTGCACTTATCTGCTGCAGGTAGCTCATCTAAGGGATGAAGGTCCTATTTTTACAAACTCACTGTGATTTCTGTGCATTAGATAAATGAGAATATTTATCTAGTTAGAGTATCAAGGCCCCATCCCTGGGAGTGTTCAAGGCCCATGTTGGGGCTCTGAGCAACCTGGACTATTGGAAGGTGTGCCTGCATGTGGCAGGGGAGTGAGACAAGATGGGCTTTAATGTCCTTTCCAACACAAACCATTATAGGATTGTAATATTCTGAAACGTTGTCCCCAGTGTCTTGGAAAGCCTTTATCAAAGCACTGAAGTCCTGGTTTTGAAAAGTGTTTCTTTAAGGTGAGATTTCTCTGGTTGCTTTTGTAGACTCAGGGCTTCATTTGCAATAATTGCTTGAAATTTAAAAGAATCATAGAGTATCCTGAGTTGGAGGAGGATCCTTGGAATCTGCAAGGATTGAGTCCAACCCCTGGTCCTGCACAGACACCCCAGCAATCCCACCCTGTGCATCCCTGGGAGTGTTGTCCAAAGGCTCCTGGGGCTCTGGCAGCCCTGGGGCTGTGCCCATTCCCTGGGGAGCCTGGGCAGTGCCCAGCACCCTCTGGGGGAAGAACCTTTCCCTGATCTCCAGCCTCACCCTCCCTGACATAGCTCTAGCCCTTCCCTCAGGTTCTGTTCTCATGGCATTGAGAATATGCATCAAGCATGGGTTAAATTCCCTGTTAGGAGCAGGTTCTCTATTTTCATAATGGTATCTAATTTCCAGAAGGTACTAATTTTGACTTGAACTGAAGTTATATTACACCACACCTAATTATCCTTCTGTAAGGGAATTCCTGTAAATGGTTGTGATGCCCAAAGGTTTGTACTGATGCCAGAGCGGGTGTTGAGATGAACTGTGATGATTAGCAATGTGTGAATATGGTGCTGTGGAAAATAGTGGAGATTTATTAGTCATTGGCAGTTCAGGTCATGTCTCCAGGTCATTTTGACTGTTTATGGCAAAAATGAGTCATTCCTGTGTCTGATGAACTGGATTGATCAATGTGGATAGAGCTGGGAGTTCACAAGGACTGAGCTGGTGAGTAGTCTTTTTCCATTTCTTTTAGTGTTGAAACACTTGATTTTTCTTATTTCTAACCCTTCTATAAGAAGGGAAAAAATCCTGTCCTTAGACTGCCTAAAAATACATCTTTCTTCTTGATTTTTAAAAAAAGTAGAACTGAATCTTCCATTTACAGAACATTGATGGGAGGAGAGCTGAGACATGGAGGCACAGCTTTGACTTGGATGGAAGAAGGGAGTGTTGTTGAGTGACTTGAAAGCTGGATGAACCTCTGTGGGGAAAAAAAAGAGAATTTGGAATTGGATGAGAAGCCTGTGATGAAAGGGATGCTGTGAATGAGATGAGATTGAGGGGGAACCAAAGACAAGACTGGTGACAGAACATTTAGAAGGGGTGGTGCAAAAGAGGTGGTTGTTGTGGGGAAGGTGCTGAAGGATACCATCTGTAAGATCACAGGGAATGAGGTCTGGTGGTGTTCACTCATGAGTGCCCTGCTGTAAACAGAGGTCCCTAAACACACTGGAGACCATCCCATTTCTGCTGGCTCTTAGTCCTCCCAGGGGCTGGCAACCCAAGGGTTACACCGACACAGCTCGGGTTGGTGTTACAGGTCCCTGCTGTGTATGACCAGTGTGTGTTTGGATGATGCTGCAGAGGAAGCAGTTTGACATCTTGTTTCACTCAGTTAGGGATGGAAAGGGCCCTTCCACTGCTTTTCAAGGATACAGTGCAGGTGGCAAAGTCAAAAGTTCAAAATTACAGTTTAGAATGAAGGTTTCTTGCATGTCCCTGTTTCTTGCCTTTTCTTCTCCCTTGTCCCAAACAGGCATTATCCATTTCCATAGAAAAAGGAGAAATGGTTTCATGGGAGCAGCAGCTGAATGCTTCTATTCTGAAGATACATAATGTACAGTGAAGGCCAAACAAAGAAGGGAAAAACAAATAGTTACAGCTGGTCTTTCTCTGTTTTCTATGGAATTTGGAGTCTGGGAAAAATAAACCATGATCATGTACCTAAGGTCTGTCATAAAGCAACTGCAGAAGGGCTTTTGAAAGGCAGTTGAAAGCAGGCAGGCTTAGTTCTTGTGGTTCCTAATTGTAAAGAGCTTGAGATCCAACACTAAAACTTTTCAGTTGTGTGGTTTTCATACATGTTATAGTTATAGATATAATTAATATTTTATTTTTACAGCATTATTTTCTCATGCACTGTCTCAGTTATATTTTTCATGTGCATTTAAAAACATTATTGGAATATTTTTCCTCTTTAGGTCTAAGTATGAACCTAAATTTGCTTAAGCAATGAAGCAGTTAACCTTAAATCCCGTTGCTTTGACTGCTTGAGAAATATTCTTGAGTCCCAGAATAAACAAATGGGAATAGAGACCATGCTCTACAGATTTTCCAGGTTTCAGTATGCATTCCAAGAAATGGCCTGACAGCAAGGCAGGTTGTAAGAGCAAGTTTTCTGGGGAAGTGTTATAAATCATTGCTGTATTTGCCCTTCCCCCTCTAATAATATTCATCACGTCACATTTTGGCAGAACAACAAAAGCTGCTGTTGTTTTGGGGGCTTTTTGTAAAGGTCCCTGAGGAGAAAAAAACCTACTTCTAAACCAGTGTTACAGCACTATTGCAAACCTCTTTGGAATGACAGGGTTGGGAAATGGATCTCCCAGAACTGCCTAATGAACTTATACAAGCAAGCTGCTGCCAGACTGCAGACAGCTGGGTTGTTCTGTTGCCTTCCATTTTCAGTTTTGATCTTGAAAAACTCTCAGAAACTCAAGTTCATATGGGTTCATTGAGTTTTACAATCCATTTGAAAACTTACCTGTGAAGGTGATATCCTGGAATTAAATGGGAACTTTTCCATATACCTCATACAAAAAAGTGTCATGCTCATCTCACTGGGAGTAGAACATTGAAATTTCTTTGGAAGCATTTTTGGACCCAGATGTATAATTTCTAAAGTAGAACTTAAATGAGCTGGATCTTTCTGAAGCCTTGTGATTCCTGTTCCAGATTTGTTTAAAGCAAACACAAGTTGCTCCCTGGCTGGTGTCACCAGCTGTTGCACAAACCTCAGTGTTCTCTCTTGGGCCACTTTACTGCAGGGCTTTGAGCAGCACAGGCAATTGTCCTGGGATTTTTTGGGTATGTTCTTTTGCAAACGTGCCCAATCCCCTCACTCCTGCACAGCCTTAGCGAGGAGACACCTGGTCAGTGCTGTCTCCCCTGTGCAGAGCACTCAGCATGACTCAGGTGGGGCATAATCACTGATGAAAACCTGCCCCTGTGTTTTCAATGACGCCTTTCACTTATTTAAACTTACTCCATCTTTGCACAAAGGTTGCTGGTTTCATACTATAACATATGAGAACAAGTACACAAAAGGCTGCAATCTAGTTTCTATCACAGAGTCATCTCACACACAAGCCTATGGCATATTTCCATTTTTAAATGGAGAAAGTAGGCAAGTTGTGCCAAATAAACCAGGGGAATGAGGTTCTTTTGGACAGTGTGTTGAATTGGGTCCTAGGTTGAAGGACTTGCCCTGGAGACCCCCAATACTGAGGGGTAGCACATCCAGGTTAGTTTATTGTTGGTTTCCAAGTCTTGAACTGACATAATCAAAAGATGGTTCTCCTTTACAAGATGTTTCTCAATGCCACCGTGGTCAGCTGCAGCTGACCACAGTTCAGTATTACTGTGAGTCACAGTCACCTTGTTACACAAACCCAATGTTACTTCAGTAGGATTTAAAAAATATGCTGCAGCTCTGTGATGTACAGAGGTGATCCAAAATCATGTAATTTGACAAACCAGGTGTGTTTCTGTGTTGGTTGTGGTGGGTTTCCCTTGGCTGATTGCTCGAGCTCCCTCTCAGCCACTCGGCCATCCCTTGCAGAGGAGGAATGGGTTGAGGAATCTTCTGGGTTGAGATAAAGACAGGGAAATCACCAGTTGCTGAGGGCAAGACAGAGTTGACTTAAGGAAAATTAATTTGTTGCCAATTAAAATAGACATTTAATTATTCCTTCAGGCGGTGGAAAACAAAGAAAGCAGGTACACCTTTGCCTCCACTTGCCCAACTCAGCTTCTGCCCCAATTCCTCCTCCCTTCCCCAGTACCACCAGGAATGGAGTTGTGATCAGTACACAAGGGTTTCTTTTGGCTGCTCTTCCTCCTCACACCCTTCCTCTCCTTCACTGTGGGCTCTCCCATGGGCTGCTGTCCTGTCCCTGGTGTGGGAGCCTCTGTGTCCTGCAGGGACATAGCTTCCAAAGCTGTGTTCCCCTCCAGTCCCACCTTTGTGCTGTGCCTAACAGTGATTTATATTAGGTGTTTTAGGAGAAAAAAACCCTGAGATAGCAATAACTCAGTACATCTGGATGAGGAAATTTTCCTTGTTGCTTCATGCAACTAATAAGTGATGACCACAAATGTCTACAGGTTTGTATCCCTAATTCCCTTTTAAATGTACCTTTGTTTATTGTGTAGAGATGTATCCAGGTGTGCTTGTGTACTCCTTTAAACACCATGCTGACCATGGCTTTGCCAGTATCTTCTATTAAAGTTGCATTTCCTTTAAATATTCACATTTTAAAAAATATATTAATATGTAATTTCTACAATGCAGTAGAGACAAGCATTTCAACAGAAAATACTTCAACAGCCAGTACTGCTGACAGTATAGTAACACTGTTCTTTTCTCTTCTAGGTATTAAAATGGGTTGAAGAAGCAGTTCAAGCCTCCAAAGTGCATCTCTTGTCTACAGACCATCTGTCCATGGCTGTAAATACTTGGCAGATCCCTTTTGATCCCAGTCTGAAGGAAGTTACTGTATCCTTGAGTGGTCCTTCACCAGCAATTGAGATTCATAATCCTTTAGGTAAAATACTTTATACCTTTTTTTGTGATAGTGAAAAAAGGGAAGGAAAAAATCCCTTCTGATACTTTATTTTTTCCCCAGTATTCCATATTTTTTTTCACTTGGAGGAAACAGGAAAACTTCTTTATTCTGTCCACTTCATCTCACCTCCATCTGCTTTGTTACTATTTGTCCTTGCATTCTGAATTGCTAGACACTTTCACCCTTCATCTGTTATGTATTCCCTGAACCATCATTTAGGGGTTGTATATGATGGTTGGTTTTTTTTGTGAGGAAAGTTCAACCATGGTCTGGCTTTTTTTTACTGTGAGAACATTCAGAACCAAACCTGTCTCTCCTGCCCATCTCCATCTGAGGAGTGTGTGACGGGGAATGCAGTGGCAGATTTGGAGCTAATTTGTAATTGAAGCTATTTTGAACAAATCTCTTGTTTATTATTATGTTCCTGCCTTAGGAACTTCGAACAGCACTCCAGAAATAAATTCAGATTATATTTTGTATTCTCTGAATGGCTTTTGCCTAAGGATATAGCTTAAGTTTTAGTAGCTTGGAAATACTTTGTGCCCAGGATGGGTTCCCTGTAATATGGTGTGGTGTGGTGTGTCCTGCACTGAGGCATTCTTGTTGACAGGAAAGAGATTTGCTCAGTGTCAGTGTTCAAGCCATGGCAACACACAGTCCTGGGTGCAAGTGTCAGGCTTTGCTGAAGCTGTGACCCCACCTCTGCCTTTCTCATAGATCAGCTCCATGAATCTAAATCCACGGGGTTTCACTGAAATTACTCAAGGCATGTCTAACAGGTTTTGGAAATGGGCACTGGGACATCCCAGTCTCCACTTCCTCTTTACCTTTAGTGCTGTGAAAGAGCCAGAGGAGTTTTAGGGCTGATGGTTCTTCAGCATCAGCCTTGAGGGAGCAAAATCCCTTTCTAGACAGCCAATTCTTGCATACAACCGCTCATGTATAAGTGAACGTTTTCAGTATTCTGTCAAAGAATTGTAGGGAATTTTGACTGTTGTAAATGTCTTTGACTGGTAAGTAGTGACCAAGTCAAGTATTGGAAATACATTGGTATAAAACAACAATATTGTATTTACTTTTTTTTTTTTTTTAAAGCAATACTGTGTTTACTTCATCCTGCATTTACTTCCTCTTTCTGATTTTTCAGGCAAGCAGCTCAGTAAGGGATCAGGATTGAATGAATTGCTAAATATCCACAACTCTGCAAAGGTAGTAAATGTCAAAGATCCAGAGCCTGGAACATGGACAATTAAGGTAGTTATTGCAGAACTCATGTATGATTGTCCTGTATCATATAAGGGGGTTGTATAATGATTTACTATGTTATTTATCATAGATACTCACAGCTGAGTCTGTGTTACAGTAAATGTCCTGTAATCTTGTATCTAATACTGTTGTATACCTCTTTATGTAGGTAAAGCTGCATGATCTCAGCTTTCCTGAATAGATGTGGAAACAATCCTACTGGTGTAGATCCCTTCTGACTGAACTGTTCTATTGTAGCACTGTAAATACTCTATAGTCATTTTTGGAGGGGAAGGCACCCGGGTGAGGCACTTCATAGGCAGGGCTGAATGGATCCTGCTGTGCATTGTCCCTGTTCTAAGCACAGAGGTGCTTTGAAAAGGATCTTTAATTCACATGGAGCCCTGGGGGAAGCTGTTGATCCTGCTGCAGAGCTGGGGCTACAAAAGCATGTTGAGCTCAGCAGCTCTGGGGAGAATTCTTTGAATGTGTGTCTAGGACTGGGGTTTTATCAAACAGAGGGACAGGGACTTTTTATATGGGAAGATAGTGATGGGACAAGAGGGAAAGGTTTTAAACTGCCAGAGGGCAGTGCTGGGTGGGCTATTGGGAAGGAATTTTTCTCTGTAAGGGTGGGGAGGCCCTGGCACAGGGTGCCCAGAGAAGCTGTGGCTGCCCCTGGATCCCTGGAAGTGTCCAAGGCCAGGCTGGACAGGGCTTGGAGCAACCTGGGACAGTGGAAAGTATCTCTGCCCATGGCACAGAGTGGCACTGGGTGATCTTTTAAGGTCCCTTCCAATTCTATGATTCTGTGACCAAAACTGCTGAAAACTCCAGTACAGAGAGCCTAGTGGGCTGTTAAAAATGAAAAAAGTTTGGGTCCTGCTGGACATGGCCACATGAACCACATCAGATCCTGAGACCTTTTCCTACAGTCAGTGCCGTAGGATTCACTTCTGTCACGTGTTGGAGACTTTGAGGGTGAGGGACAGAGCAGCAAACATCCAGTGCCCTGCAGCCCAGAGGGCCAGTGCAGGAAGAGCCCTGTGTGCTCCTGGCTGTGTGATGTGAGCTGAGCCACTGGTGTGTGGCAGCACCCAGGTGCTGGGCTGCAGGAGCTGCTGGGGAAGGGACACGTCCAGAGCCAACAGTCCCCTCCTGCCTGGGCTGGCACTGCTGGCATGTGCTCCTGGCATCATGACAGCAGCCCTGCCAAGCCTGCAGGCAGGGCTGGGGAGTTTTTTGGGGCTTGGGAGGCTTTTTTGTTTTTTTCTAAGCTCAGCATAATGCTGTCTCCAGCTCTATGGGGAGAGCATGAATAAAGCTTTCAAATTCACATATTTTGGGTTAAAAAAAAAAAAAAAGAAGAACATCTCCTGAATATGTAATTGAAGTATTTTAATCTAAATTTCATGAGCAATCCAGATCATGCATTTCTTCATAGATACCTGTATTTTGGGCAATTTTTTGATGTTGTTTGCAAGACAGAAAAGCAGATGTCACAAATGAATAATTGCTCTTTTGATTATAGTCATCCAGCCTGGGAGGGGAAACATTAATGTACAGTCTCTGTAATCCCTGTTCTACTACATATAATGAGAATAGACCTAAAGATAATAATTGGAAAGTAGTCTTGTGTGATAAAACTAATTTCTGGTGTTTGCCTAAAGACCCCCAGGTCCTAGACATGACAGTGAGAGATGTGTTTGTTGTTATTAGGAAATGGTAAAATTTTATAGGATTATTCTGGCCTTAAAACTCACAACTATCCCAAGGTCTGAGTAATTCATAAAGAGAAATGATTTCCCCAGTATATTTTTCTATGCATTGTTTACTTGGCTTTAGTCACTGGCTTGGTTTATTTACACAAAGATTTTAAGACTTAAACATTGTGAAAATTTTATTCACACCATAAACTCCTTATACAGATGCACTAAGCTATAAAACCAGAACTTTATCAGTGAGTTTGTCTAATTAAATTTTAATTGGCAGTTAACACTTGATACCTTGAGTTGTTTGGCCCAATTAAATATTTCTTTGTATTGTTAACAGCTGGCTTATATAAAAAAGGCTTTAGTGGTGCTATTTCTGAGGTGAGAGGCTAACCAAATAGAAGGAAATATGTTGTTTTAATCAGATAGACATCGATTTGTCATGGTGTCTAATACCTCTCCTAAGGCTGTTAGTTGTAAGAAACAACTGATTAATTTGATATTCACATACAGCGGTGGCAGAGTGGGAATTTGAGAATGGATCAGGTAAAACTCCAGGGAAAGCTCAGTGGAGGCTTCCAGACACATGAAGGTTGTGGAAGCAGGTGAGCAGGAAAAGCCAGGGGCTCCTGTGTACCTTTGGCAAGTAGCAATTGACCTTTCCTTTTCTGCATAGAGTCATAGGAAGTAACTTACAATTACTTTGATTTATCTTCTTTAAGATGAAAGATTTGCATCAAAGCAGCTGTACTCTCCAGAATCTGAAGCTCAAGCTGTTCAAAGGTGATGGATGGGTGGGGGTGGTTCTGATTTGGTTTTTGCTGGTTGGAGTAGAATGGCAAGGTGAGGGTCCAGGGGTACAGACCAGAGGGAGAGAGGTACCTGTGCACCCTCTGCTTTCCAGCTGCACCCTTGGCTGGGGAAGAGAAGAACCTCTAATGCTTAAATTTTTCTGTTGAGTTCTGATTCACTCACCATTTTCTAGTAGAGTTTGTAAGGGTCAGATCCTATTGCAGGCACTGGCACGTGGCAAGGAGTTGTTGATTTGTGGTTGTTGTGATTTTCTAGTAGAGTTTGTAAGGGTCAGATCCTATTGCAGGCACTGGCACGTGGCAAGGAGTTGTTGATTTGTGGTTGTTGTGATTTTCTAGTAGAGTTTGTAAGGGTCAGATCCTATTGCAGGCACTGGCACGTGGCAAGGAGTTGTTGATTTGTGGTTGTTGTGATTTACTTGCAAGACAAACTGTCTCTCTTTGCTGACACCGCAGTTGTAGGGCCCAGGATGTGAAAGCGAAGCGTTACCCAAGGTGTTTTCCGTACGCCTTCAGGCACGAGGCTGCTGTGTGTGCTGCTGTTGCCCGTGCTGGAGCCTGTCCCTGAGCTGTGGCTCAGCCTCTGTGCAGTCTGGCACTGCTGACTCCGTGTGCTGCCTGTTTTGCAGACCTCGAGCGGCGGGAGGCACTCTGTGCGCATCACGGGGCTCAGCACCATCGACTTCCGGGCTGGCTTCTCCAGGAAGCCCACCTTAGACTTTAAAAAAACATCCAGCAGGCCAGTGCAAGGTTTGTTTCCACTTCAGTCCATGTTAAATAGCTTCTGGCCCCCAAAATCAGGTAGAGCTCTGTGATGAGCTTTGTGAAAACTCTGGGGATGATGTGGGTTGGTTCCTGGGGGGACTTTGTATCTGTGTGACATAAACACAGCTATTTTTAACTATGCCTCAAAATTGCAGCTCTCTTTCTGTTATTTTTGGAGCTTAAGAAAAAGGCCTTAGCCCTGAGGCATGGTGAGGAGTTAATAAAGAAGCTGCTATTTCAGAAACACCTGTTGGAAACCAGTAATTTAAACTCTTCCCAGCTGGATCTCCTTAGAGCTAATAATCAGAGCACAGCCCAGCACAGTTTAGCCTTCCCTTACTCAGTAGGTAAGGGCTGGATGAGAATGCTGCATTCATGCAGTAGTGAGCCATGCAGATGGAATTTAATCTTTCATGTTTTAATTACCTATTTTCTTTAGCACTTAAAATAGTGTGTTTCTGTTTTTCTAGGGATTCCTACCTTCGTGCTGCTGAATACCACAGGGATCCTGCTTCCAGCTAGAGTAGACCGACTAGAACTTCTGAGTATTACAGGGGAACTCCTTAAGACCTTGCCTGTAAAATACTATCCTGACAGAAAGCCCTATGGACTGTGGAATATTTCTGACTTCATTCCACCAGATGAAGCTTTTTTTGTTAAAATAACAGGCTATGACAAGGATGATTATCTTTTTCAGAGAGTTTCAAGTGTTTCGTTTTCGAGTATTACTCCTGGTAAGAGACCTTAACTTGAATTGACTCTTCACTTGTCTCATCTGCTGAATCAGTTAAAATTGAGGTCTTATATGCTTTTATAACTTATGCAAGTACTTTCTGTGCTGTTTCCTTCCAAAGTTCTGTCTCTAGTTCATGATGGTCAATACCTACTAAGTGGAGCTTTATCAGAAATCGAGCTTCCTTTTAATAAAAGGAAAGGATAGGATGTGTGTTAGTAGCTGTTAATAAACTTCCTGGGGAATGTTTTCTTTCTTCAGATGCCCCCAAAGTTACAATGCCCATGAAGATTCCAGGATATTATTTACAGCCAGGCTCTGTTCCTTGCCACGTTGAAAGCCTTATACCTTTTACTCAGAGTTTTATTAAAAATGGAGTAAAACTGGGAGTGGATCAGTTCTTCAAGTAAGTAGTGACCTTTTTTCACAATGCTGCTTCATTTCCTATTTATAGCTTATGATTTCTGTTATTATTTACTGCTGATGCTGCCCTACATCCTGCTACTTCCAGTCTGTTATTTTTGCTGGTATTCATCAGGGAAGGTGTATTTTATGGAGCTACTGATAATATTTATATATATATAGATATATCTATGTATGATATATAGAGGAGGATGTACACTCTGTACATGTGATAGGATTTATAAGGTTCTGGCCAAAATTCCCCTCAGATGTGTGCTCTGAAATTATGATGAACTGGGTCTAAAAGGCTAGAAGGCAAATGGTTTTAATTTATATTTTTTAAAGTTATGTAAATTTGGTAACTAGCTTTGTTTATGAAGCACACCCCTCACTCTGGCCCCAGTGATGCATAGATGACTGGGCATACATTAATTTGTTTGTTTTTTAGTGCCTTTCATGGGTGCCCCAGAAGTATGTCCTATCACCTGCCCTAGAAACTTTCATCTTCAGAAAATCTCTTAAAATAGGAAAATTTATGTGGGATATACTAGAAGGCTCTTCAGTTTTCTGTATAGAAAAAGAATTCTGTGTTCTTTCTCTGTAGGATGAGAGAAGAATAATTAAAAAATACTCATAAAGTGCCCCTTTTAATACTTTTTGTTAAAACCAAAAGGGAAGTGTGTACTAGCAAAGTGTTAGCAGCCTGCTGTGCAGCTTGAAGCACCTCAGGAGCAGACTGAGGACTAAATTCTACATTCCCCAGCAGGTACAGCAAACACAAATAAACACATCCTGCAGCTCCCTTGAGTGCTTCTGGCAGTGGGAAATGCTGCAGCTTTGGTGTGGTCTGGGTTTTAATGAGGTGCCACTGACACACAGTCAGCCCCAGCACAGCACATACTTGGGCTGCTGTGTAATGTTTTCCATTCTTTAGGGATCAAACCCCACACTTCTCCTTCTTCACACATCCAGCACCACCGATTCGGCTGCATTTTTCTTTCTCCTGTTAAAGGGCAGATGAATGAACACATTATCCAAGTTAATTTAACAAAACATACCTCAAGCCAAATATTACAGTTAAATAGGATCTAATTCAGCATGGCTTGTTTGCCTCTTATTTGTAGTGAAATTCCAGGCAGGATTTGTCCAGCTTAGTAGTTCAGTGGAGATTTCAACTCTAGTATTCCTCTGCATTGAGTGAGTTTTGTTTTGGTGTTGAGGTGTCTTTACTCAGCTGTTGTAATATTTATTCCAAAACCCAAATGGTTTACAAGTTGAATATCATATTTGTATTGTGACAGTTGTCTATGTGAAAATACCCTTAGAATGACTACAGCTTTGGAGTTCATGAGGAGTTTAAAGGAGACTTTGAAATTTTTTTTTTTTTTTTTACTTTGGTTCCAGAGGTACTATCAGCTGCAATAAAAATCCTAATTTTAAATGAGTAACATACGTTACTAAAAAGAAATTTTACAATTGTAACAGCT
Source organism: Notiomystis cincta (assembly GCA_013398075.1). Classification (NCBI taxonomy): domain Eukaryota; kingdom Metazoa; phylum Chordata; class Aves; order Passeriformes; family Notiomystidae; genus Notiomystis; species Notiomystis cincta. The sequence continues at coordinate 36,075 of VZRX01001911.1, forward strand.
TTGTCTTTCTACATTTCTGCATCCTCTGGTAGTGTAGTAAGAAAATTTGGATTTTGCTTAATATCCCAGTGCATTTTTGACCAGTCTGATATAAGAGGTCAAGAGCAGTAGTCGAGCACCTCATTCCAGTGGGGAATCAGTGGGAACTGAGCACTAAAGTGTCTTTACAATCCATTCTGTATTATGAACAGCAGATCCCACCAATCCTGCAGAGATTGGAATCAACAGAAATAAATTCTGAAAAGAAAGGCAATTTGTGTAGTTAATCAAAATAACAGTCATGATAATTAAAAAATTCACTCATAATCAACTGATCTCTGTGGTTGCTATTCAAGTCTAGTAAACCATGCAGGATATATCCATCCAAACCATGTGGTAGAAAATGAAATTACAGGTTTCATTTCTTCCTTTGGCCACAGCCTGCTGCTGGTGAGTCCCCAGCTGGGTCTGGAGCAGGGTGGTGGGGTTGTTCAGGAGGTGAGCTCAGATACAACCTGAGCACCACTGTGCTCTCTGCAGTGACTGAGAACCAGGGAGTTATCTGGGCTTTGGAGTTTGAGTGTTCCCCAGCTGCCCAGACAAAGAGCCCAGTCAGCAGACTGCACGTGCAGTCAAATGAATTTGATAGGTAATGGTGGTGCTGGGAGGTGCTGAGTTATCCCATGACATGTGCTGTGACTTGTGTGTAGTTACAGCTCCTCATCCAGTGCCCACATGTGGAGCAGATGCCCTGAGCTGTGTGTTAGTCCTTGCTGCCAGTGTCAGTTTGACTTTCTAAATTTTCTTTAATAGTCCACCACAGGTCTCTGTTCTGCCAAACTGTTCCAGCCCCCAGGCACATTTCCCTTTATGCTTCTGTTCTCAAGGCTTCCACGTTTGACATCTGGTGTGTAGTATGAGTCAGGAAGGAAGCAGAAGAGGATTGACTAACCTCACTTTTAACATACTTTCCATGAAATAGAGGAGTTTCTCACTCATTACTTGGAAGAAACACCACCTTATTCTTTAGTGCTAACAGTTGCTGCCATGTCTATGTGCCAGCAATGCACTGGGAAATGTCATAGATTTGATATATGATATATTAGGTTATCTAGAGTAAGTATGAAGTAAGAGGGA
>VZRX01001911.1:37743-137480 GCA_013398075.1 Notiomystis cincta
GAGCTGCGGCCGGCTCGGCCCTCGGACGCGGGCAGCTACAGCTGCACTGCCGCCAACGAGGGCGGCTCTGCCACGGCGTCCGTCTTCCTCAGCGTGCAAGGTAAGGGCGGCCCGCGCCTGGGGCTCGCCGGGCACGGCTCCTCAGCAAACAGGCTGCCCGTGGCCTCGGACACTCACCCTTCCCTGGAACTGTCCAGGCCTGGACAGGCCTGGAACAGCCGGAGGTAGTGGAAGGTGGCCCAGCCCGTGGCAACGAGAGGGGCTTNCGGGCAGCTACAGCTGCACTGCCGCCAACGAGGGCGGCTCTGCCACGGCGTCCGTCTTCCTCAGCGTGCAAGGTAAGGGCGGCCCGCGCCTGGGGCTCGCCGGGCACGGCTCCTCAGCAAACAGGCTGCCCGTGGCCTCGGACACTCACCCTTCCCTGGAACTGTCCAGGCCTGGACAGGCCTGGAACAGCCGGAGGTAGTGGAAGGTGTCCCAGCCCGTGGCAACGAGAGGGGCTTTAGTGTCGTTTCTGACCCAAACCAGTGTGTGATTTCGTGAAAAGTCAGTCAGAACTAAAATACTCAACATGAGTGAGACCAAATAAATCTGGGTCTGGGCTTTTGCTGTATACCAGGAGCAAATTGAAAAGAAAAAAACAAGTGTAAATGCAATAATTGGTATTGGAGCAAATATTTTAAATACTCCAGGATTTTTATTTTTTTTTTTCTGTTTGCCTTGGTTGTGTGGAGGTTTGAATCTTGGTTCTTTGCTGCCTGTGTATGGGTGAGGAGAGACAGAGCTCAAAATCTTGTAGAAAGAAAATGATTCTGTCACTTGTAAGTGATTCCAACAGATTTCTGCATGTGATGCTGCTGGGTTGTGTTCTGTGCAGAGGGAGTACCTTCATTAATGAACTTTTCTGCTCTAATTCCAGTACTTTGTTAGCTGATGGAAAACTTAGAATTACAGAAAAAAGAAATTTTGAATGGAATAGCTTAACCTAAGGTGCCCCAAAAGTACTCCATGGGAAGTGCTTATTAAAGGATGTGTGGAACCACGTGTGTAGGGCCTAGTCTAAAATACAGCAGAATGAAGTGNTCACCCGTGTCCACAAGCGAGCTGAGGTTTATTCAACGTGGAGGATTTGCCACAGCTTCTGTTTCAAATATCAAAATGGGTTTGGTTTTAGTTCCTGCTATCAGTTGGACAGAATAGATCTGACCTGTAGAGTCCGAAACCTAAATCTCAGATTTCAGTTGGTCTCATTTTTATTTCCCTTTGTAGCAATTATATGTTGTCTTGATTGTATGCATGTGTTATCTGATAGACATATCAGATAGAAGTATGAAAGTTGTGTTCAAATTTCTGCTTTTTTACCATACAAAATTCAGTAAATTATTTAAAATCTCATCTATTACCTTGAATTTCTTAAAAGTAGTAATAAAGACGAGGAAGTAAAATAAATGAGGTAAAAATAGGGCTAATCACAAAGATAATTTTGAATAAACAGTAGGCTTATTTCTGTCTGTGAGTGCATGGATGAGACCCCTGCCCATACTATAGCAAATAATTTTGTCACTTAATTTTTCACAGTTGCAATGCAGACAAGAGTGCGAGGGAAAAATAATTTCTTGTTTATAACTGATTCTATACAGCCTTGTGTTGGTGTTGATCAGATATAAGTCTTGGAGCAAGTGAAAGCTGTTGCTGGCAAGCTGGAAAAACACTGGAGAATTAATTTTTTGTGACAGGGAGGAATGGGAGAACTCAGAACAACATTTTCGGTACAGGGTTTCATTTAATGGCTTGCCTCTTATCTCCTGCAGTAGCTACTCCAGGTAAATTGACCTGGATTATGAATCACAGAATCAAAAAACAATTCACAGGGACCTTTGGAAGTCACCTAGTCCAATTCACAGCTCAGAGAATTAGCTTCCAAGCTTGATTGTTTTTCAGGAACTTGTCCAATCAACTTTTGAATGTCCCCAAGGGTGGAGATTTCACAAATTCACGGGCAGCCTTCAGTGCTAACTACCCCCGCTAGGAAAATATTTTGTATGTCTGGTCAGAGCTTCCCCTGCTGCATGTTATGAACAAAGTATGAACAAAGGCTCCTATCTTTTTCTTTTCCCTCTCCTGTGCCTTGAGAACACTCTAATTGTGGATTCCCTAAAATGGTCCTCTCAATTGCTGAAGAGAGTGGCTCTATGAACCTTCACCTTCCCTTTTCCAGGCAGAGATGCTCCTTTCATTGCACTATGAGCAAATTCAAAGAAACCAGTGTGATATCATTGATTTTCTGCAAGGCAAAGTTTGTAGAGAAAGAGCCCTCTTGGACCAAGGGATGAATTTGAGGAGAGGAACATCCTTTTATTCACATGAAGTAGTGAGTAGCACACAACAGTAACATCTCTGCTTACCCAAATCTGGTTCTAGAGGACTGGTTTATATTTTGGCTGCAAAAATCCTTCAAGCAGAAAGGATATTCCCAGCTGCTTGTTTCAAACCATGGCTTGGAGGGCAAGCAATTGTGGTCATAAAGATTCTCAGTCTGGAAGTTGCAGCCATTCTCCTCATCAAAGGGAAACCTGAAGGAGAATCCTGACCTTTTTCTTGTGATGTTAGTAGCACTTGAAAGTCAAGAGTAATAAGGGGGAAAATCCCATAGCCCCTCATTTACAGAGCAGGAGAGATGGCCTGGGACTGAGTCACTGTGTAAACATGACAATTTATTCTGTTAGGAGCCCTGCAGAGGATTAATGGGAGGGATATGCTTTGAAATCCTTGTGTACAAATATTTGCAAGAAAATTACTTGAAATTTCTTCTTGAAGCAAAGTAAACAATCTTTTCAAGTGTTCTTGGTTTACCCAGCTGATAGACAGTATATCATAGATAATCCATTCTGGCAACTGCTGTGTGAAAGCTCTTGGAGCTCTGCCAATGTTTTCTCATTTCACAGAAAGCAAACACTTGAAATTGACTTTGTTTTACTCCTATTAAATCTTTAAAATGTTAAATGTCTCGTTAACTTGTGCAGCACCCTAACTGAAGGGCCAGGAAAGTGCTGGGGCATGGCTGAGTGTAAGCTTTGCTGTGGGCAGAGACTGGGGTAGTCCAAAATTTGTGTTGTCCCACTAGACTGGGAGTCAAAAAATTGGGATTCCAGTCCTGTACTGGCCTCATCTCTATCTTTCCTGAGTTTAGGTAACATATTTGATGATAAGCCTGTGGGAAGCAGTAGATTTGTTGTTTTTCCCAAATACCCCAAACCTAAAAGAACAGGGGAGAAGCTCCATTCAGTAAGCAAGTGTAGCTTTCCCTCACTCTTCTCTGCAGGGGTCAGAGTCCGTGGATTTGGCAGTGGGGGCGATTGCTGTTGTGGCTGTGTTTGTAGGGAGGGAGAGCTGCACACCCATCACACAGTGCTGTGCAGGGATCCAGCGTGGAGCTTGTGAGCCTCATCTGAGACCCCCAGGAGGCCTCAAAGGAGGAGGATTTATGGCTGGTTCTGAGCTTAGGAGTAACTTTAACCCTTAATAAATACAGACTTGTTTTTATTCCCTGTTACCCTTGTTTTTCTTAGGATAGTTATGTTTTAGTGTGTACTGATAAAGATTTGGTTCTGCTCTTACAGCTGTCTCATTTCTGCACAAGCATCCCTCTCAAAGTATTATTTATTGTGGAATTTTCTTTGTTCAGTAACCAGTCTGGGGAAAAGCAAATGGAATATATATGATATTTTTAATGGGAATGCATAAAGTCATACATAATTTAATTTCTTTCTTGAAATGTTGCCTCCTTGATCAGTAATATCTCAAGGAGGAGCAGAATGCTGCTATTTTAAGCATCTGTGGTTTCAAATTTCAGTAGAAAATTACTGCATCTTTTTTCTTCTGGGAGCATGTTAGAAGTGTACAGGTGGGTTGGGTAGAAAGCAGATAACAAATACTGGGAGTTACAACATAAAATATGTACAGGAAAAGATAATGCAATTCCCAGAGAATTGAGTCGAAGTGAGAATTGAAGGATGTTGTACATAGATGCAGGAATTCCTCCTGCCTGGCTGCCAGAGCTCATCCCATGTACCTGGGGACACCTGGTGTGTGGCAGTGCAGGACTGCCCGAGGTCACCATGGGCTTCAGGAGCTGGGGCTGGGACCCCAAGCCCCCCAGGAGCTGGTGCCACTGGCATGGGGTTCCTAAACCCCTGGTCTGGCTCCAGCAGCTGGCACCTGGTCTAGTCACACCAGTCCCCCAGTAGCTGGCATTTAGTGTTTGCAGGGATACAGAGAAGGGACATGTCTGAGGTTACCCTGGGAGACTTAAAGAAGGGATTTACTAATGAGAGAGGACAAACTGTGCTCGTCAGGCCACGACTGGGAGCAGACAGGGCACTGACTGGTGCTTCTTTACAGGGAACAGGCCCCTTTTATGCCCCTTCCTGCCTATTCCTCCTTTTTCTCCTCTCTGATTCACTTCCCTGCATATTCCTTCATGAGTTTGCCAGCTGCCCCTCATCCCCACCATAGCAGGGACCCCAGATTTGTGTCCTTACCAGCTGCACAGTCCAGGCTGGCACCTCTGTGCAATGATGCTGGTAACTTTTGGTGTCCTTCAGTCAGCATGAGGAGGAGTGGCTGTTGGCATAGTGTGTGTTGTCTGTCTCTCTCTGTCAGGGCTGTCTGCATACTGTGTTTATTACCTCCCCTTTTCTTACCCTATTTCATGGGTCCTTAATCAAATAGGAGCACAGATGCTTTCTCCTTCCACATTTTGGTATAGAATCCATCATGAAAAGAACTCACTAATGGTGCTAACACTAATGGTGTTAACTGGGTTCTATCATTGCTGCTGGAAGAATTTCCTACTAATACATTTTTTTCCATATACAGCCTGTAAAAATCTTCTGTATAGCTCAGATAGCACCAGGTGGGGTCACACCTGGGGCAGAGATCAGACTCTGAGGCCTGTGGTGGTCCTGTCTCCCTCCCATTGCTGTGACACTGATCCCTTGTTGGCTGTGCTCAAAGAACACAAAGCTGCCTCTTCTCTTACAGGATGTGATTTTTCATTCTACAGGATGAAATTTGGTTTGGATCCAGACTACAGGATGTAGTTTGCATCTAGACCGGGTGTGTCCTTGTGATGTGAGCTCCTGGCAGGTAGTTCAGCGTCAGAGAATGAGGCTGCTGCCCTGGATTCTGTTTGAGGCTTCAGAATGGGAAATGAAACCAAATGTTAAACCTGTATTATTAAATAATTCATTAATGTTAATATTTTAATGTGAAGTATTAGATAAATAATTAAGTATTGAAATATTACAGATTTTTTTGTTCTGTAGTGCGCCTGAAGTCGTTTATCAAGAACGCACGCGTGCTGAAAGGCTGCCATGTGAGATGTGTCTCAGTGCCTGTGCTCTCCTCTCCTGCAGAGCCCCCGCCCGTGCTCTCGGTGCCCGCGAACGTGTCGGTGGTGCCCGGGGCCGGGGCGGTGCTGAGCTGCCTGGTGCGGAGCGCGGGCCGCTACAACCTGACGTGGCAGCGGCGCGGGCGCGANTTGAAAAGAAAAAAACAAGTGTAAATGCAATAATTGGTATTGGAGCAAATATTTTAAATACTCCAGGATTTTTATTTTTTTTTTTCTGTTTGCCTTGGTTGTGTGGAGGTTTGAATCTTGGTTCTTTGCTGCCTGTGTATGGGTGAGGAGAGACAGAGCTCAAAATCTTGTAGAAAGAAAATGATTCTGTCACTTGTAAGTGATTCCAACAGATTTCTGCATGTGATGCTGCTGGGTTGTGTTCTGTGCAGAGGGAGTACCTTCATTAATGAACTTTTCTGCTCTAATTCCAGTACTTTGTTAGCTGATGGAAAACTTAGAATTACAGAAAAAAGAAATTTTGAATGGAATAGCTTAACCTAAGGTGCCCCAAAAGTACTCCATGGGAAGTGCTTATTAAAGGATGTGTGGAACCACGTGTGTAGGGCCTAGTCTAAAATACAGCAGAATGAAGTGGGGTTTTTCAATATCTGCTTGAAATACCCTTAGACTGCTACAGCAGAGTTATAACTTAATTTCTAACTAACTTAGATTTCTCTAACTTAAATTTTTAACGAAGCTGAAAGGAAAAAAGTAATGAAAAAACCTCAGCCCCTATGCCTTTGGAAAACCTAGTTTTGAATTATACAGAATTTTTCCATCAAGGCACTCATTCAGGCATGTCAGAGGCATCAAGAGAAGTGCCTCTCTCCCTCATTCATCTCTTCCTGGGATTTAGGTTTTCCTCCCTAATGTCTGTAGCTCAGCTGGGATCTTTAACACAATGACAAAATTGCTTCTAGTGTTTTTTTTCTAGTAAAGCTAAAGAAGTTTTACTGCTGCCACAGCAGAATTTTGAGTTCAAATCACTTATATATGTAGAATATTATATCAAATAGTTGGGAATTATGTTTTGGCTGGTCCTGGTAGTGCTAACAGCTTTCAAACACATCTGAGAGAACACTCTTGGGCAGCTCAGACAGCCTTAGCTGAGAGTCTGAGTCAAGTTTTCTTTATTTCTTGTGAGGGATGATTAGAATAGAATAAATACATAGGAAACACTAAGCTGCAGCTGAGTTTAGCTTTCTGCAGTATTGCCTGCCTCTTTTGTTTGGAAAAAATAATCTACTGCCAGCTTTCCCAATGACTGCATGCAAGAGCTGAATGGTATCTGAAGGGTTTGCAAGTGCTGTTACTTGTGATGATTTTAATTTGCCTGGACAAAATGATTTCCATCAGGTTTCTGGAGGTACTAGTGTATGATTGCCATGTACAACTTGCAGTGCTTGTTAGGGCCTGGAGTAGTTTTCAAAACCCAGTTTTTATTTGGCAGCAAAGAGTAAAGGATGGCCAGATGTAAGAGCTAAAACTTTATGGGCTTGTCACTATTAACAAGCCGAAGAGGGAAATTTGAAGTCTTGTTAATTGATGGAGATGGGTCCTTGCTTTGTGTAGTTGTAAGTAATTCAGAACATCAAACAAAATTCATCCTGAAGCCCTTTATTATTGTTGGACCAGCTCCATGTAGATCTCTGAATTTTGGGTCATAAGAGAATAAACACTGCTTTCATCCCCATTTTCTCTCTGGGGGCGAGGTTAAGGCAGAGAACAAATGCTGGTGGCTCTAAAAATAACCCAGCATCTGCTTTTCCTGCTGAAGTGGGTTGTAGTAAACCCTTGTTTTGAAAGCATTGGGTTTGATGCTGCTGTTTCTGAAAGGGAACACTCACGTGGCTCCTGTGCCAGCAGCTGTGCAAATACAGCCTGGAATCTTCGTGGGGCTGACTTTGTGCCCCAGTTGTGTGCCCTGTGCTCAGGAGAACACACTGTCCCCAGCCACTCACTGCTCCCCACAGCAGGGACACAGGTAGAGGCCATGGCCCCATGTGAAATAGTGGCTATGTAGTGTGAATTGCTCAAGTCCTCCCATTAAATTGGTCTTGTATGGAAACATGAATGAATTTATGAGGGGATTCCTTACTTTTTCAGGTGCCTAGAGGAGTATATTGCAGTTATGTGAGGCTGGAGATTGGCCAGGAGTGTGAAACACTGGTTATCCTATGCATTTTTCACTATGTTTGTCACTGATGACTGAAATTCCATGAACATTTAACCCTTTTCTTTCTGGTTTTGTTACAGCCTTGTAGGTGAAATATGAGTTTGCTATTTGCATATTTTTTAGGTTCAATTAATATAGCATATGGTGGAAGCTTAATGTTTTGTTCATGGAATTTTGTAATACTGATTTGGGGAGGAAATGTAGGAATTTGGTTGCTTTTAAAAAATTGAAACAGTGTGCATGGTGAAGAGATCAATTTGTGGTGTTTTTTTTTGTTTCCTTCCCTCAAAGAATTTCAAGTACATCATTAATGCCCAGAAATTTGGGTGATGCTAAATGTGATTTTATGGTAATCTTGGTTTTTCATGTGTTCTGGTGTAAGAACAGACAAGGAAGGGATTATCTTGATTATTGCAACTTTCTTTTCCCTCTACAACACAGCTGTGTAACAGGGAGAGACTTTGGCTTGTGTTTAGGTTGGGATTAGTAGAGATGTTTTGAGTTAGTAGTCTGGGCATGTGATGGATTCCAGTGTTGGGTTAACAAGCAGTGAAATCAGCATCCTGCTCAGGTGCATCTCTTTATCTGAATGTATAGATGGAATTAAATCATACATGCTATAGTTTCTGTTCTGTCCACACACCACGGTGGGTTTCTTTCACCTTACTGTTTAAAAATGTTCAAGTGTCTGTCTGGTATCAACATCACAGCTGCAAGGCACTTTCAGCACCTGCTTGCAGGGAGCACTGTTAAACAATGCAGTGTCCAGCCATACCTGCAGGAAATAAGCAGATTTAGTATGTTTCCCCTGCTCACATGAGAAATCAAGTGTCTGTTTGCCTTTGGGCATTGAAGAACTGTCATTGCTGTAGTAAGAGCTGTGCAGGTGCTGTTTGGCCAAGCCAAGGGGTGACAGGAGTGCTGTCCTGCTCTCTGAACAGCTGCCTTAGATGTGCAGTGGGGGAAAGTGGGTGCCTGTGCTGCCTAGGGGGGCATTCACACAGGGGACTGCTGGGGGCACTTCCCAGTGCCCACGACTTGAATACAGCTGAAAATAAAATATCCCAGGAGACAGCATGTGTAACTTGCCTCAACAAAGCAATGATGGTACTTAAGTACATCCCAGGCAGGAGCAGAAACCAGCTCTGGATGAACACAGGGGGGCTTTCAGCATGAATGTACTGATATCTGGAAGAATTCCTGGGAAGAGATGGATGAAAGGAGAATGACCTCCTTGGCATAACTGAATTTTTTTTCTGCTCTTTTCTCTGAAAAGATACAACACAGAAATAAATATCCTGGTCTTTCAGATTGCTCTCTAACTGATGGTGTGAATATTTCTCACTTAGGTCTGTGGATACACACTGTGATAGTGGGCAGGGAGGAACTGGTTATACTGCTCTGCAATCTTTAAACACTGAGAAAATGGGGAAGGGAAAACTGAAGTATTATCACTTCAGTTGCTGTTTCAAATTTAAAGTTAATTAAAAGCAAGATGCTAAAGAATGAAAAGCAGTTTAGGGCCTCCTGTGCTTCTCCCTAGGCTGTTCTTTGGTGCTATCTGAGGCTTGGAGAAACCTGGTCTAGTGGGGAAGGTATTCCTGCATATGGCAGGGAGTAGAGTAAATGATCTGTAAGGTCCCTTCCAACCCAAACCATTCTGGGATTCTGTGATTCTCTTTCTTTACTTGCAACATGTAGGTGTCCCTCTGCAGACTACCAGGACAGGGGTGCTGCAGGACAGCACACCCTGCACCTTAGTGGGGATGAGAATGGATTGGGAAGGGGATCATAGGGAATCTGGTAGCTAAGTAAAGCAACTGGCAAGTGAATAAGGCAAGATCATGTGTGAAGATGATACTGCTTTTTAATTAGGTTTACTTGGTTGATGCCAAAAAAGCCAGATGAATGTGCCTGGCTGATTGATACTGAATGCTTCTTTTTGTTTATTCCTCTTGAATGTTTTGATCTGTCTTTATGGCACATAAAGCTGGTCTCAGCTTGCCTTCCAAACAGGAGCCTTTGTCACAGCTTTTTTGTTTATGTGCAATTTTCCTTCTGCACATCTTTAATTTGGCTTGTGAATAAAAGCATAACATTGAATTGAATATTAATTCATAGAATCCTAGAATGGACCATACATCCCATCTCATTCCATGGGCAGGGACAACTTCCACCATCCATTGTGACCTTGGACACTTCCAGGGATGGGGCAGCCACAGCTTCTCTGGGCACCCTGTGCCAGAGCCTCATCACCCTCACTGGGAACAATTCCTTCCCAATAGCCCATCTAACCCTGCCCTCTGATAGTTTAAAGTCATTCTCCCTTGTCCTGTCACTCCAGGCCCTTGTCCCAGGTCCCTCTCCAGCTCTCCTGGGGTTCCTTCAGGCACTGGAAAGGGCCATGAGGTCTCCCTGGAGCCTTCTGTTCTCCAGGTGAACACCCCCAGCTCTCCCAGCCTTGTCTCCAGAGCAGAGGGGCTCCAGCCCTGGGAGCATCTCCATGGCCTCCTCTGGACTCTCTCCAGCAGCTCCATGTCCTTCTGATATTGGAGGCTCAGAGCTGGAGGCAGCTTTGCAGGTGGGGTCTCTTGGGAAGCTGTCTGTGTTGTTTAAAGGGTTTCATTGTGTGGCCTTGAGTGAGATGGGTACTGTAAGGAGTTTGTGCTTCTCCTTTCATCTACAAATCTTCACCTCTGAGATACAGAGAACAAAGCAAAGGAAAGTAAATGGACCTGACATACAAGAAAGCCCCTCTGGCCTGCCTGGTCCCTGGCATTTGGGCAAGAAAACAAGATGGTTAATTGGTGGCAAATAGGGCCTCACTGATTTCAGTCAATCTCCTGATTATTACAGCTGTGTATATTGACTTTTTAGTTTTTATTAATTTTATTACAAATATATAAAAATTTTTTTCATCTTCTGCTCACCTGATAATATCATGTGAAAACACTGGCATGGACAATGGTGTGTTGCCAAAGCATAATGTGTAATTGCCATCAGAGCCAGTTTCCTAATCTCAGCAGGAGAGGAGACCTTCCTGTGACCAGAGCATGCAGAATACCCCCAGCATCTCTTGGCAGGATTTCAAACCAAATAAAAATAGCTGAGCCAGCTGTGCACATCATGAGTCACTTGGGGATAGTTCTGTAGTGTGGAGCCATTTCTGGCCCCTTCCTACCCACTTGTGCTGTGTGCTGGCTCTTACACACACTGCTCCTTAGCAGCCACTGAAACGTGTTGAGTGTCACCTGGACCAGTGGGATGGGGTAATTCCCACTGGACAAAGAAAGAAGGGCTGTGCAGAGCAGCCCTAGATGTGAGGTACTTCTGGGGCTCCATGTGTTCAGCCTCTTGGACTCTCACCAACAGGAGAGTTGAGCTTAGGCTTTTGTCCTGTGGTTTCTCCAGGAATTCATATCAATAGAGAGAGTGGTGAGCAAAAAGTAAACCTCCAAAGATGAAGATTGGTGCTACTTACTTCACAGCAGCCAGTTTCACATCTCAGCTAACTTTTTATCCATAGGTGTGGGTCTTGTTGCCACTGTAAGACAGTCATATATACCATAGGAAGTGTCTGTTGCCAAAGTGAACTCCTTTGGTGGTCATTTTTTACTGATGAAATCTGTCTAAGGATTATGGAGTCACAGAATGGTTTGTGTTGGAGACACCTTAAAGCCCATCCTGTCCCACCCCCTGCCATGGGTAGGGACACCTTCCACTATCCCAAGTTGCTCCAAGACCTGTCCAAGCTGGCATTGGACACTTCCAGGGATGGGGAGTCCACAGCTTCTCTGGACTAAAAATGAATGAATTTTATTGAGTTCACCAGTTGCTTTTCTAGTAAAAACCTCTGAAATCTATAACATGCTTTGCAATTGTTGACACTGCAGATTCACTTCTCTTAGACTTGTGTGTCTGCACATGTATTGTGACTTTTGTTCTTATCCCTCAGGTTACATTCTGACAATTGACCCACCTTGAGGGTTTGTGGGCTTTAGTATCCAGTAGTCTGAATAAATTTCATAGAATCACAGAAAGGTGTGTGTTGGAAGGGACCTTAAAGCTCATTTTGTTCTGACCCCTGCCACGTACAGGGACATCTTCCAAGTTGCTCATTGTGTAGTGTTCATTAAAATTGGCTCTGTTGCTGCTTTTTTAACCCCATCTCAGGTAGGCCAATTCCTGAATGCTGACCTAATGCCTAATGGTATAAAAGTGGCTTAGTCTGAGGATTTGGTTGACTGTGCCAGTGTAAACAAGTGGGCTCTGACTTTCACTGGGTTGCTTTCTCACCATGGAGCTTATTGTAACCTGTGTTTTCTAACAAGACATTTTTAATTGCTGGTTTTAATTTCTTTTGGTAGAACCCCCGAAGCTTGTAATTTCACCCAAGAACCAGACTTTCACAGAAGGCTCTGAAGTGTCCATCAGATGTTCTGCCATGGGTTACCCAAAGCCAACAGTTGTGTGGACACACAACGATATGTTTGTCGTTGGCTCCAGCAGGTGGGACTTGGAGTTGTCTCCATTTATTTTGATATCATATGTAAGAAAGGAGGTTTGAATGGTGCCAAAATACTACTTCAACAGGAGTCTGTGAGTTTTGGAAATAGTACCTCAATCTTTACTTTTATAACTCTTTAATTGTAATTACCTCATCTCTAACAGAGAACACTTTAATTCTCTTCTCCAGGTTTTTTTACAAGATTCATTTATGTACTTTTCACAAAATGTAATGCTAGATATAATAGGACTAAAAAAACCCAAAACCACCTATTTATAAACCATCTGCTCATGCTGCTATGGCTGCTTGGAGTGTGGATATAACCACTGTGCTTTCTAATAATTTTACTTGGTCCCCTGTGTGTTCCCAGGTATGGAATGACCCCAGAAGGCACCTTAATCATAAGAAAGGCAATTCCCAGAGATGCAGGAATTTATGGTTGTTTGGCAAGTAATGCAGCTGGGACAGAGAAACAGACATCCACCCTCACATACATTGGTAAGTGAGAAAAACAATGTAGTTAAATTAAAATAAATAAGCTGTTTCATCATCAGGGAGGAGGAGCTGTTAAAATGAGTAGAACTCTGCAGAACATACTGGTAGAAATTTCAAAAATCTCAGAAGAGATGTTGAACAGCTCACAAATGTCCCTTTTCTTTCCTGTTCAAACCTGAGTAATATTTTTAGGTAGTATTTGGAGCTTGATGCTCTTTCTAAAATGAAAGCTTTTTAGGTTAAAAAACTTCTAAAAGTGAAAAAATCCCCTAAAATCAGGTCTTACTGTGGGATGGACTTGGAAACCTGAGTAGGTCTTTGGAAAAGAAATTATTTTTCTATATCAAAATACTGTGTTAAAATACTGATAGCAGAGTATTAAACTGTTTTATGACCAACATCTGGCTGGAGGAGGAGAATGACTGTTTGTACTTTCTGCATGGTGAANGGACACTTCCAGGGATGGGGAGTCCACAGCTTCTCTGGACTAAAAATGAATTAATTTTATTGAGTTCACCAGTTGCTTTTCTAGTAAAAACCTCTGAAATCTATAACATGCTTTGCAATTGTTGACACTGCAGATTCACTTCTCTTAGAACCTGTCCAAGCTGGCATTGGACACTTCCAGGGATGGGGAGTCCACAGCTTCTCTGGACTAAAAATGAATGAATTTTATTGAGTTCACCAGTTGCTTTTCTAGTAAAAACCTCTGAAATCTATAACATGCTTTGCAATTGTTGACACTGCAGATTCACTTCTCTTAGACTTGTGTGTCTGCACATGTATTGTGACTTTTGTTCTTATCCCTCAGGTTACATTCTGACAATTGACCCACCTTGAGGGTTTGTGGGCTTTAGTATCCAGTAGTCTGAATAAATTTCATAGAATCACAGAAAGGTGTGTGTTGGAAGGGACCTTAAAGCTCATTTTGTTCTGACCCCTGCCACGTACAGGGACATCTTCCAAGTTGCTCATTGTGTAGTGTTCATTAAAATTGGCTCTGTTGCTGCTTTTTTAACCCCATCTCAGGTAGGCCAATTCCTGAATGCTGACCTAATGCCTAATGGTATAAAAGTGGCTTAGTCTGAGGATTTGGTTGACTGTGCCAGTGTAAACAAGTGGGCTCTGACTTTCACTGGGTTGCTTTCTCACCATGGAGCTTATTGTAACCTGTGTTTTCTAACAAGACATTTTTAATTGCTGGTTTTAATTTCTTTTGGTAGAACCCCCGAAGCTTGTAATTTCACCCAAGAACCAGACTTTCACAGAAGGCTCTGAAGTGTCCATCAGATGTTCTGCCATGGGTTACCCAAAGCCAACAGTTGTGTGGACACACAACGATATGTTTGTCGTTGGCTCCAGCAGGTGGGACTTGGAGTTGTCTCCATTTATTTTGATATCATATGTAAGAAAGGAGGTTTGAATGGTGCCAAAATACTACTTCAACAGGAGTCTGTGAGTTTTGGAAATAGTACCTCAATCTTTACTTTTATAACTCTTTAATTGTAATTACCTCATCTCTAACAGAGAACACTTTAATTCTCTTCTCCAGGTTTTTTTACAAGATTCATTTATGTACTTTTCACAAAATGTAATGCTAGATATAATAGGACTAAAAAAACCCAAAACCACCTATTTATAAACCATCTGCTCATGCTGCTATGGCTGCTTGGAGTGTGGATATAACCACTGTGCTTTCTAATAATTTTACTTGGTCCCCTGTGTGTTCCCAGGTATGGAATGACCCCAGAAGGCACCTTAATCATAAGAAAGGCAATTCCCAGAGATGCAGGAATTTATGGTTGTTTGGCAAGTAATGCAGCTGGGACAGAGAAACAGACATCCACCCTCACATACATTGGTAAGTGAGAAAAACAATGTAGTTAAATTAAAATAAATAAGCTGTTTCATCATCAGGGAGGAGGAGCTGTTAAAATGAGTAGAACTCTGCAGAACATACTGGTAGAAATTTCAAAAATCTCAGAAGAGATGTTGAACAGCTCACAAATGTCCCTTTTCTTTCCTGTTCAAACCTGAGTAATATTTTTAGGTAGTATTTGGAGCTTGATGCTCTTTCTAAAATGAAAGCTTTTTAGGTTAAAAAACTTCTAAAAGTGAAAAAATCCCCTAAAATCAGGTCTTACTGTGGGATGGACTTGGAAACCTGAGTAGGTCTTTGGAAAAGAAATTATTTTTCTATATCAAAATACTGTGTTAAAATACTGATAGCAGAGTATTAAACTGTTTTATGACCAACATCTGGCTGGAGGAGGAGAATGACTGTTTGTACTTTCTGCATGGTGAAACTTTTCTTATTTTGTCCTTATATTTCCTGTACATTCTGCATATGATTCAGGTGCTCTGGACTAGGCTTAACTTTTCCTTGATTCCTAGTGTTTATCTTTCACTTTTAATGCAAACATTTTTCCATTTAACAAGGGAAAATTAGAGTCTTTCATGGTTTATATCTTAAAAATGATCTGTACTTTGGTTGAAGAGCTCATTTTTTTCTGTCTTGTTTCCTTTTAGAGGGCCCAACATTGACCATAGTTCAGAGTGAAATTCTGGTTGGTCTTGGAGACATGACTGTTATGGAGTGTAAAACAACTGGAATCCCACCCCCCCAAGTGAAATGGTTTAAAGGTGTGCTGATTGCCTGGTGATTGAGTCATTTGTTTAGCAGCAATATTTAGAACAATGATCTGGAAGTGACTTCATTTCTCTCAAGAACATTGTGTTGTATTCAACCAGCGACAGACCTGTGACATTCTCTAAATCTGGAAGAAATGGCATTGACTTCTAGGGCATAAATTCCTGCTTCTATTTAAATATGGTGAATAATCACACTGTAGCATAATTAATAGTAATAGTAATAGTAAAACAAAGCTGAGCTTTCTTCCTGCTTAAATAAGGTTCGTTCTTCTTCCAAAAGATGTTAAGCTTTAGGGTACAAGAATCACCAAACATTTTTCCATAGCCTTTACTGTCCTGTTTTCATGTAGCCTCTAATTAGGGAAGGAGAAATACAACCTGACACACCGTCCTAATGCTGATCTCTGCCCAGAGGTACTTGGGTTTGTGTTTGCCTTGTGGAACCAATAAATAAAAAAGGATGTATTTAATGTAGCAATGAATTTTTCCTCTCGGTTTAGTGGGAGTCAGAGTTCTCATCTGCTGAATTCATACAGCTGTGTTGAGAACTAACTCAAACTTGGACACTGTTTTGTTGGGATAATTCTGATAAATATAGGTATGTATTTGATATAAACTGTTACATTGCCTTTTTCTATCTGGACTTAGGTGACTTAGAGCTGAGGGCATCACCATTTCTCATTATTGATTCTCACCGGGGTCTTTTGAAGATCCAGGAAACACAAGACCTGGATGCTGGTGACTACATGTGTGTGGCCACCAACGAGGCAGGGAAAGCTGCTGGCGAGATAACTCTGGATGTTGGCTGTAAGTAGTTAAAACCTGCATGGGGCACAGTGAGATTGCAGTTTCTGTACTAGTCAGGGAGTGGTGCCTTGGCTCCCCAAACCTTTCTAGGAGATCTCTGTGTGTGCTGGGAACACCTTTTGGTGGTGTTGGCTGAGCAGCTTCCTTGTCCCATTTGGACTCCAGCTTGGAATCACAGAGTGGTTTGGGTTGGAAGGGACTTTACAGCCCATCTGTTTCCAGCCCAGTCTTACTTCTTTTGCAAAGTATAAAAATTATGGGGAGGAAGAGAGAGGCACAGGAGGAGGAAGCTGTTCAAATCTCAACCTAACAAAATTCTCAAATAGATAATTAATTACACAGACTTGAGTTACTATATGAGGTTATTGTAATTTAGCCCTTCCTCTCCTCTTTTCCTAATTCTTTCCATCTGCCTGTGGCCTGACACATTGTGTCCTATTAAATGTTCCTGTCAGGCACATCTGCTTTCTGAACAAATGCGCTGTTTGCAGAAGACAGGGAATTTAGCAATGCTAGTATTTAAGATATTTCTAGAGTTGGGAACTTTAGAAGAAAACCTATGCACAGTGGGCCATGAATTGCTGTCATCAGTGGTGTAAGAGAATGGGATTGCTGTTCCAGTGCTCACTTTGTGTGTGTGCTCTCTCCCCAGCTCCCCCCATTTTCACGCAGGAGCCGGGTGATGAATCCGCAGATCTGGGCTCCAACGTGACCCTGCCCTGCTATGTGCAGGGCTACCCTGAGCCCAGGGTCACGTGGAGGAGGCTGGATGGGGCTCCCCTCTTCTCCCGGCCCTTCACACTCAGCTCCAGCAGCCAGCTCAGGACAGGCGCCCTGGCCATCCAGAGTAGGTAGACTCAGCCTTAAAAGAGCAGAATTCCACAAGGAACTAAGGCATCATTTAAGCTGCTACATGACTATTACATTGACAATGTAAAAAGACTAAATTTTATCACAGATTGTGTTTGTGATACTGACATTGCTGTTGACGTGCAGTTGATTTTAGCATGAGCTTGTGAATTCAGTTGTGTTTGGTCATTGGTTTCACTCTTCTTTATGCAAATTATTATTTCTTTGTTGAAATTCATATGGGCTATGGTCTCTGATCCTGAGGAGCCATGAATTCTCATTTTTGGTGGGTGGGTTTGTTTTTTGGTTTTGATGGTTTTTGTTTTGTTGGTTTGTTTTGTTTTGGAGGGGGGGGTTGTGGTTTTTTTGTGGGTTTGTTGGTTTGATGTTTTTTGTTTTTTTTTTTTTTTTTTAATTTTATTTTGGTTTTTGTTCTGTTTTTTGTAGAGAATTATTTCTAAACTCACTGTTTTAGATCTGTCCTAATTTTGGTAATAATTAAAAACTCTGCAGGTGGCTTTGTGATTTTGATTATTTTGGAGCGTTTCAGTCACTCTTGCACTAAGCGATATTATTCTGTTTTCTTAATTAGCTTTTCATTCCCTTCTATATTTGCATTGCTTCTGTATTTGGTGACTGATGGAAAGGAATTCTCTGTTTCCAGCAGAGTGTTTGAAGGTGGGAGAGACAAGGACACAGTGTCCATGTGGAGAGGGAGGGGCAGGCTGTCCATGTGTCATTTCAGATACTGCAGTCAGCTGTCTTTTCTCCCCCTGTAGATCTGTGGGTCAGTGATGAAGGGACTTATGTCTGTGAAGCTGAGAACCAGTTTGGGAGGATTCAGTCCCGGCCAGCCACGGTCACAGTGACAGGACTGGGTGAGAGCAGTGCATGGCAAAGGGAGCTGCTGCTGTTAGGGCAGCAGACAGGGTGGCTGAGGGTTCTGTTCATACATGCTGACCTATCTGTGTGCTTTACTTATGTGTCATCCATACAAACTGAGTTAGAAAACATTTACATGGAATATTGTAATTGATTTCAGTGGATTTTGCTTGTTAGAAGATTTTTTTGACTGGCTGCACTAACTGGAATTAGTTCAGTCTACACTTTTAACATGGACCTTAAATAAGTGATTTATCCTGTGTTTTTTTCCTTACTCCCAAGTAATGAAAAAGCACCATAATGATGAATGCTCACAATGGAGTTCCTGCCATTTAATTAATCTTAAAAACAAAAAAGGCAGCAATGAACGTGGTTGTGTCAGTGTTGAATAAGAGCAAAGGAATCTTGGTGATCTAAGAAGACAATAAATGTCTGGCCTTGACCAAGGAATACCAGAATGGTTTGGGTTTGAAGGGACCTTAAAGCCCATCCAATCCCATCCCCTTCCATGGGCAGGGACACCTTCCACTGTCCCAGGTTATTCTAAGTCCTGTCCAATGTGTCCTTGGGCACTTCTAGAGATGGGGCAGCCACAGCTTCTCTGGCCCACCCTCACAGGGAAGAATTTTTTCCCAATATCCCATCTAACCCTACTCTCTTTCATAAAGTCTTGATTGTTATCTCAGTTGGACAATTGGCAATAAAAGGTAAAATAATGCAATGGAATGTGTATATTTGCATGAGGATAAGAATAAAGTCTCTCTGCCATCAAAGAAAACATTTGTTAACTTCAATCATACTGCAAAAGCCAGTAATACTGGTAGTGTTTGATAGACATGGTTTTACCTGTTAAAAGATATTATTTAATGCCCAGTACTTAATTTAATTTCTTAGCCATGTGCGCAGGTGTGCTTGCTCTTGGCTCTTCACAGAATGTGCAGATGTTTTTCTGGGCTGTGACCTCTCTTCTGGTGCTTCACAATTTTATGCCCAATGGAAATTACAGCTTACTTTTTGTCCTCTCCAAACCCACTACTTCTGTTCTTCAGTATTTTGCCCAAGTAAGGAAAAATGATTCATAAACTTGGTGCCAGGGGAACATAAGTTCCCAGGGAAACCCTTGGTTGGATCCAATTTCAGCTGGACAGCATCTTCCATTTGCTGCCATGCCTTAGGCTAAGGATCACTGCTCGTGTATTTCCCCAGCTCCCATCTCTCCTGTGCTGCCCCATCTCTACATTTATTTCTCTTTTTTTTTCATGTCTTCAATTTAATACTGATTTAATACTTGACATGAATATATAAAAATTCCTAATAATTTCTTCTCCTTCTTCCTTTTGTTCAAGTCTCTCCTCTGATTGGAGCAAGCCCAGCCACAGCCAGTGTCATTGAGGGCCAGCAGCTCACTTTGCCTTGTGTTCTGCTTGCTGGGAACCCTATTCCAGACAGGAGGTGGATTAAAAATGGTGTGGTGGTAAGACTGCTTTTTTTCCTGTGGGATTTATTGGCAGAGGAAAGCTATAACTGACATGTCAAGGCATGGTAACAGCTTGGTTTAATTTACAAAAGTTAATGTGATCACTGCCCATGCCAGGGAATTTCTGACCCTGAAGCACAGATGAGGGAATTGGGAGATGGCAGTGGGGGATGTGGAGATCTAGAAAAGAACTTAGAACTAAAGTATTTGTGAATTATCCTTTTATCTTCTATTTTGCTTGCTTTCAAAGGAGTTTTATGCATTTATGTAGCTCATGACCTTCAGCCTTGGACTCTGAATATGGGAATGCTAGTGGAATATACCTACTAGAATGAGAAAAATGTTTTTTTTAGATACAGGTACCAGAAAATTTTTGTAAATATAGAGTGTTTTAACATCTTGCCTTTTCCTGTTGCTGATGGGCTGAGGTAAATAGCAGTACCCCTGTTCCATATCGTCCTTTCCTGGTGGTGCTCTACTCAGAGCATGAATGAGTGTGGTTTTTTCCCTCTTGGGAACATACCATTGCCAGTTTATACCTCCTGCAGGTGATCTTTAAGTTCCCTTCCAACCCAAACCTAGAGATTTTAGAAAGGTGCTGTAGACACAATACTTGGGTTGGTTGTGTGAATGAAACTTCAATTCTTTAATACTAAAATTTCTGACTTCACCCTATGAAGCTGCTTTTTATCTTCATTGCTAATTTCTCCCTAAAACCCTTTCTGTACAGCTGGAATTAAAATATTGTAGCAAAATGCCTAATTTATGGTCACAAAGCAGAACCTGGTACTGTCTGACCCCTGTTCAGGTTTCCTGCTCAGTTTAGGTGTCTCAGGGAATCACTTTCTTTTCCTTAGGCTGTGCAAGGAGCACAGGCTGTAAACTCTGAGAAATACTGGCATGATCCTCCTTGTTGAGTTGCTAATTCCTCTCTCTAGTAGTGCTGGTTTCCTGTCATTGTAAACTGCTGGGAAAAGCTGCACTCCAAGGAAAGTGTTGGAGTAAGTTATATATAGAGAAGAATTCAGCTGCTTCTGAGTGTGACTGGAACAAATTTGCTTTCTAACAACCTTTTATGAGGGAGGGCTGTGCTGCCAAGCTCAGGGTGTTTGGTGTTGCTGTAGGATATATAACTCTTCAATGGTTACTCCTGAAATGAAAATTACAATTCTCTTTCACAATGGTTTGCTTCAGAGCTGATCTATTTGATGAATATGGAAGTTAGAGGGTTTTGGTAACTGTAAAGGAAAATAGTCAACTTGTGGAAGAAGAAGAAGTCACTGCACTCATCAATTACTGGAATAGCCAATAAAAATACAGTGAAATAATTGAGCTAAATCTGGGTTTCCTTCATTAAAAGCAGGAGTGGCAGCACAGGATGTGCTGTGGCAGAGCAGAATGGCTCTTGCAGATCTTACTCTCACTCTCACTCCAGCAGTAAATACGAGGTGCTACTAAAGCTCTTTAAGCAAAATTAGCTTTGTATGAAAGATGGAAAGTAGAAAAAGCTCTAGTAAAATTCTCCAGGACCACAACGTTTCTAACCATGTGACACAGTCCAGTAAAGCCACAGTGCACCCCAGAGTGAGCCTTGTCAGGGAGTACTTCCCCAGTGAAAGGCTCTGTGTCTCCTTTGGCAGCTGGTTCCCAATCCCTACGTGAGCGTGCGCAGCGACGGGAGCCTGCACCTGGAGCGGGTTCGGCTGCAGGACGGGGGGGACTACACCTGCATGGCCAGCAGTGTGGCAGGCACCAGCAACAGCACCACCACTGTCCACGTGTTTGGTGAGCAGCAGGCCTGGCCTTCGTGCTTGGGGGCGAGGAAGGGGCGACACTGACCACGGCAGCTTTCCCTGCTTTGCTGCACTCACACCAGCTTCCCACGTTTCCTCTTCTGTCATGATGCTGCTTTGGAAGGTTACACTGGGGAGATTGGATCCACTGTGCAGGGAGGAGCTGAGTGATCAAGACTGTTTTTCAAGTTAAATCAAGTAAAACTATTTTGTGTTCACGGAAGATCCTCATTCAAAGGCTGGGCTGTGCAATCTTCATCTGGGCTTAATTGACAAACAGGTGTAAGTGGGAGTTTGCTGGAAAACCATGAGAAGTGCTCTCTGAATGTTTCATAACTGGGATAAGGAAGCACAGCTCATGGGAGAATTAGAATTAAAGAATATGAATTATGAATTTGATAAATTCATAATTTGCTTGTTGTTTTTGGTGTCATCCCCAGTCTCCTCCCCCTTATTTTTTCTCTTTAATCAAAATGTACCAAAAACTGCACTGACAGCAAGACAGTGTTAGCAGTTTGGTAACCCATCTGTGTTTCAGCTGAACATATTTGTGTTAACTCTGTGAGGCCACAATCACTTCGTGGTTTTTCACATGTTAAAGTTTCTCACATGTCAAATTAATCATGGGAGATTTATTTTAAGCTTCCTGAAGATGCTGAAACCTCCTTTTATATAAAGAATGACTATAAATTTTTAATACAGGCAAGTACTCACAAGATCTTCCATGTCAGCACTAGTTTTTTTGAATGTTTGAGAGCTTGAGAACAAAAAGGAATATCTTTGTATGTGTTTAGAAATATTTAGGCTTTGGTATTATACCCTTAAATCTTACCTTATTTTTCTGTTATTTCAAAGGCAGCTCAGCTGAGTGAGGGAATTGGGGTTTTGTTAATCTGTTACTGATTTTGAGAAGCAAAGCCCAAATTGTCAGAGGATAATGTGACAAATCCTTTCTGAAATAACTTCAGTCAGGGAGATACCTGTAGTTAGTTTAAAACTGCATGTACATAATGCAGTGATGAGCCTGTGACTGGCAGGCTCTGCAGTGAACAGGGATTTCCTCAGTCCAAAAAGGCTGGAAAGTGGCTCCTTGTCCATGTTAGGGTTGGAGAGGAGGCTGAAAGGTCCCAAACCCTGCTTGCCTGTAGGAAGTGGTAATTGAATATAAGGATTTTATTGTAATAGTTGTGCCATGTTGAAATGTGTTCTGCATGTCTTTAATATTTTTGTGTGTTTGCAGTCCTGCCTGTCATTCAGCATGGACAGCAGATATTCAGCACCATTGAAGGGATCCCAGTGACACTGCCCTGCAAAGCGAGTGGAGTTCCCAAGCCATCCATTGTCTGGTCCAAGGTAATCCCTCACCTTTGAGCTGTTCATGCCAAGAGATGAATTGAACACATAATTTAGTTGTCACAAAAGCTGTATTCAAAAACCATGGCCCAAAGCTCAGAGGGACCTGGAAATCTCTGTTTTTTCAGAGCTGCTTTTGTTTCTTAGAGCAGAACTTTTGGCCATGGTCCTGCCACAGCTCAATGTTCTATTCTTTGGCAGGCCTTAGGTTATCTCTGTATCTTTATGGGTTTTACACTTTAGAAATTGTTCCTGTTCCTGTTGTGAGCTGATAATTTGAGTTTAGGCAGCCTGCCACAGACTGAGAGTTCATTTTTCTTGTGGAACTCTGACTTTTTTCTCTGAGGAAAGTGTATATAATAATGGCATTGTGGGGTTAACCCATGACTTTTCAGTCATGGCCTTGACAAGATGTGCCCTGAGGAGGACCTCAGCCTTTGAGGGAATTTGTCTTAAAGTCAGTTTTGTTTTTTTTTCCTCCTTGAACAGGATAATTTCTGGTAGTAACAGCTATTTGGGGTATGTTATAGCTCACATGATGTAGTGTGAAGGCACTTTTGGGTCTCAGAAGGTGTGCACATATAGCTGATTGGGACCTTGGGGAACAGCTTTGTGTCAAAGAAGGAATGGAGCATGCTGAACTGTTGGTGTGGTAGGGAAGAGAACATGGGAGTATTTCTTTTGCTTAATTTTATCACTTATTCAATACAAAGAGGAGGCAGCTGACTAAGACAAGTTTGTGTAATGTATACAAGATTCATTTTGACATTGGAAATCAATGTCAAAATTAACTCAGTTGAAATCTTGGTTATTATTCTTGACTATTATTTTTTAAATTTTCTTTTAAGACTTTGGGTCTCTAAAATGTAGCAAATTCTCTGCATAAGAATCCCTGTGCTTCTCTTCTCATTATTACTTAAAAAGTGATACTCAAGGACTGTGAAAAGTTAATTGTAGTTAATTAGTTTGTATAAATTGAATTTTAGGGCCAAGTTTCTTAGCTAATATAAAATATTTTGTCCATCTCAGCCTCAAAAAAAAAAAAAAAAAAGCAGCTTTTATTGAATTAAATAATTGTAATTTGGTTTATTTTGGAAAATTCAGGCACTGTGGACTTTTATTACTTTTCTTTCCACAGAAAGGCGAGGTAATCCTTCCCAGCAACCTGAGGTTCACAGCAGGGTCGGATGGAAGCCTGTATGTGGTGTCCCCAGGGGGAGAAGAGAGTGGGGAGTACGTGTGCACTGCCACCAATGCTGCTGGCTATGCCACCAGGAAGGTGCAGCTTACTGTCTATGGTGGGTGTCACCTCAGCTCAGCTGCAGTGTCCCTGTCACCCAGTCCAGTGCATTGGGAGCTGGGCATACCCAGAGCTCATGGGGTGGGAACTGCTCTCTAGTTAGTGCTTTTGGATCCCCAAATGGCTGATCCCACAAGGCCTGTCCTTCAGCCATTATAATTCCCTTAAAGCCTCCTGATCCCTCTTACCTTGAGTTCACAGACCTTGGACTGAGCATAATTTCAGCTTAATGGAAGTGGATAGGAAGTGTCTGTATGGGAGTAGAATTTCCTGCTGATAGAAGAATGAAGATCCACTAATCCCACCAGTCCCAAGCCTTCCAGTCATCATCAATCTAATGTTATTAAAATTTGGTTTAGGTGTAGGTGTGCTTTGCAAGGCTTTTATGGCTTGGAGTTACTGGGGCTGTAGTGTAACAGTTCAGGGAGTGGTTGCAAACTACCTGTGCAGTACAGAGCTCAGCACATGCAGAGATTACAGCCATCTGTTCTATCCATCTTTTTGAATGGATAGTCCAGGCTTTCTGGTATTTGTGGTGTTCCATGTGGGCATCAGCCCCTGTCTGAGCTACAGGCACAGGTAATGATTTATCTCTATTGCAGACAGGTCATTAAAATAGGATTGTAATGTTTTATACCTGATGAAAAAAGAGATGTTGTATGGTGTTACATTTGTATAAACATGTATATTCATTGCAGCTTCTTAACATGTTCCATGTTATAGTGAAACCTAGAGTGTCCAGGCCTGGAGACCAGCAAGGAAATGCACATGATAAACCCATAGAGGTCTCAGTAATTGCAGGGGAAGATGTCACACTTCCCTGTGAAGTGAGGAGCTTGCCACCCCCCATAATTACCTGGGCCAAAGAAATGCAGCTCATATCTCCATTCTCTCCAAGGTAACAATGTTTGGTGAAAACAAAAGAAAAGTGAAATTGCCTCTAAACTGTCAGGATTTTGGAAAGGTGTGTGATTTCTGATTGCCACAGGATCTCTCAAGTGTTACTCTCTCCTGCCTGACCTGTTGTACTGAGTCTTGAAACTCTCTTTCCCAAGCCTGCAAACCTGTGCATGGTTGCACAGTTCCCATTCCAACATGTGCTTATGTCCAGTCTCAGAACACTAGGAGGAAAGAGATCCTGGGTATTTGTACTGTGCTGCTGCCCAGACACCCACATCATCTGTGCATGATTATAATTGTTTAAAAACTGTGTTTCTTTTCTTATGTACTTTGCATTTATGCTCAGGGGAGCAGTGTCTGTGCTCCCCTGATTTACATGAAGCCAGAGCTGCCAGTAGGATACAGATGATGATGATGATGATAAATGTTTGGGTGTGCTGACAAGGGCGTGTTGCTTGCTGGGTTTTGGATCCAAAAACTCACCAGATTCTTGAACATATGAAGCAGAGTTAAATACTTGTAAAATGTTGAGCTGACAGCCTTAGAGAACAAAGAGCTGTTCAGGACAGTGTTGGAGTTCTCCCACGTATTTAATGTGGCACAGAACAAGAAGGGAGATGAGCTGGTGACTCTTCCTTGGATGCTCCCCACTGGAGTGCCAGGTACTGTGACAGGCTGTGCTGCTGCTTTCTGCTCCTCAGGGTCCCTCAGAAGGGCCAGGCATCAGCTGTGTCCATAAAACAGGGAATGGCAAGGCTGGCCACAGGCACACTGTGCTTGCTGGTGTCTCCCAGTGATCCCATGGATGGAATCAGGTAGTGTCTGAGCTCAGCTAAGGAATTGTACTGGAGATCCCCTTTCCCTTGTGGCAGACCTGCACCTTGGGCCATTCCAGGGAGCCTGTGACAGCCTCAGCAGCTCTTTGGCCACCATATCTGCTGAAGGAGGCTCGTGTGCAGGGAGTTGGCTTGTTGTCAGTAATCCATGTGGAATTTTCTGCTGTGTCCTCTGAGCATGTTGCATGCACTAACAAATCTGCATTCTTGGTCTTGTTTGTCTTGTCTTTTGTCCTCGTTTTACCTCAGGAGACACTGATAAATTAGGGTACTTGCTTATGGCTGTTGTGGTGAGATCCAAGTTCTCTGGAGGAACAGAAGTCCAGCTCAGCCCATTCCATAAAGTTGTTTATAGATGTCAGCAAAAGTTACAGATTAGTCCAAACAGAATTGTTTGAGACCACCCAAAGATCTTGTTAGAAATGTGAACAGTAAATAAAAGGAGAGGAAAATCAGATATGAAGGAACTTCTATCAGAAAGCAAATGTAATTACTGGACAAAATCAAGGAGGAGAAGTTGCCTCAGAAATTTGTCTTTTGGGCTTATAAAAATGTGCCAAAAAGTTTGGAAAGATAAAGGCAGTGGAGGAGGAATTGTAGTATCAGACAGATTTTTACACTGGAGAAAATACATTTCACTTTCCTTCCACTCATCTCTCCAGTCATTGCAATCTCCAAATTCACCGTTTATGTCCTTATGATAATGTCCTAATTAGTGCCAGAGAAAGGAAGACAGATGATCCCACCAGTTCCCATCAATTCTGGATGTTACCTTGAGTGTCAGGCTTGAATTTCTTCTCATCAGTCGTTAGCTGTCATTTTTTTCTTCCCTCCTCACTTATTTTCCCTGTCTCTATTACCTTGGACTCCTCCAGAAGATTTTGGCTTAGCTGGCCAAAGTAGCTTCTGGTGTTACAGATATGTAACCACAACTGTGGGAGAACTTAACACTGTAGTTATTTATTTACTGGGGGATAATGACAACTCCTATAAACATCAGAACTGGCAGTTTTGAATCAAAATCCTGTCTTCCATCTTGAATCAATGTAATATCATTTTTTGCCAGGATGGAGCAGTATTAAAAGTTTTAACTTTCTGGCCCTGCTGACCTGAGCTGAGCAAAAATTTTTAACAAGAGGGTGAAGAGCTCCATTTCTCTGCCTCTGTCACATTTTAATAAGTCCTATAAATAGCTAAAACCAAATTTTATAATTTGGATGTTAAATTTTAGATATTTGCTGTGTATTCTGAATGTAGGGTCTCCATCAAGAGTTAGGAAAAAAATGAGTAAATGTAAGTCATAGTTGAGTAATATGGTCAGAGTGGTGTTGTTTTAGCTCGTAGCAATCATTAGCAGTGTGTAAGGAAAGGTCATTCACCTTTCCATACATATTTATACGATTTATCTGCTTCTTCTTTTTCCAGACACACTTTCCTCCCCTCAGGGTCAATGAAGATCAGCGAGACCCAAGTCTCAGACAGTGGAATGTATATCTGTGTCGCCACAAACATTGCTGGGAATGTGACTCAGTCAGTGAAACTCAGTGTACACGGTGAGTTGGAACTCCAGGGTTCATCATCTGCAAGTTTCCACGTGGAACTGAGCATCTTGAAGGGGTTTTCAAATGTTTTTCCTCATTGACATTAAATCCTCTCAACTATTGTTCTTTCAGGTCTTATTATCTTCATGTGTGAGCTATTGATTTTGTGGAAAGGAAATATTATATAAACACCCACAAAGTACATAGATATGTGTAAAGTGTCCAGTGGCTCCTGCCAAAACCTGTGTCCCTCTCCCTCTCTTTACCTTTATCCCATGTCACTCCTTTGTCTCTCTCCTGCTCTCCCCATACTGGGGCCCAACCACTGTCTCTTAACCACTCACAAAATGTCATGTCTGGAAAAATGTCACTTATTATTGTTTCAGGCATTTTTTTCCAAGTCTTTTTATTGCCAGTGATCCTTAGAAAAAAAATATTGTGGCAAAAGACTTATGGTGGATTTATATTATTCTGTAGGACCAGCAAAATCACTTCCAGTCATATTTTATCTCCCTGTCCTAACTTGTGTTTGGAAGTGTACAAAGATCAGGGATTAGGGAGAGGAAATTAAAATGCCAAAAGGAAAATGTGATTAACTTCATCATAAAAACTTTTGAATTGTTTTCTGTTATGAGGAGCCAGTGCCCACAGCTCTTGCAGTGTGCTCAGAATATGACAGTGCTCATGGGAGTCCTGCAGCAGAGTTTCAAATGTGTCTTGTTCAAATAAATTCAGCACCAGGGTATCTCCCATCCTATTCTCTGCAGAGAAGAGGCAGGCCTGCTTTCGTAGTCATCTGAGGGTGTTTGGTTTCAGTAAATAAGGAACATTTTCTAAAATGATAAAATAGAAAAGAATTTCATAGGATCATAAAATGGTTTGAGTTCAAAGAGGCTTTAAAAGGTCACCCTGTGCCACTCTGTGCCATGGGCAGGGACACCTCCCACTTTCCCAGGCTGCCCCAAGCCCTGTCCAACCTGGCCTTGGACACTTTCAGGGATGGGGCAGCTGGTGCCAGGGCCTCCCCACCCTCACCATAAAAAATATCTTCTTCATGTCTGGTCTGAATCTCCCCTTTCTTAGTTTAAAATAGTTCCCCCTTATCCTGTCCCTCCATCCCTTGTCTCAAGTCCCTCTCCAGCTCTCCTGGAGCCCCTTTAGGCACTGGAAGGTGCTCTGTGCTCTCCCTGGAACCTTCTCTTTGCCATGCTGAGCCCAGCTCTCCCAGCATTAAGAATGATCCTCTGTGTTGTTTCTTCCACATTTCTGTGGACTAAACTTGTCTTCCTCAGTTTCTCCAAGGATCCAGCATGGGCCTCGAGTTCTGAAAGTCCAGGCTGGGCAGCGAGTGGAGCTTCCCTGCAGTGCCCAGGGTGTCCCTGCCCCGTCGGTCTCTTGGTTTCGAGGCCCAAGTGCCGTGCCCACAGATGGGGGGCAGTTCCTGCAGAGCCCAGATGGAGCTCTGGGCATCAGCAGCATCCAGCTGGCAGATGCTGGCATCTACACCTGTGTGGCCACCAATGCTGTGGGCAGTGACACGGTGGAGGTCACAGTGCAAGTGCAAGGTACTTGTTTGGGGTCACACTCCTGCCCTGGGCTGGCAGGGACTCCCTGCCAGTGCCGTGGGGTTGGGGCTGTGCAGGGCA
Organism: Notiomystis cincta; assembly: GCA_013398075.1. Lineage (NCBI taxonomy): Eukaryota > Metazoa > Chordata > Aves > Passeriformes > Notiomystidae > Notiomystis > Notiomystis cincta. The sequence continues at coordinate 66,362 of VZRX01001911.1, forward strand.
GGGCTCTCTTGTTAAGTAATGCAAAAGCCACATCTGGTTTAGATGTTATGTTCTGATGATAATTGAGGAGAATTATAATGAGCAAATAAACTTTGGAGAGGTTGCAGAATTAAAAAAAAGGAATGCTTACTCTCTCTCTTTCTCTATGTGTATATATATTTATATATGTATTTAAATTGAAAAATGATGTTGAAATGGTAAAAGGGTGAGTGGTCAACGTGCCAATTTAAATACGTGGTGTAACTCCTTACCTGAGGGGCTGACACATGTCAATGGAGCATGACTGATTTAAGCTATGAAATAGAGGGAGCTATTTCTTCTTTGCAAAAGACTGAAAGCAACATTGTGATCCCTTTGGATTAGAGGTGCTGAGAAACACTTCTTACAGACAACAAAGAGTTCTCAGTAATTTTACTTAATTTTAAAGAATATTCTTTGTATAGTCTCGGTGTGCACACAAGTTTAAAATGAGACTTGAGAACAAAGGATGGCAGTAGCACTAAAATATTTTTCCACTAAAATGGGGAAAAAACAGTTAAAATAATATTTTTCAGATTATGCAGAAACATTGCTTTCAAAATAAATATACCAAGATTTAAAGAGAACTATTTTCTGTCAAGTTTGAAAGCCTCTTTGTACTGCCAACTTCCTAAATATTCCCACTGAAATGGAGATCACTGGTATAGTACCTATTCCAGTCAATGTAAAGAGGGTTATTGGAGTGTGACCTTGTGTGAATGAGAGAGACTTAGTGTTATGTATTGTCAAACTGTATTTTTACATTTGGAGCAGAGATCAAGCAGTTTTTTGGGTCTGATTTTCTTTCAGAGTCTCCCAGTATCGAGGACCTGGACCCTCCATTCAACAGCCCTTTCCAAGAAAGAGTGGCCAACCAGCGCATCGCATTCCCGTGCCCTGCAAAAGGTGAGTGTCTTGGTTACCCCTTGTAGTGACAAAAGGATCCTTTTCTGCTGACCATTGCAAATCACAGCCGTGCAGTAAAAAAGCCCAATCCACACAGAATTTTCCATGTATGCTTTATATGGAAAAATTCAAACTAACAGTGATTTAAGTAACCATCTTGTGTGGAAGTCCTGTGGAAAATCATTGCTAGCCAGCAAGGATTTCACAATGTTTAGGATGAAGATTTTTAATGTTGAAATCATCCTGTAACAGCTGAGGCTTTCTCTTGGAAGCTCCTGGCCTCCCCATGTCCTGTCCTTCCAGCAAGGCTTCCAGCAAGCAGCAGGAGTTGTTTGAATCAATCCTGTTCTGAGCTGAGTGAAGTGTTTGTGGCTGATTCCCTTTCTCCTTGCAGGTATTCCTAAGCCTGCCATCAAATGGCTGCGGAATGGGCGGGAGCTGACAGGGGCTGAGCCAGGGCTGGAGGTGCTGGAGGATGGGAGCCTGCTGGTCATCACTGCCCTCACACCCTCAGACAATGGGGACTATGTCTGTGTGGCAACCAACGAGGCTGGGAGCACACAGAGGAGATACAGCCTCAAAGTCCATGGTAAATAATGCATACAACCCTTGGGGAGCTGGCTTGGAAAAGTATCTTCTGTTTTCTTGTTGGAAATTGCATGGCCCAAATCTGCCCTTGTGCTGTTAAATTATAAAATCTGAGTACTTCCTGTTTTTCTAACACTATAGTTTTTCTTTTCCTGTGTTGTTTCTGTTCTCCATGACGTTATGCACAAACCATCTTTGTTTTGCTCAGGGATCCAGGTACATCTCATTGGTAGAAACTCTGGTTATACTTGAAAGTTTTAATGCAAATAACAAATGAAGCTTTGTACTGCAGAAGTAACAGATTGAGGACTAGATCTGCATTTCAAATGAGAGAAGAGTTACCAGAATGAACATACACTAGGAGATGTCTAGTTGCTGATATTCTTTTTCTTTCAGAATCCTAGTTAGGAAATAGAAACCCTACAACTAGTTTTATTCCAGCCTTGTTCACTTCCCATGGTAGTTAATTCTAATGTCTGAGCAGGATTATATCCTTGTTTTGAGAAGAGCAGGAATTCCATCTCATGCCAGCAGGGCTCCTCAGGGGGGTTGGAACTTTCTAATCCACCCCTTAAGGCCATTCTCTCTGCATTCATAGTGGGACAAATGATAGATGGGGTTCTTGGGCATGACTGGACCAGTGAAGAGGAAGGATGATTCTGGAATAGAGTTCCTTCATATGCTAAGCAAACAACACTAGATTTCAAGATTAAATTTCAGCTTAATTTTAACATTATTATCTTAAAATGTTGATGGTACTTGTGTTTGAGTGAATTTCCCTGGGAGTCTGTTATTGAGCAAGAGAAGACTATTTTTGGCAAAGATAAGAAAGGACACAAGGAGATATGTCCAGAGCCAAAAGGCAAGTGGACATGTTGGGAAGGGAATGAGAAGGGTTTGAGAAATTTTGATTTATAGTTGTTTTTGACTGGGATGGAAAGGAGGAAGGGGGGAAATCACTGGAATGGAAAACTTAAATCATGATGTTGAGCTTTCTTGCAGTTCCTCCTGAAATTAGAGATCAAGATAAGGTGACAAATACATCTGTGGTTGTTCATCACCCTGTAAGTCTCTTCTGTGAAGTAACTGGTAACCCCTTTCCAGTCATCTCCTGGTATAAGAATGAGATGCAGGTATGTGGGATTAATTGAACTGTGGACTTTTGAGGGATTGGTATGAGAATTCATTCAAAATAAGTACATGTACATGCCTTAATGTATATTTAAATGCTCTGAGAATACCCCCACAAAAAGGCAGCTAAATATGGCTCATCCATTAATTCTGTAAATCAAATGTAAACTCTTTATTTTCAGTATTCTCTTAGGAATTGGCCTTAGCAATCCCCCAGTATTGTCAATGCCAATCCATGCAGAGGGGACCAGTGTTGCCATTTTTTATAATTTATAGATGGAGAAATAAGAACTTTTGGAGGTGAATTGAATTCCTTGAGTCCTCTCTTTCCACTTGTTGCTGATAAGTCACAGTTTAAGATGAGAAGAGGTCCCTTTATACACTCCTGGGACTGCCCATTGCTGCTGGTTGGAGTTTCCCCACTGTCTGCCTCAGGTTGAGCTACAAACCATATTGAATACATCACAGCAGGGCAGGAGATTAATGCTGAAACTGAAAGGGGAAACAGATTATCCTTCCACTAAAACTACCATTTTCTTATAAAAGCCCAGCTGTGATACTTGGCTGCTGTAGCTTGGATCACATAAGGCTAATGTCTCGGGTTCCTCTAAGGTTGTGGAAAGCAGTGCTCTCCAGATTTTGCACAATGGGAAGATACTGAAGCTCCTGAAAGCTGCTACTGAGGACGCAGGACAATATTCATGCAAAGCCATAAATGTAGCAGGAAGTTCTGAGAAGCTGTTTAACCTCCATATACTTGGTTAGTTCCATGGCTTTGGGGTTGATTTTTGTTTGGTTTGGGTTTTAGTTGGTGATTGGAAAAACAGTTGATATTTAAGAAGCCAGTAAATTCCAACTCATTATAAATAGTTTCTTCCACTCACTGCCCATGAATTATTGGCTGCTGAAGCACTGAGTGCTTAAACTTTGCTATTCTTTTAGCAACACAGACAAAATGTTGCTTTTGTGCTTTGTTTTGTATTTGAGGTGTGCAGTGTGACATAGGGGTGTTCCCAGGTACAGTTCACCAGTGCAGGTGTGGAAGTGCTTGTCATGATAGACAGACTGTTGTGATGTGCAGAATTCCCTGTGCACTAAAGGTGTTTCAAGGGAATAGTAAGATCCACTGCTGCATTCCCTTAAGTCACAGGGCACATTTTCCCTGGCTAAATACAAATCATTCCTTAATGTTTGTTTTTTTAAAGTTCCACCGAGCATAATAGGTGCCGATACCCCCGGTGAAGTGGCAGTCATCCTCAACCAGGAAATTAGTCTGGAATGCAGAGCCAAAGGCTTCCCTGTCCCTGACATTCACTGGTTCAAGGATGGCAAGTGAGTATATTGCAGCTTTTGTGGTTTGTGTCAGGCTCTTCTGCCCCAAGAGCAGAGAGGGAGGAGGTGCAGTGTCTAAGTACTTTGTGTTAATGTAGTGTCATCAGAATTAAGTCTCTGGTGAGGTGGTAAATTCTTTAATCCAAACTTAACATCCCACTTTTCTTTCTGAACTCACCCATTATTGGTACTTGAATAGCAGATTTTGGGTTTTTGGAGCGAGGTGATGGTTGAAGCAAGATAATCAGAACCATTTCTTTGAGTTGACTCTGTGAGTTGTTCTACCTGGATTAGTTTAAACACACCATTAGTTAAAATGCAGCTGTTTAGCTGAGATGATTTTTTCACTGGTGGGCAGAACTCATATCAAATGTTTTGCCGGCTAGTGCCTTGTGCAGTTCTGCATACAAGGTTTGAAAGGTTATATGTACATATTTACAGTAAAGATTTGAAAACTTTTATAGCCTGCATATTTCCATTCCTCATCTCATCTTCCAGGAAAGCACACCAGGAGAAGAATTCTTGAGGGCTTAAATATTAGCTGAAAACGCAGCTGGGCTGCGTGTTTTTGGTGCTTAACAATGTAGATCAGCATAGACATTAGTCAGGACTCACAGATATTCTGCTGTGACAGTTCCTTACTCTCTGCTATGGATATGTTTATCCTGTGTAGTAGTTGACATTTTATTATCAGCAAAGGCCTGGCATGACTAAATAAATCAGGAAAAAGAGTTAATGTCAGGCGTGAGACTCTGGCTCTGATGCTGGCATCCTGGAGGTCTGAGAAAAGTACTTCTTGTGGTTTGGTTTCTTTTAGAAGCTAGGACCAGAGTTAATCATAATAGCCTGTCACTGCATGGTGGTTGTTGTGATTAATTTAGTGCTAAATGGCACTCTTGGATGGTACAATTACTGCCACCAAAGGACCTCCTCTTCTTACTGTCAGTTTAAATTAATGCTGAAAGGGTTGGGACAGAGTTTTGTGAAGCCAAATGGTCTCTGTTTCAGGCCCTTGTTTTTGGGTGATCCCAGTGTTGAGCTCCTGGACAGGGACCAAGTTCTCCACATCAAGAGTGCTCGCAGGGTTGACAAGGGTCGCTACCAGTGCAGTGCCACCAACACTGCTGGCAAACAAGTGAAGGAGGTCAGGCTCATTGTCCACGGTGAGTTTATGGAATGCCTGATCCCAGAAGATGCTCCTGTTTTACTCATAAGGTTTCTTTTTCAATGGAGATACTCAGGCAAACACAAATTAAGTCTCTGATCCTACAAAATGTGTGTGTAAATTTCTGCCATGGGTGTTCACAAATGACCTTTCTGAGGATTTTTCTTGTATATACGAAGTTAAGTATGGATGTAGTTTTTGCAGAATTGGAAAAACACCTTGAAATGTTGTTTATATGTTTTTTTTTTTCTAATTAGTGAAAGCAAAAAATCTTGAAGGGTTTTCTCAAATTCTGCTGTTCGTTTCAACTGAATTATTTCATTATCACATTGGCATTATTGTTTTGATCTGTCTTAGGGAGGAGAAAATTAATAAGATTTTGATTTTAATACACATTTGGTCTTACTTTTCTTAATGTGCTGCCAGGATACACCCTGTGCTTCATGGAACTCAGAAATTCTTGTGCCTGGAGTGTGAAGGGTAGGGTTTTGAGTCTGTGAGCTCTCAAGTCCTCACTTGCTATGGGGTTGTTCCTGAACATTGTGTGTGATTCTCTGAACTTAATGTGTATTATTCCCCTCATCTGGGACATTTGTGAAGCACACAGCACCCACAGGCACAGGAATGTGGTTGCACACCAGTTGTGGTGAGACCTTTTTCTGTCCGGAACAGAAAGAATGCTGGGAGGATTTACAAGGGATTGTGGCTGTTCTGAGATTAGAGAAATAAAGCAGCTCCCTCACCCCCCAGATAAAATCCTCGCAGATGAGTAGATTTATTTCAGGTTCTTCAGAAAAGATGAATTTGTGACAGCAGAATGGAACTCCTCTTTACTTTTATATTTCTTATTAGTCCTGGCTGGACAAACAGAAGCCCACAGAGTAAGTGAGGAACCTCAATGCAATTCTTGCTAGTTCCTACTTTGTTTCAGTTGTTTAGCCCTGCTTTTGGCTTTGATATTTTCCCAAAACATCATATTAAAACCAGTCCTCATCTCTGATAGAGAAATGCATTCACCTTTCAACTGGTTGTGTTTCAGCACATTCAGTGGATTTGGCTTTTTTGATGCAAAAAATGTTTAATTAGTAAATACTTCATTGTGGTTTGATAATTGTAGGACCTGTCTCAGGTGGGGATTCATCTGTTGACAGACACTTTGCTTTACATTTCTGCAGTGGTATTTTCAATGAGCACTGTGGAAGTCAGAGGAATCCGTGGATGTACTGAGCATGTTTGGCAGCAGAGGAGTCAATGTGTCTGCCAGATGTGTCTGGTCCTTTCAGCAGCCATAAATTTAGTTGTTGCCAATTGCACTGTGTTTTTATTGCTTCTATAGAGATTTACGGACTCTTTATATTGGCTGATTTACACAAGAGTTGTTTGCTAGAAAAATCCGAGTCCTGCTGCCTAGAGAGCAAGGGAAATGACTATGGGCCAAAAAGCTTCAAAAATAGGAGCATAAAGCAAGACTGTTAAGCTCATACTTAGTCTCAAAGTAAGTGACTTCATCCTCAGAAGTTTGGAGCACAGAGCAGTTCCCACTGCTGTTGTGGAGGCTCTTGGGTGTGTTTGGTATTTCAATAGCAGGACTCTTGCTGGGAGGATGCACCTCCCAAGCCATCCAGGGATTGCTCTTTCTTTGGAGACAGGGAAAAGGGCTGCCCAAATGCATTGCAGGAGGCATGGAGGCCCAGCTGTCTGAACCTGGCCCATGTTGGAGCCTGGTGGCCTTCTTGTTGTGTTCTCTTCGAGCTTTCCACTCCGTGTACCTTGGAGGACTGTGCAGGTGATAGATGAGCTTTGCTGGGCAAAGAACCAAACAAAACACAGCAGGAAGGGTTGGAAGGCTGATGAAGATATTTTATTCTTACATTCTAATGTTTTGTTTAAATCTGCACAGATTTGTAGTCTAAGGCTTTAATGTTGTTTTGTCTTTTGAACTAGTCCCTCCTAGTATTAAGGGAGGAAACATTACCACAGAGGTATCGGTGCTCCTCAACAACCTGATAAATCTGGAATGCGAGACCAAGGGAATCCCTGTGCCCACCATCACCTGGTACAAGGATGGGCAGCGTGTGCTTTCCAGTCCCCAGGCTCTGTACGTGGACAGAGGGCAGTTCCTGCAGATCCCGCGGGCGCAGGTGTCCGATTCGGCCCAGTACTCGTGTCGTGTGAGCAGCGCTGCGGGGGCTGCCGAGAAGCTGTTCCACGTGGACGTCTATGGTGAGGGACAGCTCCTGCACTGCCTTTTTGTTCCTGCAGGACAGCTGGGGAAGAGATTTGCAGCCTCTGCAGCCCGGCAGTGGCTGTGATTAAACTCTGGCCTCTGTTGGCAGGGCTGTGTAGAGGGAGATCTAGACCCTCTGCTTTATGGGACTCTCCAACAGCTCCTGACTTCATGGACTCATAAGAATGGTGTGGATTGAAAAGGTTGTTAAAGACCATCCAGTCCCACCCCTGCCATGGGCAGGGACACCTTCCACTATCCCAGATTTGCTTCAAGCTCCGTCCAGCCTGGCCTTGGACACTTCCAGGGATCCAGGGGCAGCCACAGCTTCTCTGGGCACCCTGTGCCAGGGCCTCCCCACCCTCACAGGGAACAATTCCTTCCCAATATCCCATCTAACCCTGCCCTCCCTTCACCAGCCTTGGTACAATGCTTTCTTCTACTCAGCTATTTCTTTTCCATGTATATCCATTCTCTATCTCCCATCTGCATGCTAAACAATACTTATTTGAAACAACCATTTTGGGTGGGATCTTTAGTGTACTCTTAAGTCCTTCTTGTCAAGTTCTTCCCTCTCAAAGTACGGCATATCCTCTGTTTTATACAAATGGTCAATTATGAGCTACATCATTTGACTTTTCTGCCTTGCCTTGCCCCAGCAGCAAATTCTCACATGAAATTGTGCATGACATGATGGCAGATGGAGCCAGAGTGGGTGGAACATACCCATTTTCTCTTAATACATTTTCTGGCTACAGAATTAATGGCTTGCAATATATTTTTTCCTTTCTGCAGTTCCTCCAGTAATCGAGGGTGATGCTGACATAGCCCAGAGCAGGCAGGTGGTTGCTGGGAATTCCCTGACGCTGGAATGTAAAGCTGCTGGCAACCCTCCCCCTCTCCTGACCTGGTTAAAAGATAGGGTTCCTGTGAAAGCAAGTGACAAGCTTCGTGTCCTGGCTGGGGGGAAGCAGCTGGAGATCCTGAACACCATCGAGGCTGACCAGGGCCAGTACTGGTGTGTGGCCACAAGCATAGCTGGAGAACAAGAAATCAAGTATGACGTTGAAATCTTAGGTGTGTGAGCTGCAGATTTATCAGATTCCCATAAACCTAAGATGGAAAAGTTCCTTAAAACCTGTGGGTTTATTTTTGTTGGTATTAATATGTTAAGATGCATTAGTCACACTGTATCTAGCTGAACCTGGGCACTGCACAACTTTTCTGTCCAGGGCTGCAAGACAGTTGGAGACTTGTGCTTTCAGATTAGTTCTTGAAGGATTTTTGTGCATATGGTGGGTAAATATTATTCTCAGTAACCTCTAAAATTCTTCTTACTTGTCTTCAGTGAAGAAAATCACAGAAATCCATTAAAAATACCACTGAGTAGTTGCCTCTGGGAGAGGACATCTTTCTCTGAATTTGAGTCATGTTGTGCAAGTTTTGAACCTTATATTGGAAAAAATACTTTTTGTTCTGTATCCCTTGAATCTGTTATCACAGTCTGTATCTCAGCAGTCCCTTCTGAATGTCTGGAGGTAAACGGATGTACAAAAATGCAAATTGCCTTCTCCTGACATGGAAGAGAACTGTAAAGAACTGATTTTTAGGTTTTGCTCACTTGAGCATAATACTGAATGCAGATGTAGAGCATCCCTTCTGCTTCTGCAGGTAAATGTCACTTGTCTTGGTAGTGGAGGAGCTGTGTGGCAGCTCCAGACAGGATGAGTCAGGGTGAAGAGGACCTGGAAGAGGATCCTCTGCGCCTTCGTTTTCTCCTCCTCCTGACAGAGGGTGCTAAAAGGCTCCCCCTTCCCACCCATTCACAAGATTCTTCTGACAGAATCTGGAAAATCCAACCAAACAAGAAACAGTAAAAAACTGAGAACAGTCGTTTGCAGCCACAAAATGTCACTGGGCAGATGTTTCCCTTTGAAAAGGAACAGTGATTCATAATGAATCAGTGTGTGTTTAACAGTGCTATTTGAGAGAGATTTGCTCAATATTTCTGATGTGTAAATGTTTCTATTGGTGGATTTTTCTCTCTTACAGTTCCACCATTTGTGGAAGGTGAGGATGAGCTCTTGGGCTACATTGTGATTCTCCATAGCCCTTTGGAGCTGGATTGTTCAGCAAGAGGGACACCCTCACCAACTATCACGTAAGGGCACCTGTAGGACAGTAGAAAAAATGCAAATAAATTTGCTGATCGGTTAGGTGAGCGTTATGAGCTTTTATTATGTGTTAATGGGTGGTGGTTAATGAGTAGAGGAAAAACTCCTGGCTCCACTGATAACACCATCAGGCACTCCCTTGGCAACATCAGGATTTTATTTTAAAGTAGTTTGGTTTGTTGGCCAATGTCCTTGTCCTGGAGATCAGGATAGAAAACAAGAGCAGATAAAACTAAGTCCTTTGCTAATGCAATGTAATGTGCCCTTTTCTTCTGCCACCCATGATTGCTTTTGCTTTGGAGTTTCCTCTCTGCCTCTGGTGGTATCTGCTGTCACCTTTCTGACACTGTCTTTAGTGGCTGCTCCCCAATACTCCCTTCTGATAAACCCTTCAATCCATGACACTCAGACAGGGGGAATTCAACCTGACACCTCCAGACTTCCCTAGAAATGCAAACAGAGTTACCAGGGCGTTCTGTTTCATAGAATTGTGCATATTTTAGGAGCGTTGTTGATCTTAGTTTCACAGACATCTGAGATGGAACTTTCTTTTTGGTAGGTGGTTCAAAGATGGTCAGCCAGTTGGAGAGGAGACTGGACACAAAGTCTTATTAAATGGACAGAAACTTGTAATCTCTCAAGCTCAGGTGTCAGACAGTGGCCTCTATAAATGTGTGGCTGCAAACAAGGCGGGAGAGCACGAAAAGGAATTTGATGTTACAGTGCACGGTAGGTTACTCAAGGTGGGCAGGAAGCAGCAGACTGCTTTTATTTCTAATTGCAGGCAAGAAGGTGCTCACACTTTCAATAAATGTTTATGTGCATTAGCAGGTTGAAAAACTGGAGAGGAAGTTAATGAAATAGAATCATACAGTGGTTTGGGTTGGACACCAGCTGTGACAGGGACACTTTCCACTACATCTGGAAGTAGAAGTAAATCAGCACTTGCCTCTGGGATATTGCTTCTATATATTTAAATGTACATGTTAAAATGAGGCATCATTTTTGTTTCTGGTGTTTTTTGCAGTTCCTCCAACCATTAAATCAACTGGGCCTTCTGAAAAAGCAGTAGTGCTCCACAAGCCTGTGACGCTGCAGTGCATAGCCAGTGGCATACCCAGCCCTTCCATAACCTGGTTAAAAGATGGACAGCCTGTAAACACAGCCAGGGGAAATATCAGAGTAAGCATGATTCTTTTATGGCATCCAAACCATGGAGGATAATTGCAGTAAGTTATACATGTTAGTGCTTCTTTTCCTTTTGCATCCCTCACACTGTGATACAAAAGTGCTTTAGAGGAAGGGACTTTCTACCTGATTAGGGTAGGGTCTCAGGTAATAGTAGTGTTTAGTAGACTGAATCCCACTACACTGCTCATATCAGGAGAGTCCATGACTGGAAATTCAGAATCTGTCTCCTTCCAGTTGTACTTTGCCCTTCAAGGTCAAATGGTTATCTACTGACTTTGAGGTGGCTCTAGCCACTCATTCCTGTGAGGTGCAATTAGCTGAGCTGATTTGTAATCACTGCAGCAGCTACCTCTGATTCCCTTCTCCTGGTGGGATCCTGCCTTTCCATGGAGAGCCCTCCTCAGTGCTCGTGTGTTCCGGGTGTGATTGCTTGCAGTGGCTTTGATTTCCCGTGGCTGGAGCAGTTTTTGGCATCTTGCCTGCAGTGTCCTCTGCCTGTCTGCCCTTTGCCAGCCGGGTCTCCTCACACCTGTACAGGTCCTGATGCTGCTGTCCGAGGGACACTGAAATCTCTGACCTAGCAGTTTCCTCATTCCATGAGCCGGGGTTGGGAGGGGATGAGCCCTCTCACTGAGCAGCTGTGCCAGGGACAGGGATGTCACACGGCTCCTCTCTGTGTTTGGGAACAGCTGGAGGCCTCAGGCCGTTTGCTGCAGCTTGGGAAGGCCCTGCCTGGAGACGCCGCCGACTACACCTGCGTGGCCACCAATGCTGCGGGGGAGGCCCAGCAGCACACCCGGCTCCACGTGCACGGTAATGCGGCCCAGCAAAGCCTCCTGCCTCTCCTCATCCACCTCAGGTCTCTTTGTCCCACTCCATTGGTAAGGAGTGAGGGCAAAAACTGTCTTTGGTGAAGTTTGGCCTCTCTCCTGCGTTACCAAAGGACGCAGAAATGAATGAATCAATGTCTCTCCAGGTACCTCTGCTGCTCAGAGATGTCCCAAAAAGCCATATACATTCCTACTAACTCACCCCTCAGCAGGGTACTCTGTGTTTCTGAGTCAATGTGTGATATACCACCACTGACATTACTAATTTCATCCAGGCTTTTTGTGGATATTGGTATTCCCCGTGACCCTGCAATAGGAAATTTTTATAGGAATAACATATCTGGGAAAGTAACATTTTCTTGTGAGGGAATTTTTCAGCCTGTTTAAAAGAAATTTTCTTCTGCTGCTAACAACAGTATAAAAAGAATCAGGGAAACTCGAGAAGCTGTCATTTGCATGTGAATTTAATAAATGCTCTCACCATGATTTATGTGTATTTGGCTCAGAAGTGGTCGTGAAGTGTTGTGCATTGCTGATGTGACCCAGTCCTCAAAGGAGGTGTGGGAATCCTCGGAGGTGCAGGAATAGACTGGCAATATTCTCACACAACATGGCTATGTTGACTTTTATTGCCAAACCAAGCCAGCAACTGGAAAATGTTAAACTGAAGCAAGGAGAGGTTGCAGAATCTCCATGGATGAGACTTAGAGAGAGAAGCCACACTCAGGCTGTGAGAATTGCATCACAACTAATTTCATTGTCAGTCCCATGCTCATAAAGCTCCCATTTGCTGTCAGTCTTCATGTTCAAAGTGTCATTATCTGGTGTTTCTGTCATGTTTCAGATTTTGGAACTTCAGGAAGGTAAAAGCTGTCTACACCACTCAGTTTACTATCTCCAGATGAAGTGAGAGGAGCTTGCTACAAGAAAGAATTGCTGTTCTGTGTTGTGCACCTATTACTTGCAAATCTACTCTAAGTTCCGTTTTTCCTGAAAAAAACCCTAAATTAACAAAAATAATCTTTTATTCCTCTTACCATTAATGAGATTATATAATTAGAGAGTACTCCCATTTCAGAGATGAACTTTCTGGAGGAGTTCCTTGGTCATCCAGCAGTTGAAGCTTGTGCAACTCATTGCCCAAAGTTTCTCTGAGGGTAGATGACTTTGTGATTGGATGCACTGCTAGCTGGGTGGCTGAATTAATGAAAACCTGCTGCCTTTGTCTTTTCCCAGAACCACCCAGCCTGGAAGAGGCAGGAAAAGTATTAAATGAAACAGTGGTGGTGAATAATCCAATCCATCTTGAATGCAGAGCATCTGGGAACCCTCTGCCAGGTATCCATGTGCACCTCTGGGAACATCTCATAAAGGGTTTCACTTTCATGTCTTTGGAAAGTGTTGGATATTCTGAATGTGAAGCTAATTGTGTGATTCTAAACCAGTTAGAAACTGTGTGATGGGAAATGTCGATGTATGGGCTGACAGAGGAAGGATTGAGGAATTCAGTGATGCCCACTGATAAATGAGTGAACACATCACAAGGATAATCTATTCCCTGTCTGCAGGCAAGAGCACTGCTGGATTTCTACTGAATGAGCTTTAAACACATCCACTTTTATGTCCTGTCAGCTCAGTATTTATTAGTGTAAAGCAGACCTAAAATACTTCATGGGTTGAGTGTGTTTGTCAAGTGTGCCCGTGTCTAAGGACTCTTTTAATGTGGTTTTTTTTTTACCTGATAAGATATAAAAAGACATGTTATTATGAGAGCAATTTGCTGTATTAATTATGGTACAATAAAACAGGGGGAATAGTTACTAAGAGCTTATATCTAATATAGCAGGGTATTCTCATGCTGATTACAGCAACATTTTCAGAAGAAAGATGTTACTACATTTCAGATGTGCATCCAGCTTCTCCTTTTCTGCCCTTTTAAGAATTAATTCACAGTGAAGTATTATTTCTAGAATAATTTATACTTACGTAAAAAAATTAAAATATTGAGGAAGTAAAATGTTATAAAAGCATAAGAATTTTATATCTGTTTTATACTAATTTAAAATTTTTTTTCTCCTTTTTTCCTCCAAATTTTCAATTCTTTTAAAACATTTAAAACAATGGTTTTCAGATAATTTATGCAATAGGAACAGTGTGATCACCCCTGGTATGATGCTATGGCACATTCTATTGTCAAGATATAATATTAGTCAGGAAAGTGAGAGCACAGCACCCACTGGAAAAGAGAGAAGCTGTGTCCAAGTCTTGTCTGTCAGTCAGGACAGAGAACTTTGTGGGTGTCCTCCCCCAAAACTCCTTGTGTATTACAGATAATCATTCCATGAGTAATATTTTCATCTGAGTAGTGAAGTGGTGCCAGGGAAGCCTCAGTGACCTCTTGTCCTGATGGATGGTGCCATCTTTTGGCTGAGGTGCAAAATCTGCAGATTTTCTTGAGTGTCAACTTCCTATAAAATATTCTTCTGCAGTAGCACCAGTTTTCTGCTCTTTATTTTCAGTTCTTCAGCCTGCCAGTTGCACTTTGATTTGGTTGCTTACGTTTTGATTCTTTGTCCTGGTTTGTTCAGTTTAATGTAGTGATAATTTAGGGTAAAAGGTAAAAAAAGTTGATATATATTATAGAATCCCTGGATAGATGCCCTGTATTGTAGTATCCCTGGATGGTTTGGGTTGGAAGGGACCTGAAAGCTCATCTTCTTCCATCCCCCTGCCATGGGCAGGGACACCTTCATATTTTTGTGTGGCTTTAAACAGCTGCTCTTTACCTTGGTATAATATAAGTAAATTTCCTATAATTTGCTTTGCCTGATAACTCCTCAATTTCAGAATACCTTTCCATAAATATATGGGGGGTGTGGATGCTAGTGTCAAATTTGCTGTTGAATTCTGGGGCACAGCCAGTATTTTGTACAAATCTTCCAATTTCCTAATTTCCTGTTACATTTTACTACTCTTAGTCGGGATTGACAGCGCCACTGACTGCTGAGTGTCAGTGCTGTCAGTGTGAAAGCTGAGTGGCCAGTGAGGTGGCTCTGTGGTGCCCAGTGTGCCAGGGTTGGTGTGACCTGTGCCCGTTGCTCCCCCGCAGCCGTGTCGTGGTCCAAGGACGGGCGCGCGCTGGGCGACAGGGGCCCGGTGCTGCACGTCGAGGGCGCGCAGGTGGCCGACTCCGGCCTCTACAGGTGTCTGGCTGCCAACGCTGCGGGCACAGCCGAGCTGCTCTACAGCCTCCAGGTGCATGGTGAGTGCAGAACTGCAGAGCTGGCACTCCTGGAGCTTGGGAAACACCTCTGAGAGCATCAAGTCCAGCTGTTCCCCCAGCACTGACCCAAGTGCGACATCTGCACGGCCTTTAAATCCCTCCAGGGATGGGGACTCCACCGCTGCCCTTGGCAGCTGTGCCAGTGTCTGAGTACCCTATTCATGAAGAAATTTGTCCTAATGTCCAAATTAACCTCCCCACCCCCGGCACAACTTGAGGCTGTTTCCTCTTGCCCTGTATTGTGACATTAAGGAATAACATGTGCAAGCTCCACTCTTGCTTTCCTCCTTTTCTAGTCTGCTTAGCACACTTGGTGTCAGTCATCACATGGTCACAGAATCCCAGGATGGTTTGGGTGGGAAGGGACCTTAAAGCCCATCCAGTGCCACTCCCTGCCATGGGCAGAGACACTTTACACTAGCCAGGGTTGCACCAAGCCCTGCCCAGCCTGGCCTGAGACACTTCAGGAGTCCAAGGGTAACCACAGCTTCTCTGGAATTCCGTTCCAGGGCCCTCACCACCCTCACAGCCAGGAATTCCTTCCCAATATCCCATCTAACCCTGCCTTCTGGCAGTGAGAAGCCATTCCCCCTTGTCCATGCTCTTCACTGTTTTGTTTTCTTAGTGACATTAGAATAGGTGTTTTGAATGTGGAAAACATGGAAGGGAAGGCATTTCTAGGAAGAAAGAATTTGTGGAAAAGGTATTTTGTTTAAGGGATCACTTGAGCAATTTGGAGGGCCTGGCAGTTGCTGGGATTTGTTGTAGGTGACTTTGAAGGTTGCAGTAGACAAAAGACACAGATCAAATGCTCTTTCATAATCTAAGAGGTTTAAAGAAAAATGTGCTGTGTCCAATAAGATGAAGTGGAAGTGTGGGTGTTTGCTGACATGAGACACCTGAGCAAAAGCCAAATTGGAGCTTTTCCAGTGATTTCAGTGGCTTTTGGATGTGGCCATGATCCAAATTCTTATCTTTGATACACACATGTGCATGTAGCTGGTTTTCTGTGGGAGTCTTCCATGCAAAAGTGTGGCCCAAATTTGGCTCAGTGCCCCCAGTTGAGATGCACACAGAATATATAATTCCTATTAATGTTAATTAATCACTTGGGCAGCGTGTTTCCCTGGATTTAATGACCATCATGGGAAAAACTGATGGCACAAGACACAGTCAAAGGCAATTAGCCCCACCCAGTGATTGATTCCCAGGAAATCCTTAGAGCTAAGGTCATTATTCCAGTTAAATGGACAGTACATTTTCCCTCAGTACATGTGCATCTTTTTAGGGGTGGTGGAATTTCAGTGAAAACATCAGAGTTTTCTCGGGAACTAAAATTTTCTCAATAAGACCCAGAGCTTCCCCCTCTAGAACAGAGTATGTGCAGTTGCACCCACAACTAATGGCATCAAAGGAACTAACTGCATCCAGCTCCTGTCCATGAACCTGCTTCATTCAGCTGGTGTCCTGCCAGTGGAGATCTGCTGGAATTCACCATCCACAGATTTATCATCCAGCTGTCCATAGAGTTTATGAGTTTGAGAAGACAAAACTTGAGGGGTTTGCCCTCTTTACCAGTGGAAGCAATGAGTTCTTAATGGAGAGCAGGTTCAAATGCCAAGTATTGAAAATTGTGCTGCATTTATGAAAAGGACATAGATTTCTCTGAGTGTGCCTGCCTTGGTCAACTACTGGTCTTACTCACCAATTTCTGTTGTTAATAGTGCTATCAGATTTTTTTAAAAAATGCAGTATCAAGCATTAAAAACAATGCTTGATACTGCAGGCTTAACACTTAATGGAACCAGGCAGGCCAATTGAAGGAAGCAGGTGGAATTCCAGTTTTGTTAGAATTTGTAGTATTTAATTATATTAATTGTTTTCACTTCTTTCTCTCCGCTATAGCTTTCTCAGGCATTTGAGAACAATGAAGGTCATTGCACTGCAGTAGGAGGAACTCTGTGTGTGGGGAAAAGATTATAAAATTTTAAAATTGTAAAATTTAAAAACATTTTAAATTGTGCCTTTTTTTCTGCCCTTACTGCTATTACTGAAATTTATGTATGAGTGAGGAGAATCACAGAATGGTTTGGGTTGGAAGGGACCTTAAAGCCCATCCAGTTCCACGCCCTGCCATGAGCAGGGACACCTTCCACTATCCCAGGGGTGCTCCAAGCCCTGTCCAGCCTGGCCTTGGACACTTTCAGAGATGGGACAGCCACAACCTCGGTTATATGCCCTTAGAGGTTGCTAAATTGATTAATGAATCTTATTTTCAGTGTGGAATTCTATACATTTTCTCCCCTCACACAGTGGGATATGTATGAGTAGCTCACACCATTCTCATCTCTTTGCAGGAGTGACTTTAAGCATTATGATTTCATCTGATACTGACTTGTAACCTTATCACTAAGTTATTAGTGATAGGAGCAAATAGAATAGTTTTGATTCTCCTAGTACATGAAACATCTTTCTTTTTTAATGATTGTCTCCCTTTCTACCAGACCCTACAACATTCACTAGACTGTGTGCCTAGAGTAGGTGCTTTAGATGTTCCATTGCAATGTTTTGTGCCATCAGACACACAGATGTTTTCCAGTCTAATCTGGTAAACGTTTCCACATGTTCTGCCAGGCCAGTGTATCACTCTGTGTATGGATTTGCTTTATGTGGTTTAAATGGTAAATTCCTTTCTTTACACCCCACCACTCCCAAAACCTTTCACAAGGTCTAAATGGAATAGTAGGAAAGTTTGAGGGAATATTTTCTGGCTTTATAGTGTGGTTTCTGGGTTTCACAGCTGTCCTGTATGTGGGCCCACTCCCATATACCTTGTTCACAGTAGTTTCACTGCAGTTACCTGCCTGCTTGTGCAAGGGAAGAGCAGGATCTGGCACAGAGCAAAGACATGACAAGAGTTCAGTAGGAATAACATGAGAAAAGAGAAATAACATCCAAAACTAGGCAGCCTGTTTAATTTCATTGTGATTAATACTCTTATGTAGCTGTTACAGCCCTTTTTCTGTGGGTTTTTTTTTTTTTTTCAGTCCCCCCATCCATCTCTGGCAGCAGTGACATGGTGACAGTGGTGGTCAATAATCCAGTGAGACTGGAGTGTGAAGCCAGAGGCATCCCTGCCCCTATCCTGACGTGGCTGAAGGATGGGAGCCCTGTGTCCAGCATCAGCAATGGACTCCAGGTACCAGGGTCAGATCCTGCTCTGTCTGTGGTGTTCCCTGTTGTGGGAGGAGGCTTTTTTAAGTCAATGCAGTTGAATAGAAGAGAATTAGTCAGAGGGTTTGGAATAAAAATATCAGGCCTTTTGCTCTGGGTTGTTGAGTTTAGCTCCAGTACTGTGTGAGATGGAAGATAGAGATATATTGAAAAAAAGTGGTCCTTTCAGCTGATGTCATACTGAGGAAGTTTGCATCAACAAATTTTCATCTTACTGGGAAGAAGAGGAAATTGTATCAAGTTCCTCTGCTGAAGAGATCTGGAGAGCTCATTGCATACAACAGTAATTCAGAAAACAAAACCAACTTCTTATATAAGGAAATATCTCGGAGGTAAAACAAGAGGCCATGGTTGGTTTTTAGAAGCTGATTTTATAATCTGAGAGGGAAGAGGGGATATTTGTGTTCTGTGGGGACAGCTCAGGGCACAGACAGAAGGTGTGATAGCATGTTTGAAGTGGGTGGGAGGGAGGGGTGTCCAGATCCCACAGAGTCTTGAGGACACCAGGAGTACCCTAGGACCTGGCATGAAGTTAGAGTTCTGCTTCTGCAAGTCTGGATTAGAAGAGAGCACTGGTGTGCAGGGAGATGGTGGGAAGCAGTGGCAAAACAAGTGTTCCACTTTGGAATGAACCCTGA
This sequence comes from Notiomystis cincta, assembly GCA_013398075.1. NCBI lineage: Eukaryota > Metazoa > Chordata > Aves > Passeriformes > Notiomystidae > Notiomystis > Notiomystis cincta. The sequence continues at coordinate 85,079 of VZRX01001911.1, forward strand.
TTGCTCCCCCTGCCTGTGTTTGACACTGGGGGGTGTCTGAAGGTGCTGTGCTCCTGTTGCAGGTCCTGTCAGGGGGCCGGCTGCTGGCACTGCCCAGTGCCCAGCTCAGTGACACGGGGACATACACGTGTGTGGCAGTCAATGCTGCGGGGGAGAGCCAGAGGGACATCGACCTCCGCGTTTATGGTGCGTGACAAATGTTCCTTTTGGTCCTGACAGCTGTTCTTGGGGCTTTATTTAACACACTGAGCAGCACTGAGTAAAAAGAGTCCCAAGCTATAATGGAAGGCCAGGTGAGGAGGAGGGGTGTGTGTATGGAAGTTAAAACATCTATATGTGCATCCACCCTCATTTACTAAGCATATAGGTGTGTCCTTCTGTGTATCCTTGAAGAAATGTAACTGCAGCAGTGAATTTAGAAGTTCAATGCATAAAAGCTCATTTGTAAACAATAAAACAAAATACATGTTTTTTGTAAAACCAGGTAGATCTGCTAGGTAAGAGATACTGTTGGAGCCAGTGCTCTGTTGTCTTTATTGCACCAGAAGTAGTCACTGGGAGTTCCCCATCCAGCTCTACAGGTCCCATGCCATTCCCAAGCCTTGCTCTGCCTGCCTAAATGGAGAGGACTCTTTTTGTGACAGATAGTGACACTGTGTTGAGGAATTTTAGTCAGCTCTGTGTCCTTCAAGGAGCAGGATAGAGGTGATTTTTTAGTTTGTCAGTTTTCCAGATTGTCAGTAAGTTCATTCTGAAATCTTTCTGCCTGAGCTTGTGTAAATTCATCCTCCCTTCTGATTTGGGCAATGCTCTTAGACACGTGGTAGGATTGTTGGGACAGTCCTGTGCAGGGCCAAGAGTTGAATTTTGGTGATCCTCGTAGGTCCCTTCCAACTCAGGATATTCTGTGATTCTGTGCTTTCTTGTAACTTGTATGAGTTTCATCCTGGGTTTTTTGTAACTTGTAGCAGATGTCTTTTCATATTCATAGAATCACAGAATGGTTTGGGATTGAAGTGAGCTTAAAGCTCACCCAGTGCCACCCTGTGCCATGGGCAAGGGCACTTTCTACTAACCCAGGTTGCTCCAAGCCCCACCCAGCCTGGCCTTGGACACTTCCAGGGATCCAGGGACAGCCACAGCTTCTCTGGGCACCCTGTGCCAGGGCCTCCCCACCCTCACAGGGAACAGTTCCTTCCCAGTATCCCATCTAACCCTGCCCTCTGGAAGGCACTCCTAATTGTTCTGTCCCTCCAGGCCCTTGCCCAAAGTCCCTCTCCAGTTCTCTTGAAGCCTGTTCAGGCACTGGAAGTGTAAGGTCACCCCATGTTGTGTTCTCGGAGCCCGTGGGTGCTGTTCCAGCAGGGATTCCAGGGAGTGTGACTGTAGCAGGTTTTGTTTCCCTTGGACAGCTCAAAGGATTTGTCCACCAGTGAAATGTGGCTGAACAATAATCTCACATTTGTTTTAGAAATGTTACAGTACCAGATGTGTAGAGAGGCATTTGGAATTGAGGCACCTTTGTGGTTTAGCATCTGCTTTTAGTAGGTCAGTGGACTGCCAGTTTCCAGCATTATGCCAATCCCATGTGGAAAACCTTGCAAAAGAAAGTTAGGAGTTTGGATGGGTTCTAAGCAGGGACAGCTGGACAGGCTATTTGTTCCTGAGTCTGGCTTTCAGAATTATCTCCCTTGGTTAGGGTACTCCTGACTGGTGACTTTTGCATCTGGAAGGGGCAGTTCAGAAATCCAGGACTCTGCCTGCAAGTGAGCCTGAGTTAGTATAGGCTGGAACATTCTATGTCTAGAGCAAGGAATATCAGGGTCTCCTTTAGAGTTTGAGGACAGGTGTGTATGTCTGTGTAATGTGACAGATATATTTATTATTCCTCTTTTATTTTCTGGAACCTCTGTCCGTTTAAGCTGGAGGAAATGAAAAGAGATAGGAGTTGTGTATGTTTAAAATTAGTGTTCTATTACAAGCTGGTCAAAGTTGAGCTCAGCTGCAGGACCAGCTTGAGTGAGGCTGTCACCAAAAGTAATATTGCTTGTCAGACTTGCCTCATAAGGACAATCTAATTAAGAAGCCATGGGAGGAAAATAATTTGGAGTAGAAGTTGGAGCTGGGTTGGTTGGAAATGTGCACTGAGCCAGGAGTTGGAACAAGCTCAGTTACTTACAGTTACTATGAGCATAATTAGATTAATTTTAAACCTCATTCCTTCAGAAAGAAATGCTTTAGTGTCTGTTTCTGTGTCATAAACTCAGTTTCCTTTTGAGCACATTTCAATTCATTTAGCTGAGAGGAAAAATAATTGGTTGAAAAGTCTTTGGAAATAAATTTGCCTTCTGCAGGAATGGACCAGCTTCCAATTCTCAGTTCCACAATACTCATAAAGAATCTGGGCCTTTGTAAGTTCTAGAAAGAAAAAAAAGATAAACAGATTTTTTTTTTCCACTTACTATATTTCTTATCCACAGGGACCATACTCTTCCCTAAATTGTTTCCAAACTGTGAAATCAGCAGCTCTGCTCTGTACTTCCTGGGCAAGAAACACAAAGCTGGATTGTTGCTGGTCTTTCCAGGCCACCTCGAGAGCTGTCCCCAGTGCCACTCTGGGACACGTTCTGGTTTCCCATGTGTGATTAACCCAGTGTGTTTGTTCTCACAGTCCCACTGCCTCTCTTCTCACCCCAAGGTTCTGTGCACTCACACCCTCAGTAGTCATGGATCCCAAAACTAAAGGGCAAAGGAAATGTGACAGCAAAGGTTCTTATATTTGGTTCTTGTCAACTTTTTGGAGGGCAGTATTTCCTCTGTGTACTTTTTGACTCCAGCCATGAACACTTTCCTCATGGAAAATTGCTGACTTGCTGTGTTCCACAGTTTAGTTATCAGTTGTCTTCTCAGGTACTTTTGGTTTTCTGATTGTGGAAACACAAAATTTAAAAATGGGGGGAAAAATGTGTTTTCTTAAATCCTGACACTGTTCAAAATGGCTTTCCTTTGAAGCATCCAGTGTTTTGGTTTTTTTTTTTTTTATTTCTACACAGAAAACTTCCCTTCCAAAAGCAGATTTTTCTACTGTCTGATTTGGAAATAGTAGTGTAATAATGAGGTTATCACTGAACTGCAGGACAAATGTAAATATAGTGCTCAGGGCCAACAACTGCAATAGTTAGTAGATCCCACACAAACCTGATACATGAGCTGATTGTAGATTGTGATTTTTTGATTAAGTCATTAACCCATTGATTTGCTTGCCAGCCATGTAAGTTCTCATTCTGTCAGCTGTATTTGGCCATCTCTGGACAAATTCTCTAAGTCAGAGTTTTCCTTAAAGCCAAGTATCCTTCTTGGCACTGTCTGGAACAGCTTAAGACATTCTCAGCTTCTGGGGCTGATTATTATCTCATGAGCTTTTTCACTCAGCAGCTCTTTTTCATTCTAGCAGGAGTGCATTCCTCCATTTTTATATACTGGGGATTTCCCTTTCTAGCTACATTTTGAGGGGCTTTTTTGCTAGTATTGGCTTATCTTTATGATTTCTCTGTAGCTGATACCTCACTTATGTGTATTTTGTGTGGAAGGTATTCTGTAAGTACCAAAAATGATTATTGTGGTTTCTGTGGTATAAAGGAGACTGAAGTTGTGTGTCAGAAAGGTGTAAGTGTCATTTTATCTGTGCTGATATTGAGTCCCTTGACTCAATATTATGTATGCTCTGGGAAGTCTTCAGTGCCCAAGGGTCACTTGGTTTGAGTATTAGGGAAAGAGGAAACAGCTTCAGGTTGTGCCAGGGGAGCTTCAGATTGGATATTAGGAAAACTTTTGTCACAGGAAGGATGGTCAGCCCCAGGCACAGCTGCCCAGGGCAGAGGTGGAGTTGCCATCCCTGGAGGGATTTAAGACCTGAGGATGTTGCCCCTGAGAACAGTGCTGGGGAGTGGTTGGCCTCGATGTTCTCAGAGGGCTTTTCCAAGGTAACCAGGTGTGTGATTGTGTCGGTGCAGTTCCCCCTGACATCGTGGGTGAAGAGCAGAACGTGTCAGTGCTGCTGGGCCAGGCCCTGGAGCTGAGGTGCCACAGCAGCGCGGTGCCCCCGCCCCGCCTCGCCTGGCTCAGGGACGGGCGGCCCTTGCTGGAGAAGCCAGGCCTGAGCATCTCTGGAGATGGGAGTGTGCTGAAGGTAAACTGGGCAGGCAGGGCGTGCTGGGGTTCCTTCCTGGGGGGTGAAACCCTCCGTGGAGATGGGACAGCACTGGGCTCTCTGGGCGGCAGAGGGTGGTGTGTGAGGAGGGAGGGATGTCAGAGCCCCTGGGTGTCTGGGTACAGAGCTCTCTGGATTCATGCTCTATATTAATACTCAAGGAGACATATATAAAAATAAAATTGAGACCTGAGCCCCCTCTCCCTACACATTTAATGAGTAATTTTGTAGGAGGAAGAACCCCAGGTTTTCCTTTGTCCCCAGATTGAAGGAGCTCAAGTGCAGGACACTGGACGCTACACCTGCGAAGCGACAAATGTTGCTGGGAAAACCGAGAAGAACTATAATGTCAATATTTGGGGTAAGATTTATTAAGTTTATTCCAGGAATGGGAACAAAGCTCAGAGCTGAATTATGAAGTGAGACACTGAAATCCTGTGTAGTTCATCAACACTTGGTTGCTGGGGCTTGTGCAGGGAGATGTTGTATTTGCCATACATGAACAGGCCCAAGACAGCGCACACATTTTTCAAATTGCTTTAGTTTAGTTCTAAATTAACACCAGTTACTCCACAGGCCTTTCCTGGGCTTGCAGGAATGAGAGTAGTAAGAACTACAACTAGTGAGTGGGCATCCCTTCTCATGGCAGGGGGTTGGAATGAGATGATCTTTAAGGTCCCTTCCAGCCCACACCATTCTGTGATTTATGATTCTGTGATAAATAACTGGGTTTGGATCCATAGCTTTAATGCCATTTAAACTAACATACCAACTTCCTACTTACTGAAATGATGAAACATTGGAAAGCCAGGAAAATAAAAGCTGCCTTACCTAGCTTTATTTGCTCTGCAAACTTAACTATTGCTGAATCATAAAACCAACTTTAATACTTTTTAAAATGGCTTTATGATGAATGTGGCTTAGGATAATATTTTAATAATTGCTTTTGAGGGGTTTTCTGCACCATAATTTTCTTCCCATATACAAAATCAAATGTCCCTGGTTTGCTATTATAAATCAATTCCTTGTTTTGGAGTCACAAGACTAGAATTACCTGTGAGGGTTTGTAAAACTAAAATGACATTTTTCAGTACAGATTTCAAGTCTGCCATTATTAAAAGACCCATTCATGGCATTTAAGTTAGATGTGGGTGTTGTAGTACTATTTTCCAATGGCAAAGCAAATACCATTTACTGTGCAGGTCTAACCTCTGCTCTCCTCTCTCCCTCCCACAATTTTGCACAGGACCTTTGCTGGAGGGATTTGGATTTGTTCCTTTGTGCAGTAAGACCATTCCAGTAGGATTTGAATGGAGGGATAATTCTTTGCTAGTTAGCAGCTTTGATGGGATAAGCTTGATAGAAACCACAGGCTGCCTGTGAAAGCCATCTGTGGATAATTGTTTGGAATTACAGTTTCCATTTACGCCTCAGCACACAAAGTCCTCCTTGCCATATTTTGAAGTTTTAAATCCGGGAAATTAATCCTTCTGAGGTTTGGTGAGATCCTGAGAGCTAAGTGTGGATCCATGAGCCAGCTCATGAGTTAAATGAAGAGAAAACAGCACAGCCTTGTCCAGGCTGGAAGCAGGACAAATAAAGGGTAAAGGAGACCATGAGGCCATTGGCAGTGTTGTTTCAAACCCCACACATCTGGTTGCTGCTGTAGAGCTAGAGGTGTCAGAAGGAGAAACTGGCTACTGTCACATACATTTAAAAAATGCTGCATAAGTTGTTCACAAGGGAGGTTTTATTTGCCAGGTTCAACCTACATTTTCCTCTGCTTTTTCTTGGTCTCTACCTACTCTGTTTTCATTTGATAAAAATGATTCCCTGATTCCTAATAGGCAATTAGGCCTCCCTAGAGATTGAACCAAAGTGCTTTAAGACTTTGAGAATCAGAGTAAAACACTGGTCCCTTTTGTCTGCAGCTGGTTTAGAGTCACAAAGCTGTAAAGCAAAGCTATCCTTCTGTTGGAGGAGGGGATCCATAGCCTTGGAGGAGGCAGCCAGTGTGCTGATGCAGGAAAAATTAAAAGGAAAAATGTATGCTAAATTTTAAAAGTCACTGATGATGATCTCTGTGGGTTTATTAGCTGAGGCCATGAATGAAAGCAGGCTCTTGGAGTTGGAATCACTTGACAAAGTTCCCCAAACCAGCTTTGTTCAGTGAAGTCCATTAAAGGCAGTCCAAAATAAAGCCTGTGCATGCAGCAGCCCTCAGAGACCAGAAGGAAGGATGCAGTCATTCCCAAGTGTATTGTTCCCTACCCAGGGCCTGGTTAGCATTGAGGAGACAATCCTTGTCTTGCTTCAGAGCTGAATGGGAGAGATTTGTATGAGGGTCATTTGGGGTTTACTGCTGTGTTGTTTCAAAGGCTGCACTTAGTTGGCTTTTCTTTGCAGTGTCACCAAGTATTTCTGGCTCAGATGACAGCTCTCAATTGACAGTCACTGAAGGGAGCTTGATTAGCCTGATCTGTGATTCCAGTGGCATCCCACCACCCAGTCTCACCTGGAAAAAGAATGGTGGGTAACTGCCCATTGTCTGTTCTGTAAAGCAAATGGGATAATTCTGACCTGATGGGTTTTCTTTTCATCTTGTGTACATTTTGGATGGTGTGTTCTGAGGAGCTCAGATGTGCAGATATCTGCACAGTCCTGACATTGAGTAAAGTAAACTCCAGGAGTAGATTATTCTCTTCCCTCTATCTCACCTCTGCTTGGATTAGGTGTCACTGTTCCTAAATTTGCAAGAGAAGTGCAGTGCTGAGATTGCTCAGATAACAAAAATGAACTGTAGGGCACTTAATATGTTTATTTACAATGTGCCAGCAGGACAGCAGCACAGTGCCCCATCCCTGGAAGTGTTCCAGACCAGGGTAGATGTGATTTGAGTAAGTGGAAGGTGCCCCTACCTGTGGCAGGGAGTTGGAATGAGATGATGTTTAAGGTCCTTTCCAACCCAAACCATTCTGGGATTGTTAGATTTGCTTGTGGATCCCAGGTGTCAGGGCAGGATCTTTGGAATCCCATGGTGTGGAGTTGAATCTCTGCCCTGTGATCCACTGCATAACACAGATTATCTGAGCTGGTTTTAAATCTGCAGCCATGGCATCCTGCCAAGTGGTGAGATGCATTAGTTGTAGTAATTGCTTTGGGGATCCACCAAACCCTTTTTCTCATCCCATCTTATTCAAGAGTATTCAAAAGGTCTGCACACCTTTTGCTTTAGGGGTTAGTTACATTGCCAAACACCTTTTTAGGAATTGGCAGACAAAGCCAGCTATTTTCAACAACTTCTTTTAAGCACTGACACTGTTGGAGACAAAATATAAGACAAAATAAGATAATTTACTCTTCCAGTGTAGTAATTCTTGTGCTACTAGTCAATCTTACCTATATTTGTGTTTTTCTAGGCAGCACAATTCAATATGGTATGTACTTGCTTTAATTAATTTTGGCTTATGGAAAGAGCAGGTTTTAATTACAGAACACATTTTCTAATGCATAACATTTTCAGGGAACAGGAAGTTTATCAAGTTGTTTTTAAACCCTGTGTCTTGGAAGCTAGAGAGGCCTTGTCTGACATGTAAATGCACTGTAAGGCTAATATGTGTACACTTAATGGCAGGAAGGAGACTTAAACCTGCTACAAAGTCTAGAAAAGCAGTTAGAAAGGGAGTAGATTTTTCAGCATGTTTGACATTCAGTCACTTTGAAGAGAGGACTTTAAATGCACCAGGAGGAAATGAAGATTAAGTTTGTTAGAAGTATCCATGGAAGGTGAATTCCTTCTGTCATGAAGTCTCCCTGCAGTTTGGAAAAGAGGAAGATGGATAATCTGAGGTCTCCAAGACTGAAGAATCTGCTCAGAGAATGCAGTGAGAGTTCTGCTGAGGATTTCCTGAGAAGAAGCCTGTGACACACAACACACAGATGGTGTGAAACCTAAATTATAAATTTCTAAGCACTGTCTGTGCTGGGTGAGACAGTTATACTCTGAAAAATAAGTCACATTTTACTGAAAGTGCTGAGTTTTCTGCTTAGTGGAGGTGTCCCAGACTCTGGATGGATGTATGGGAGAGTCAATGTGCTTTAGCTCAGGGTATCCCATGAAGCCATTGGTTAATCCAGAAAGTCCTCAGGATCTTTTCTTGTGCCAAGTTCCTGCTCTCTGGGAAGACTCTGACAGAGCATTTCTAAAAAGGGTAATTGTGCAACTGAGTCCTTTTGACTGAGCCAGTGGACTGAACACCACGTGATTTTCATTTGCTGCTGGCCACTTGTGTGGTTTTATGTGACAGAAGGTCTCTTGCAGGCTCTCCTGTGGTGCCAGAGCCATCGGGAAGGGTGCGGGTGCTGTCTGGGGGCAGACAGCTCCAGGTTGCAGTTGCTGAGAGATCTGATGCTGCATCTTACACCTGTATTGCTTCAAATGTGGCTGGGAGTGCCACCAAAGAGTACAGCCTGCAAGTGTACAGTAAGTGCCAGGAAAACTCTGATCACACCTTATCAGTTCTGCAGTAATGTTATGGGAGTATGAGCAGGGCAGTGATGTTGAGCTGCAGGATCTCCAGAGACAGAGTGCTGGCTCTAGGACAATTTAGAGGTAGGTCAAGGAGAGTGTTAAGTCATTAAAATTTTGGCAGTTTGGACCTGTAGCCTGATCACTTTGTCATGCCCAGGAATACACTCCATTATTTCTCCTATATAGTTTTGTCCACCTCTTCCTCTTCACAGTCATTTTACTGTTTAAAGAGAACCAGTCTTTGAAAGAACAAATGACAAAACCCAAAGCACATCTTTAATTGCATAGCCCTACTGTAAGTGCACAATCCAGGGATGTAACCCCTTTTAGTCTTGTCCCCGAGCTGCAGTAGTGATGACAACTGACTGAACTAAGATTTCCCTTCATTCCCTTAGACTTTACTGTATTTTTGTCAGGAATAAAAGGAGGTATTTTTAAACAATCCCACAGAGAAGAGAATCTTCCAAAATCTGTAGGGAGCGACAGTGTTGGGGCAGTTGTTTTTAATTTGATTTTTTCTCTTGTTTGCATTTTAAAAATTTCCCGTAAATTAACATTTTAAAAAACACTTTTACCTTACGGTGTGGGAGAGGGGGGGAAAGGAGGTGATTTGTCTCTTACTGGCCCTGGAAAATTGACTCAGCAGCAGGTGGAAATTGTGAAGCACAGACTCCTACTGTGTCTCTTGTTCTTCCCTAGCTCGACCGACCATATCCAGCAGCGGTCCCCAGCCCTCAGAGGTCATTGTCACGCAGGGAAGCGAGGTGTCCCTGGAGTGTGAGGCCGAGGGCATTCCCGAGCCGGCAGTGAGGTGGCTGAAGGACGGGCGGGCGCTGGGCGGCGGCAGGGGCCTGGCAGTGCTGGCCGGGGGCCGCGTCCTGCGGCTGGAGCAGGCCCGCGTGTCCCACAGCGGCCGCTACACCTGCGTGGCCACCAACGCCGCCGGGCTGGCTGACAGGAAGTACGACCTCAGCGTCCACGGTGAGTGGGGGCCACCTGGGGCACGTGGAAATTCACCAGCAGGTGGCTGGGGTGGAGCTCAGTGCACCTCCTGGATCTGCGGCAGGGGATGCAGCTCCAGGTGCAGTGTTAGGAAAAGCCCAAATCCAAGTTTATCGCTCCTGAATATTTTAAAATTGTAGCTCTCTCTCTGTTAATACCAACCCACCCTGAGTTGCTTCATCATCTGAGATAACTAGGATATGGTACAATTTTACATGATATTGGGGTGAGTGTCATGGTGCAAAATATTGTTAGAGAGAGAAATGAAGGTTTAATCAAGACCACCCTGCTACTCACCCTCAGTAAGCTAGTATTTGGGTGACACACATTTTGTGAGCAATATTAATCTGTATTTGCTCTGAAGTATGACTTTTCCTTACTCTTTGCTGTAGTTCCCCCAAGTATTGGTGGCTACCTGCAGCTGCCTGAAAACATCAGCACTGTGGAGAAGAATCCCATCTCCCTGGTTTGTGAAGCCTCAGGAATCCCCTTGCCAGCGATAACGTGGCTCAAGAATGGGTTGCCCATCACCTTGAACAGCTCGGTGCGAATCCTCTCAGGTACAAAAGCTGGGGGGCAGATGGCACCATCTCACTTTGTCATGCCCAGGAATTCACTTCATTATCTTTCCTATATATTTTTGTCCACCTCTTCCTCTTCACAGTCATTTTACTGTTTAAAGAGAAACAATCTTTGAAAGAACAAATGACAAAAACCAAAGCACATCTTTAATTTCTATGGGTCTGTATATGAAACCAAAGGGAGCCTCAGAGATGAGTGCATTTCTGGCTGTGTTGTTTCTTTGACCTTGGGTTTGCCACTGGCAAGTAGAAATCTCATGACAATAAGTTTTGATGGAGTTTCTGATACTCTTGTGGTAGCTGTCATGCAAAGCCTGCATCATGAAACTAAGAAAACTATCAGACAGGTAAAGAGCTGCAAGGTGTTTAAGAGCTCAGCTAAGATTGCATTTGAAGCTGAAAAGCTTCAGGATATTTTAATGAGTGCAGCTTTTAATCTACAGATAGTCCTGTCCTCTGCTTTCCCATTTTTGCATATGGTGTGTGGAAAAAGGAGTGGGTGTGTGTTTATTTCCCAGTATGAACCTGGCTCTGGCTGCTGCTGTGCATTCCCTTCTGTGTCAAGCTGCCATCAACAAAAATAACATCTTCTGGGATTGATTGTTTCTGTCCTGTCTCTTCCTTTCTACACCCACACTAATCTCACCTCCTGGATTGTGAGTTGGGAAGGGAGAGGCAAAAAGATGTTTATTGTCTCTGGATGTTGTCTGTGTGGGAGGGGAAACACGCCAGGACCTGGGGCTTTGTTTTGCTCCAAATTTTGTGCTTCAGAAAACTACACACTGTGGTAGTGGACTGTAACCAAAATGGTACTTGGAGCTTTATTTGTGCTTGTACAGCTGTAAAAAACAACAACAACAATCCTCCTCTAATTTTGGAGTTAAATACTTTGCCAAAGCAAGAGTTTGGTTCTGTTGACTGAAAACATACTTGGCATTGTAGATAATTCCAGTGTGTGGACACACTGCTGGTAGGTTTTGGTCTGTTAATTCAGATCTTGGAATCACAGAATATCCTGAGCTGGAAGGGACCCACAAAGACCATCCAGTCCAACTCCTGGCCCTGCACAGGACACCTAAACAACTCTACCCAGTGCTTCAGAGCATTGTCCAGATACTGATGTTTGCTTTTGATGATCCTTCCTGCATATCTTCTAGGAAAAAGAAAAAAAAATCCACTGTACCCCAGCCTGCTTCTCATGCAGCCTGTGCCCTAAGCTGCACATGGGCTTTAGGAAGGAGAAGAGCATTTGTTTAGCCAAATGTAGAAAATCTGTCCTGCCTCAGCACTGGAGGGCTGGGTGTGCTCTGGTGTGTGGTGCCAGGGAAGGTCACAGTCTCCTGCATGCAGGTTTCTGCTTCTGCTTTGGCCTCGTGCAGGGGTGGATGGGAGAAGGGATCAGGGAGACAGGAGGCTGAAAGACCTGAGCCTCCCTGAGTCTCCCAGTGCCCCCTCCAGCAGGCAGGATTCCTTGGGCAGAGGCACATCCAGTAACCATCTAAGCAGTCAGTTCCCCCAAGAGCATGACCAGGATCTTTGCTGTCTGGGCTGTGTCCCAACAGTGACAGCCACAGGCAGCAGGAGCTGCTCTGGGCACGTGTGCTGTGCATTAGGGAATGGTTGCTGATGGGAGAGCTGCTAACCAGAAACTGGGAAAAGCTGCAGGCTGGCAACCACCTGTGGCTTCACACTCCTAACGTCTGTTCTGCTGTTCCTCTGTCAAAAAACAAGGAAAGAGAAGTCACTCTGCTATGGCAAAGAGGGATATTCCTGGTCTTTGGTCAAACATACTTGCAAATCTTCCTTTTAGAGGAGCATATCTGTGCAAATGTGACTTGACAACTATAGAGTTAAGAGGAATCTGTTCTTTCAAACTATTATCACCTGTTATTATTAGTATTGATGGCACAATTAATACAAATGCTAGAAGGGAGAAGTGGAATTTTATTCCCTATGTATACATATGAAAACACCTTAAGGGTATTTATAATACAAGGTGTTTAATAAAATAAGCTTATTTTTGTGTGTACACACATGAAAAGCACTGATGAGGCATTATTAATTTTCCTGAATATTCATCTAGAATCTCAGTACAGCAAAGCACTGTTGTGAGTGAAAACCCTGCTGAGACACCGTGTGCTGTCTCAATTTCCTGCCTGGAAGTGTGTATTACAAGCACAGCGTTCCTGCCACGTCCCAGTCCATGAATCCCTGTGCAGTGGAGCAGGGTGTGTGTGCCCTGCCCAGCCCTGGGAGGGTGCAGGGTGGCAGAGCAGGGTGTGTGTGCCCTGCCCAGCCCTGGGAGGGTGCAGGGTGGCAGAGCAGGACTCTGATGCTGTTCTGGCTGTCTCAGGGGGCCGGACCCTGAGGCTCAGCCCCGCGGGCGCGGCGGATGAGGGACGTTACTCGTGTGTGGTGACCAACGCTGCAGGGGAGGCCAGGAAGGACTTCTACCTTTCTGTCCTGGGTGAGTACCTGCTCAGGTTTGGTGCAGCACAAGAGAGGGGTTTGTAGAAAGGGGGGGGAGGGCATTCTGTATACTTTGCTGGTATTTTAAAAAATATTATGCCAAAATATATGTCCTTAGGGGAAAAAAAAAGAAGAGAATTTCATACCACTGACAGAAATTCAGGTTGTAAAGAGAAGCTTCTACATAGAATCATACAAACCTGGAAGGGTTTAGGTTGGAAGGGACCTTAAAGCACATCTCATTCTACCCCTTGCCATGGGCACCACTATCCCAGGTTGCTCCAAACCCTGTCCAGCCTGGCCTTAGGTACTTTCAGAGATGGCAACCTGTGCCAGGGTCTCTCCACCCTCACAGGGAAGGGTTCCTTCCCAATATCCNACAACAACAACAATCCTCCTCTAATTTTGGAGTTAAATACTTTGCCAAAGCAAGAGTTTGGTTCTGTTGACTGAAAACATACTTGGCATTGTAGATAATTCCAGTGTGTGGACACACTGCTGGCAGGTTTTGGTCTGTTAATTCAGATCTTGGAATCACAGAATATCCTGAGCTGGAAGGGACCCACAAAGACCATCCAGTCCAACTCCTGGCCCTGCACAGGACACCTAAACAACTCTACCCAGTGCTTCAGAGCATTGTCCAGATACTGATGTTTGCTTTTGATGATCCTTCCTGCATATCTTCTAGGAAAAAGAAAAAAAAATCCACTGTACCCCAGCCTGCTTCTCATGCAGCCTGTGCCCTAAGCTGCACATGGGCTTTAGGAAGGAGAAGAGCATTTGTTTAGCCAAATGTAGAAAATCTGTCCTGCCTCAGCACTGGAGGGCTGGGTGTGCTCTGGTGTGTGATGCCAGGGAAGGTCACAGTCTCCTGCATGCAGGTTTCTGCTTCTGCTTTGGCCTCGTGCAGGGGTGGATGGGAGAAGGGATCAGGGAGACAGGAGGCTGAAAGACCTGAGCCTCCCTGAGTCTCCCAGTGCCCCCTCCAGCAGGCAGGATTCCTTGGGCAGAGGCACATCCAGTAACCATCTAAGCAGTCAGTTCCCCCAAGAGCATGACCAGGATCTTTGCTGTCTGGGCTGTGTCCCAACAGTGACAGCCACAGGCAGCAGGAGCTGCTCTGGGCACGTGTGCTGTGCATTAGGGAATGGTTGCTGATGGGAGAGCTGCTAACCAGAAACTGGGAAAAGCTGCAGGCTGGCAACCACCTGTGGCTTCACACTCCTAACGTCTGTTCTGCTGTTCCTCTGTCAAAAAACAAGGAAAGAGAAGTCACTCTGCTATGGCAAAGAGGGATATTCCTGGTCTTTGGTCAAACATACTTGCAAATCTTCCTTTTAGAGGAGCATATCTGTGCAAATGTGACTTGACAACTATAGAGTTAAGAGGAATCTGTTCTTTCAAACTATTATCACCTGTTATTATTAGTATTGATGGCACAATTAATACAAATGCTAGAAGGGAGAAGTGGAATTTTATTCCCTATGTATACATATGAAAACATCTTAAGGGTATTTATAACACAAGGTGTTTAAAAAAATAAGCTTATTTTTGTGTGTACACACATGAAAAGCACTGATGAGGCATTATTAATTTTCCTGAATATTCATCTAGAATCTCAGTACAGCAAAGCACTGTTGTGAGTGAAAACCCTGCTGAGACACCGTGTGCTGTCTCAATTTCCTGCCTGGAAGTGTGTATTACAAGCACAGCGTTCCTGCCACGTCCCAGTCCATGAATCCCTGTGCAGTGGAGCAGGGTGTGTGTGCCCTGCCCNACCACTGACAGAAATTCAGGTTGTAAAGAGAAGCTTCTACATAGAATCATACAAACCTGGAAGGGTTTAGGTTGGAAGGGACCTTAAAGCACATCTCATTCTACCCCTTGCCATGGGCACCACTATCCCAGGTTGCTCCAAACCCTGTCCAGCCTGGCCTTAGGTACTTTCAGAGATGGCAACCTGTGCCAGGGTCTCTCCACCCTCACAGGGAAGGGTTCCTTCCCAATATCCAATCTATCCCTGGCCTGTGGCAGTAGGAAGCTTTTCCTCCTTGTCTTGTCCCTCCAGGCCCTTGTTCAAAGTCCCTCTCCAGCTCTCTTGGAGCCCATTTAGGTCCTGGAAAGGGCTCCAAAGTTTCCCCAGAGCCTTCTCTTCTCCAGGATCAGTAATCCCAAGTCCAGTACAGTGGAAACCTTCTGCCAGCAGAGCCTTTAGTATGACAAAGGATATAAACCAATGTGCCAGGAGTTGTCCACCAGGTTCTTCAGATACTATTTGGAATCATTAATGTATTATTTTATCACATTACTTAGTTTTACAAACCAGTATTTTCCCCAGAAAACACTACTTTTCGGTTTAGTAACTTATTTTTATCAATAACTGTCAGGCCTGGCACAGTGCAGGTTTTCTCTCAGCATTTCTGTGTAGAATTTTGTTCTATGTTTCCTTTCTCTGAGGTGCTTCTTCCCTTGCCTTCAATGACTTGAGCTTATTCAGCCTGTAAATGATAACTCCTGTTCAAGTCAGTTCATGTTTATTTGATGAGCTCATGGAAGTGTAAGTGTGGTAGAATGGAAGAGATGGATAAACACTGGAAAGCATTCATTGTCTCGACTGTTTTCTTTGGAGGGTTTTAGTAGCAGGGTGTTCTTAAGAGTTCTGGGAATCTCTATTGCATGGGCTTTGTTTGCCTTGAAGAAAAATGCTCAGTGAAGCTGATTTCAAGTGGAAAATTCCATTGTTCAGTCTTCTCTTCCCTCCCCCAGTAATTTCTTTGTCTTTCTAGAGGAAAGTTACTGGAATAGGGCCTTACAGTGGCACAGAATCCTTACCTGTCATTGTCAGTGGCAACTGTACAGGGTTTCTCTGGGTTAGTATAGGAGACACAGCAATTTGCAGGCAGAGCTTGGTGTAATAAGCACAATATTTGTATATTTGAAAAGGGTTCAGTGTGGCTCTGCCATATTTTTGAAATTAAGATGTGTTGACGACTTACTGTATTATTTTGGAGTCAAAGTGATGAGTTGCAGTCTTTGTTTATGAATAGTAGTAACTGCTGGCCTGACTTAAGTCCTGAACTTTATGATTTTAAGTTTTGTTTCCCCCCATCTGTTTCCTTCACTCTAGTTTGAACCCTTCATTAGTTATCAGAAATTTGGTGTAACATTCTTGTCTCTGTTGACAATAAATTCTGCAAATTTCCATGATTCTTTTATAAAATATTTGCTTCCAGCAACAAACTAGATCGTAAATAAGCTGCTAAATATATTTTAATTCCTTTCTTCTTAGGTCTTCTATCTAGGCTGAAAGTTTGCATTTTGCAGGATTATTGAAGTGTAAATCTGGCTCCTTACTCTGACATTTTTGTTTCAAAACTTCCTGTATCTCCTGGAGATGGAGCTGCTTTCTGATAACTACAGGTCTCCTTTTCAGCCTGTTACACTCCATGTCTGCTTTGACTTGTAGTGCAAATTTCTTTTGGCCTGATCTACAAATGCCTCTACTTTGAAAGAAATAGTTGTTCTCAGCTTTTAACCACCACAGCTACTCCCCAGCAATCTCATAACTTGTCCTCCTCATCCAAAAGCACAAGTTGACCAGAAGATTTTGGAAACATGTCAGCCACATCAGCCATACAGTAGGAGTTTCCTTGCTTTGGGTTGGCTGTTTGGGGAGTGAGATAGGTATTTTAGGGGTTTTATCTTCTATTTCTCTAGAGGAATGTAACTTGTACATTTCTAAAGGCAAGGTGCTTTTAGACCTATGTAATGTGCTCATTCCCATATGGAATTAGCTGTATTTGCAGAGAACACTGATAGGCCCTGGCGCAGCATCCACATTTTGGGATTCTGTTTTATTGCTCTTTGGTTACTGTGTAACCAAACACAAACAATGGCGAGTTTGTTTTCCTAATCCTGTGTTCTCATCCCTCCTAGTGGCATCATCAAGCAGCCTGTTGTATTTCGTTGTTGCAAGGAATCCATGCTGATGTTGTGTCCTTGCCTGTTGCAGTTCCTCCAGGGATTGTGGGGGAAAATACACTGGAAGATGTGAAAGTGAAAGAGAAGCACGGAGTTACCCTGACCTGTGAGGTGACAGGTAAAAGAACAGTTTATGATTTACCTTTGCTCATCAAAGCCATGGTCAGATCATTACTGGTGCTGCACAGCCTGTTTTTAAGGGGATTTCAGTTCAGCAAGGTTAAATCTCAGATTTATCTGTGGTGCTTAGAGCAGGACTAAGCACTCCCTTGTAAAGGTTGGATGACACAAACCAAGAGGGATGTTGCTGTGGTATTTCTTCTCCAAAGGCCTGTGGAATTTCAGAGGAGGTGTGTATCACTTCAGGAGTTTCAGAGACTTCAGAATGCATATTCCAAAACTTCCCTCCCCAGGATGTACTTGAAAAGCCCACCTGAAACTGTATTTTCCTGTTGCTCAGAAATCTTGGCATATTCTAGAGGTTATACACCAACTCATGTTTGCCATTTTCCCGACTCCCTCCAGGGAGCCCCGTCCCACAGGTGACGTGGCTGAAGGATGGGCAGGCTCTGGCCGAGGCTGGCGAGGCCAGGGTTGTGTTCAGCGGGCGATCCCTGCGGATCTCCGCAGCGCAGCTCCTGGACACGGGCCGGTACACGTGTGTGGCATCCAATGCTGCTGGGGACAGGAGCAAAACCTACAGCCTCAACGTGCTTGGTGAGCAGCTGGGCTGCCTCTGCCAGAGGAGCAGGCAGCTCTGGAGAAAGGGTCCCCTTGGGATTGTCTGTGATTAGAATTTGGCATCTTAGTAATTGATAAGTGATGGGGGTTTAGTAGAAACACTGGTGCTGTGCTTTAGACAACAGAGCTGGAACATAGGGAACCATAACAGGATACTGTCCCTATGGAATGGGCAGGACAGCACTTTGGCTTATTGTGGTTCAAGGAAGGAGCATCTGAAGAGCATTTCAGATTGTGATCTCTTCAGAAAAGCTGAAACCATCTGCACTTGTAATTTTGTTTTGGGTTTCTGTTTTTGTTTTTTTTTTGTTTCCGTGAGGGTTATTGCACAACGAAGTGCAAATAGTGGTGAGTTTGTTTTCCACAGCCTTGTTTCCTAGGCTCATTCCTCCTTCCAGGATCATCAAGCAGCAGCTCTACTCAAGGGGTGGTGACTGGATCCCTGGGGACCTGTGCTTGACAAAGGCACGGGTGGGAGTGAATTTCATGGATTTGGAATTATTGCTGAGTTCAGGACAAAACATAAAACCAGCTGAGTGTTGTCTGGGTCTGGGTTTTGGGTTTTGAGAATCCTTGTAGGACTGCCTCCCAGCTAACTGAGGCTGCAGCCAGATTCCTAGACTGAACAGGGACCAGAAAACATGCTTTTCAGAGAGGGGCTTTCCTCCCTGTGGTTACTGATCTTGTTGTTCCCAGTGGCTCCAAGCATTGTGGGAGCAGATAGCCAAGGGAATGCAGAGGATGTCACCGTTACCCTCAACAGCCCCACCTCGCTGCTCTGTGAAGCTTATTCCTACCCCCCAGCCACCATCACCTGGCTGAAGGATGGGAATCCCTTAGAGTCCAGCAGAAACATCCGCATTCTGCCAGGTAAACTCTGTTCTTATTGAGAAATAACGCTTAATTCTTATATTGCATATTCTTCTGTTACAGGCTCCTTTAAAAAACTCAAAGGATAGATTTCTGTTAAGTGCAATGCACTGGCACAGGGTGCCCAGAGAACCTGTGGCTGCCCCATCCCTGGGAGTGTCCAAGGCCAGGCTGGATGGGGCTTGGAGCAACCTGGGATAGCAGAAGGTGTCCCTGGCAATGGATGGACTTTAAGTTCCGTCCAACCCAAACCATTCTGGGATTCTTTATACTTCTCTAGCACTTCCCATTCCAATATTTTTAAGTATTTCACAATTAACTGTTAGTTTATTTGTGCTTCATTATGTATTTATCCTTTTGTACCATCAAGCAAAGTGATGGGACCATTCGTATGAATTAATGATGAATATAATTACTTGCAATTAAGTATGGAAATTAGATGGAGAGAGATATAAATTAGCAAAGAGAGTGAGGTGGTATTTTTCCCACCTTCTAATAGGTTATTAGTAGTTTGCTGTTTTTAGTTAGTGGAATAACTTCTCCTTAGTAGCTGTGGAGGTGGATAATGGGAACAAGCTTCAGAGGGAACACTGGAGTACTGTAGATGTACAAGTACCTTCCCTTGTTAACTGCAAGTGTTCAGAGAAAGAATGAGTCCTGGCTAAAAATCTTCAAGAAACTTCCTGCACAAATTTCTTGACAAAATTTCTTAACAAATTTCCCAAGAATCCGTAAGCAACAGGAGCTGTGATTCACAGCCATGAATCATGCACTCATTTGTTACATGTGGTAGTAAGCAGTCAGGTTTTCTGCTCTTCAAATGGCAGCTTTTGGACCAAAGGATGGAAATATGCTGCAGGAGGTATTTAAATAACTGAGGAAGCAGGGGTGTGGTGTGGGTGCTATTAAAGGTTGGTGTCTTTGGCAGGTGGGCGGACCCTGCAGATCCTGAATGCCCAGCAGGACAGCGCTGGAAGATACACCTGCATAGCCTCAAATGAGGCTGGGGAGACACTGAAGCACTTTGAAGTCAAAGTCTACAGTATGGCAATGCTTCCAGCTTTTGCAATTTGTTCTTCTTTTGCATTCTTCCACTTTCCCCATTGCAGTTTTGTCTGCCCTGGTGAATTTCCTATTAATGGCTTTGCTGAGCAAATATCTGCATTAGCTCCTACCATTGCTGGAGCAAAGACCCCAGAAAAGTTGATTGTTGCATCCTTTGCAATGTTACAGTTGGGCTAAAAGTTGTCATATCACCCAGGGGAGGACATTTAAGAGACACTGAACTCGAGTTTCCTGTGAAATGCTTCTTTTGGTGCTGATTTTCAAGCCAGATGAGTGCAGCTCAATGGGAGATGTGAGCAGAGAATCTCCTGAGCACAGAAACCATTTTATAAAAACAGGAGAGGGCCTCTTACATCTAGTGGGACACTTTATTGAGGAATGTAAGACAGGAGGATACTACTTTTATATCCTTCTATAAGATTCTGTATGCACAAAAGCTTTCCCATTCAAGTCTTTCCATCAGCACATTGTCTTTTGAGCATCTCTCAAAATACTGAATACTCAATTTTAATGCTCAAACTCTCCATTATGGGCTCAATCAAGCATGGTTTTTACCTTTTTTTAAATTTCCCAGTGAGATTTGGAATTGGTTTGCTCCCTTACAGTAACCATACTGTTATTTAATTACACTAAGTTGCTAATAAGGCTGCACTGGATTTGGAATAATGAGAAGATGACAAAAAAGTTCATTACTGATGCATGGCTATGTGGGAATGTAACGCCCTCCACCCCTAAGTGCTACTGCAACTGTCAGTTATTAGGATACCATAAGTATTAGGGGAGAATTTAAAAATTCCCAGTGGAAAAAAAAGAGTGGAAAATGCTCTGAAAGCATTTTACATAATTTCAGAAATATTATAAGACCAAGCTGGGGGGTAGCTGAAGAATTTTGAAACATTCTGTTTTCCTTCTGATTCAGAAAGAAACAGAATTTTGCAACACTGGGATTTCAGTGGGGTGGAAATCTTGAGTTTTGACCAGCTACTCCAAATGTGGACTTGGGGTCAAACATATGTTTTTGGGAATATTATTTTCCATTAAAATGCTCTTTAATGATTACAATACTCTGAACTTCATAGAATTGAAGCCAGGCATGTAATAATGAAGTGCCATAGTTAGGTAAGGCTGTAGTCAAGTTTGCATATTTAAATCTATTATTTTTGTACATATTTGTACATATTTGCATATTTTTGTACATAATAACTGTGCTAAAAATGGCTGAAAATACATATATGTGTGTGTGTATATATATATACACACACACACATATATATATATACACACACATATACGCACACACACACACACATATATATATATATAAAAAAAAGCAATAATTTGGCTATGGGCAAGAGGGAATGCACTTGCTTTCCTGGAGGTTATCATCCAGGATCTCCCTTTTTCCAGTTCATGTTGAAATGCTGCAGCAGCCAGTAAGGCATGACAGTCTCTCCCCTCTGTGCTTTGTCTGCTTGCAGTTCCACCCACCATTGCCAAAGGGGGTATCTCAGCAGAGCTGTCCCCCAAGGAGGTGAAGATCAAAGTGAACCACAGCCTGACCCTGCAGTGTGAAGCTCACGCCGTTCCTGCTGCTGCCATCAGCTGGTACAAGGATGGACAGGCCAGTCACAAACTCAGTTCCTTCCTCTGAGGGGCTCTGGGCCAGGGACAGCTGTGTGTTCTCTGTCCCTGGAAGCAGCATCCCTGCACGGCAGCAGGAGTCACCCTCGCTCCCTGCTGCTGGCAGAATCACTACTCAGCAGTCTGGGGTGTTTGCTGGCACCCAGACCTCTGCAAATTGACATCCTGGCTTTTGGGGGGTGCCTGGCAGTGCCTGAGACAGCGAGCCTGGAGTTTCCAGGCCTGGCACTGGGCTGTGCCATGAGAAGGGAGTGCTCTTCCTGGCAGGAGCATCCCATGGTGTGACCACAGGGCCCGTGGCTGTTGTGTAAAGCCCCCAAAGGCTCTGTTACAGATGGTTCCCTCAAGTGCTGCCCTTGCAGAAGTTGCAGAGCCTCCCCCTCGGTCCTGGCAGAGCTCACAAAGCCACAAGAGCATCTGGCTGTTCCAGGGGGGTGAGGCACGAGTCCTGCCACACACAGCGCTCCATGGATCCATCTGGAGAGCTTGGGAAGGGCAGGGCCATGGGGACATACTGAAATACAGCACAAGGGACGAATGGAAAAGGGACTGTGCTACTCTTCTGTAAGAAAGGAGAGCATAACCTCTTGCTTGGTCTGTTCTTGGTAGGGCACTCATCATGGAACAGCTCTTCCTGGATTTAACAAGCATGTGGGAGTAACCTGGGTGATCACCCTCTGGCTGTTTCAAGTGTGTCCTGCCATTCTGGGATCAAACTGGGGAGTTAAGATGTCCCCAAAGGCAGTGGCTGTGCACAGCTGGCTGCTGCTGCTCAAACTGCCCTGGGTGAAAGGCTCTCACTCCTGTCCATGGGCTGAATTAATGTCCCCTGCAGGCCAGGAGTTCAGTGCTGACTCCCTAATGATGGAAACATGGGCTCATGGCATGGTTTGGGCTGGAAGGGACCTCCAAGCCTCTCCAATTCCACCCCTGCCATGGGCAGAGACACCTCCCACTAGACCAGGCTGTTGATGTTGATAAGCACATTTAATGTATTCTGGACACACAGGCTGTGCCACTGCAGCCTCTGCTGTCACGTGTGAGCCACATTCTAATCCTGTGTCTCCTGTACTGCTGCTCTGTCCATTCTGTGTTTGCACTGTGTCCTTGCTGGGCAGAGAATCTGTAGGGTGGGTTAGATCCATTTGTTCTCCTCACAGAAAGCTGGTAGTTTTCCATGTGTTGGAAACTTGGCCAGTGAGTTCAGGGATTGGATCAGCCTGATTGGAGCCAATGTCACAAGAGCCCTGGCCTGATGGGGGGATAGCATTGCTCCTCTCAGCAGCATGCTGGGGCTAGGAGTGATAGAAAATCGTGTCCTTGAGGAGACCAGCCACCATGAGCAGAAGCATGAAGATGCAGAGTTTCTGACAACCATGAAAAGAAAATTGTCTCCAGGAACTTGTAGCTTGATTGAGTTTACTCATATTACCCACACAAATGTGGCTATTTCTAATGTGTGCTTTGCTGAGCATTAATTTTCACTTGAATTGACGTTGCAGCCACTGCAGGCAGATGAGCATGTCCTGATCCAGGGCAGCGGCCACACCCTGCACATCACAGAGGCCCAGGTGTCAGACACAGGGCGCTACACTTGTCTGGCCTCCAATGTTGCTGGGGAGGATGAGCTGGAATTTGATGTAAATGTACAAGGTAAAAGGGGAATAAAACTCTCCTGGTAGCCTGCTTTTTAGTGTTCTGGGATGCTGCAATTAATAATTTTAGGTCCTTTTATGCTTGTGTGGTCAAATCCAATGCTTTTGTGTTTTGTGTGGCTTTGATTTCAGGGATATTTTGATCATTGCTGGCATGTAGTATTTTATTATTCTTTTATATGTCATGTTTCCAAAATCAGTGCAATGACATAACAACTCTGATCTTCCTCTAAAAGGCCATGAAAAAATTCTTTTTTTTTTTGAACTAAGACATACTTTATTTTTCTGTTTCAAGTAGTATTTAGAGGCCCTAGACATAAGCATCCTGTTGGCCTGCTGAGTGTAAATACAAGGAAACAATCATGAGTAATTTCTGAAAATTTAGACAAAATGAGAGCTTGAGTGAAACCAGACACCTCACTGTTTAAGTATTTTTGTTGATGAATACCCTCTCTGTTACCAGGTCATCTTACAGTGTTATTTATTACTCTTCAAAAAATACTCAGTAAATTGCTCAATTGTTCTTCTTAGAAGAGCTAGAATTTTCCTGAGTAACTTAAAGTGGGGAGAGGGCTTGATCTAATACACTTAATTTTTATTGCTGCTATTGAACATTACAATATCTTCTCATTTCTTGACTTTAAAATGAGCTATTTCTGCTGCAAAATGTTAACATTTTTCCTCTTTGTTGTAGTTCCTCCTAGATTCCAAAAGCCTTATAGGGAATGGGAAGCTGGGAACATGTTGGATGCAGAAAGAGGTGGAGAAAGTAAAGATGTGATTGCCAACAACCCCCTCTCACTGTACTGTGAGACCAACGCTGTTCCCCCCCCTGTGCTCACGTGGTTTAAGGATGGGCATCCCCTGAGCTCCAGCGACAGAGTGCTTGTCCTGCCAGGTGGGTGTTCATCTGGCACTCTCTGGTCCTGCACTGAGATGATCAGAGAGGTGGAGCCCTTCTTCTGTGAGCAAAGGCTGAAAGAGTTGAGGTTGTTCAGCCTGGAGAAGAGAAGCTTCAGGTGACCTCATTGTGGCCTTCCAGTGTCTAAAGGGGCTGACAGGAAAGATGGAGAGAGGCTGTTCACAAGGGGTGGAGTGACAGGACAAGGGGGAATGGACTCAAAAGAGAGTGGGTTTAGATGGGGTATTGGGAAGCAATTCTTGGCTATGAGGGTGGAGAGGCTCTGGTACAGAGTGCCCAGAGAAGTTGTAGCTGCCCCTTCCCTGGAAGTGTCCAAGGACAGGGTTTGGAGCAACCTGGCATAGTGGGAGTTGTCCCTGTCCCTTAGATGAGGAATAGAGTGAACAGTACCTCTAAGCCTCAGAAGTGAATCTTTTCAGTTCCCTTTTGCCTGTTAGTTCTGTGCCATCTTACTGAGAAGTATTTCTATTTTTGATGGAAGAGTAATGCCTGGTTGTATATTGCTGCAGCATGTTCTTCCTTTATGTGGAATTAATTGCTCTTTTTTAACATTACAGTATGAGCGTGGCTGCACTCTCACTACCCACCGGTAGAAAAAGTAATCAGGAAATAAAAACCTTTAGCTACTTATAATCCAGACCAAATGCTGACCATTCCTACGTTGCCTGCTCAGCTCTCTGGTGGGATGTGGTGTGGAGATGCTGGAGAGTGCTTGACGCTGCCTTGGCCGTCTGTTCGCAGGAGGCCGTGTGCTGCAGATTGCGCGGGCGCGGGCGGCGGACGCCGGCAGATACGTGTGTGTGGCAGCCAACGAGGCGGGGCAGGACTCCATCCACTACGATGTCCGAGTGCTCTGTGAGCTTTCCTTCTCCTCTGAGTGCCAAAAAAGGCTTCTGTGCAAAACAGCCAGCCATTATAGTCCAGGAGTCTCTGGTGGTTTTAGTGTCTGTTTGTAAGCTATGGCGTGATTGGGAGGGGGGTGCTAGAGTTTACAGCTGTACAGAGTTGTGTGGACAGAGTGTTGTTCTTATTTCAGTGTGGGTTATTACTATAGGAACTCAGGTGTGTTACAGCTCTCACCATTCACCAGAAAGAAAAGCATAGATAAAAATCCAGATTTTATCTTGATTATCTCTTGTTCTCTCTTCAACTTCCCATTGAGAACTGTGACCAAGACTTTTCTCTCTTTCCTTATTTTGGCCATCATTTTCCACAGTACCTGCAGAACTCCCAAAGCCTGAGGAGAACTGAGGATTTAGGTTAATGCCTGCACAACCATTTGGCTGACCTTTTGTGCCTGTTAATATACTCAACGTTTCAGCCTTGGGAAACACTTCTTTGCCTCTTTGGCAGTGTTATACCACTGAAAATACTGATTTATTGTTACAAAGGGGTCCTGCCTTGGAAATCATCTTTGATTTGATGGCAATGAACCTTATGGAATAATTGGAAGATGGGTTTTCACCACAGTCCTTAGAGTTATACTGAGTCGTTATACTGAGCTGAACTGCTCATGGGATGGCTTTGTCTGTCACTGGATTCACTGGAGGTTTCAGTCCTTCCTCGTGCAAACTCAGTCTAATCTCACAACCACCTGAGAGATGCTGAGTGAGTGTTCTCCTCACCTTTGCTCCCTGCAGTTCCCCCATCCATCAGTGGGGCCGACAGGGACCTGCCTGAGGAGGTGACTGTGCTGGTGAGCAAGGAGGCAGCCATGGACTGCATTCCCAGTGGGAGTCCTTCACCAAGGATCACCTGGCAGAAGGATGGCCAGCTCCTGGCAGAGGATGACAAACACATATTTCTGTCCAATGGAAGGAGTTTACAGGTAGTGTAACCTTTTTTCTAGTGGAAAAACTGAGTTTTGGCAAGAAAAAACTGTCTGATTTTGCTGAGTAGGAAGTATTTTCTTTGTCCGACAAAGTGCTGCAAACATAAAGAATTTTTGTCCCTTGTTGCTGTCCCTCACCTGCTGCTTCTCACTCCTATGTAGTTTGCTCAGATCCAGTCATTTGTGGAATGATGCTAAGAACCACATCAGTTGAAATCACTTCCTTTAAAATATTGTTGACTTTTTTTGAGAAAATAGGGAAAATTGTGTGTTCTGAAGGACTTCCCACTGATGAATGAAATTGAATAAAACTATGAAAGCAGAGAGCTGGGCTTAATCTTCTCCACTTGCTTCTTTGGCAGTGAGTTGTCTATGTATTAGCTCCAAAGCCATTTTTTGTCTTTTTTTGCCTTAGATTTTGAATTCCCAAATAACAGATACTGGCAGGTACGTCTGCATTGCAGAAAACATAGCTGGAAGTGCCAAGAAATATTTTAACCTCAATGTTCACAGTAAGTACAGTCATCCATAACTTGTCTTCTGTCAAATGTGGGTTCAGCTTGGATGTGTTATTTTAAGCAGAGTGCTCAGACCCCCTCAGCTTCATTCACATGAGTCCTACTGGGTGTGAAGAGATTCTGACAGACCAGAACTCAAATATCAATTTAAAGTACCTTGACAACATATGGCCCTTGATATGCTGAGGCTTTAGCTCCTCATATGTGTTCCAGAAAGGTGGGAATTGCTGTTGAGGGAGCCTGGTGTGGTAGCTGTGTTCACCCTGTTGGGGTTGCTGAGCCCTGGAATCATGAATTATAAGCAGGTTGGATTATAGCCTGCTTTGATACATTCAGAAATACATTTTTTTCAAAGAAATTAATGATTGAAAGCATTAAACAAAGATACACAGCTTGTAAAAGCTTGGTTTTTAGAAATGTGCCCTTTGAGATTCCTTTCTGTTCTCTGTTTTTGGTTTTCTTGTGGAGTTGCAGTAGGGTTAAATAAATGTTGGCTTTAAGCATCAGAAGTCTAAAACAAATACAAACAAGTCATTTTTCATAAAACAGTCTCCACCATCTTCCCTTCCCTCTCCTGATAACTTCAGAAAATCAAGACATCTCTAATTGACATTTCAGAGTAAACCCAAACTTCCCCTTCTATTTCTGCCCACTTTCAGCTTTCCATCCTGAAAAGAAGCATCATTCCCACCAATTCCTCTGCATCATTCCATGTTTCAACCTGACAAGGAATACTGGCAGCCACATTTTTATTTGCTTTATCTGACAGAAGACAAGGGTTGTCTTTTCTCCCACTTAAAGACAGTACCAGCATCCCAGGAATGTGAGGAGTCAGCTTATTGCACACAGAATAATTGCATTTCTTCCTCTATCACACATGCAGCAAATTTACCCACTACATGGCACAGATTTATAGCAGTTTTTGCTACTCAGTAATGCATTTAGCCAAAAATAGTGTTGTCATGGGACGACTTTGTCCTGGAGTTGTTCTCTGAGAAGTTATTTTCTTTCAGTGGAGTCTGTCCAGATTTCCTGATGTGTGAGTTTTGCTTTTAAATCAAAATATTTCACTTTTCCTGACATTTGTGTTTAAATTTAAACTATGTCTTAAAAATATTTTGTTTTAGTGACTATGGCTTAATACTATGCACTTAAAAGAAGTATTTGCCTGAAGCTTCAGTTCTAACTCAACACTGTTACCAACTTAGGTCTATTTTTCTTCATGCAGTTTAATTTGAAAAATTAGAGTGTAGCTGTTCAGGATAAGACCACACAGGGTGAAGCACTAAGGAAAATGCATTATCAGTAAGCAGCAGGATCTGTGTTTTGTCAATGTCCAAAAAAAGACTACTTCCCAACATTTGTATGTGTTTCTAATAGAACTGCTCTCATAAATTTAAATAAAATACTAATGATGATGCTCTTTATTAAGTTGAAGAATTCACTTCTTGTTCTCCAAGGTGAGTAATAAAACTAATATAACACCTTTTAAAACATAGGAAATAAGCACCTAGATTTAAAATAGTAGGGAAATAATAGGTAATTTTAATGCTGAGTGCTGTATTTTAGTCTACGACTGTGTCTTTATGCACATACAGATACATTTGCATATGCAGATTACCTGTGGTGCATTTGTGGGTGTTTTTAGCTGCAGAAATTGAAATCAACCACTGACACAATTTAAGCAAATTTCATTAAAGACAGCAGAGAGTTGGCACTGTACATTAAATTACCCATTGCCAATAATCACATCTGTGGGAAAGGAACTATAGAAGTAAATAAATATAAATAACTATCAAATGTCATCATATCAGAATTCTCCACTTGCTCTAGTGAACCATTTTATCATCTTTATCAGGGAAATATCCTTCAGTTATTCCAGGCTGAAAAACATGGACTGAATTCCCCATTTACATGAACTCCTCTGGTTTGTGCAGTGCCCAGAGGAGCCATAAACTTGCCTTAATGACTGGTTTGTGTCACTCATGTGACAGCAAACAGCTGGAGCATTTCAGGAGGAGATGGGCCAAAATACTTCAATGGTTCTGTCTTTGAAGGGGAGGATTCCATGTGTTCTTTGGAATGATTTTTCCACCCAATAAAGCCAAGAACATGCTTTTGCTTTCCTCTTAAGTGTTTTATATATCCCCACTGCAAAAACATGGCAACTAGAGCTTGGGGGGTTATTAAAAGGAAGAGACTTACAGTTCTTTCATTCTAAATCATTCTTAGATTTTTTAATAGAAAGGCCACATGTCAAACTATTCTTGATTTAAAAATCCTGGGACTTGTAAACTTAAGGAATGCACCCCTTGGAGCAATGCTGCATGCCAGGATTTTCCAGTGCTTAGCTCACTGCTAAGCAACAGGTTTGTCTGGTTGACAGAACAATTCTGAACTGTGTCAGGAGGAATAAGTTTGGGGTCTCTGTAGGTGGAAAATGGACTGTTCAGAGAGAACAGGAGCAGCAAGCAATCAGGAGGAAGTGATAGCCACTGTACATATCCTGACAATGGGGATTTGCTCTGTCCTGCCTCACAGAGCAAATGTCCTTGAGCAGTGTTACAAAATTGGCAGTGCATTGTCAGGATCTCGTGTAGGTTCATTATCCCTCCCAAGCCTCCAGCACAGGACTGCAAATGCAATATCTGACATTATTGTGAAGTACAGGAACAGGAATGACCATTAGATTAGTTTCAGTCCTATTTCCAGATGCAGCCAAAAAAGCAGTGGATCCATTCATAGGATATGAAAGATTCTTGCAACCTGGCCCTTCAGCAAAATGCAGCAATTCAGCTTTGTTGTAGTAAATCAGGATCTTGTGGGAAATCCTTTGCTGATGCAGTGATAGATGCTATTAATGTATTTTTCTCTCCACAGTTCCTCCAAGTGTTGTTGGGACTAACCCTGAGAATCTGACTGTGGTGGTGAATAATTTCATCTCTCTGACTTGTGAGGTCATGGGCTTTCCTCCTCCTGACCTCAGCTGGCTCAAGAATGGAAAGCCTATCAGTTCAAATTCCAACACTTTCATTGTGCCTGGTGAGCAGTCTCAGCTATTCCACAGCCTTTGGGCTCAGCTTCTGTCTGGTTTGTCTTGATAGGGCCCGTGGCCACTCTTGACAGGCACAGTGCCTGTTGCACCTGCAGCTCTAAGCCAGCCTTTGGGATTGACACAGTCACCACAGAACCCATCTCCAGCCTTCTCTCCTCGCTCCAGGTGCTCGGACGCTGCAGATTCCCCGAGCCAAGCTGTCAGATGGTGGAGAATACACTTGCACTGCCAGGAACCAAGCTGGGCAAAGTCAGAAGAAGAGCTTCCTCACTGTCCTTGGTTTGTGTTTTACTGTTTTCTGAAATAATAGCTATTGCTTGGAGAATGTGGGGAGGTTTAGGTGCTTTTTTGGGTTGTTTCAGTAAATGCAGAACTAAGTCTGGGCTCTTTCCCCAGTGCCCCCGAGCATCAAGGCCCAAGGGGGAGCGTCAGTGACGGTGCTGAACGTGCGAGTGGGCAGCCCAGTGACCCTGGACTGCGAGTCCAATGCCATCCCAGCCCCAGTCATCACCTGGTACAAGAACAGCCGCGTCATTCCTGACTCTGCTGCCATGGAGGTCCTGGCAGATGGGCAGAGCTTGCGGATCAAGGCTGCAGAGGTGGGCCAGGCTGGGGGGAGGCTGCATCTGCCACTGCTCTGCCCCTGCCAAGCAATTATTTCAGTCTTTAATGGTGTATTTTACTTGCTTGGAGATTTATTTGCTGGATGCTTTTCATCCTGTGAGAAGCACTTTGAGTTGGCAGAGGCACAGGTTGTTAATTTCTCTAAACTGTAGCATTAAAATAAGCCTCCATAATGATTTCTTATAAAACTTGTTTTTATTTCAGGTTTCTGACACAGGACAGTATGTGTGCAAAGCCATAAATATTGCAGGACGAGATGATAAAAATTTCCATCTCAGTGTTCATGGTGAGCACCCTCTGCATCACCTACAATAGTTACTATAATAACATAGATTTAGCAGATTAGGCAGTTCAAAATCAGTTCACATAACATTGTTACTGCTTCCATTCAATTCACAGTTCCTCCAAGTATAGAAGGCCCTGAGCAAGAGCTGGTCAGTGAATCCATCAGTAATCCTGTCACCTTTGTGTGTGATGCCACTGGAATTCCTCCACCCACATTAGTGTGGCATAAGAATGGAAAACCAATAGGTAACATTCTCTCATGCTTTTCACTCTTCTTCTCCCCCTCTTTGAGGCAACACTTTGCTGTTTCCCATCTGGTTTGTGTTTCTTCTTCATTTGTCTCTAGAGAGATTCTTATGAGAATTGATTGGAATCTTTGTTTTGAAACTTTGTGGAACAATTTCTCCTAAAAGAAATGCTTGCTCCCTGTAGCCTGGTTTGGAATGATGACTTGTTTATGTATTTCAGAAAACTTGGATTCTCTTGAAGTTCATATTTTATCTGGTGGAAGTAAGCTTCAGATCGCTCGCTCTCAGCTCCTGGACAGTGGCACCTACACATGTATTGCCTCCAATCCAGAGGGGAAAGCTCAGAAAACCTATGTGCTTTCCATTCAAGGTAAGGAATGGGGAGGATGCAGGGAGCAGAACTGGTTGAACATTGGGTGAATGTGACACTGTCTGTGCTGGAGACACAAGGTCACATAACCATGTAGAAAAGTGGAGTATCTAGACTGTTATTTTTGTAACCAGAGGGGAGAGTGGTTGAAAAGTTCAATACTTCTGGTCCAAAATTTGCATGGAAAACAATATCCTTAAGCCCTGACTGTGGAACTTGAAGAGACATGTGCAGGTTGAATGTGTCTGCTGCTGATCACATCCTTCCTGCTGCTGAGCACTGGAGCTGCCTTGGTTGGCTGCAGACCAGCTCATGGAGATAGATTCAAGAGCAGTGGTACCTGTTGTGCCCTGGGAGGAGTTAGCAGACCTACTGCCAGAATTGCCTTAGGAATACTTTCCCCATCCCCATCTCAAATGACACAACCTTACTGGTTATGGAATTGTCTCCTGCCTTGCTGTCAGTCACCCTTAGTCTGCAACTGTTGTGTTTTCCTCTGTTCCTAATGACTCATCCCCACTAATTGCACTGATGAACCCCTGCCTGCCAGTTTTTCCCCAAGTTTGGGGATGGAATGTCAAGCTGGTTGCTTGATCAAATGTGTCTGAAATTGCTTGAAATGCTCAGAACTTATTGGTGGGAGTCCTGACTTCATGGATAGCGGGACTGTCATCCTTGTTCCTTGGGAATACAGGCTGGAAGTGGCTTTTATTAGGATGGAATTAGTGTGGCCGTTCACAGGGCTATGATGACGTTGATCACAGAATCCCAGACTGGTTTGGGCTGGAAGGGACCTTAAAGCCCATCCAGTGCCACCTCCTGCCAGGGGCAGGGACACCTTCCACTAGACCAGGCTGTTCCAAGCCCCATCCAGCCTGGCCTTGGACACTTCCAGGGATCCAGGGGCAGCCACAGCTGCTGAGAACCTGCCCCAGGTGCTGCAGTAAGTGCTGGTGCTCAAGAGCTGCCTACTGCAGTGTGGCTGTTTCTAGTCTGGGTTACATTTCTTGCTGCTGAATTTCTTCCTTCCATGGTGCATTTCCAGTTCCTCCCAGTATTGCTGGCTCTGAGATGCCGAGCGAGGTCAGTGTCCTCCTGGGAGAGAGTGTCCAGCTGCTCTGCAATGTCACTGGAGTGCCCACCCCGGATGTGCAGTGGCTGAAGGATGGAAAAACCATTGCCAGCGATGATTTACAAAGGATAAGGCAAGAAAAATAAGCAGACACTGCATTCTCTATAATTTTAAGGGCTGTAAGAATGGAATGTGAGGAGAGCCTGAACTGGAGCTTAGCCAGGTTAAGAACATCATCTCCCTCCTTAGCTTCTATAAATCAAGTATAATTTGTTAGTACTTTGATTTTTAAATTTTCATTTTCTTAACAGAGATAAGTATATGATATTTATTTCTTTCTCAGTTAATAAAGTCCATAAAAGTTCGGCAGCTTCATCAAAGTTTATTAAGGTCATTAAGTTCCTTTGGAGAGGAAAGATCTGAGGCATGGAAACATTTTACTTGATGCTTTTCATTATGGGTCCTTCAAAAGCCTGGCTGGAGTTGAATCTTAAAACAAAGTTAAACAGGACATCTCTAGGAAAAACCTCCCAGCCTATCTCTAACAAAAATATTTTGCAAAACACAACGATTCTCTCATCAAGCTCCCAGGAGACAGAGGTAGTTATTGAAATGTCCAGACCAGATTGTTTATTTGCCAGGTCAGACAAACTCACTGTGCTTTGTGATGCTCCATAGAGTGACTCCAGATGGAAGCACATTAAACATCTCCAGAGCTCTCACCTCGGACACAGGAAAATACACTTGTGTGGCTACTAACCCTGCAGGAGAGGAGGACAGGATTTTCAACCTGAATGTATATGGTGAGTTCTACCAGATGTGAAACCCAAGTCTGCTCCATAATCCCATCCTGAGCACCCCCAAGGGAGAGCCCAGAGAGGAATGCCTGTCTGCAGTGGAATTCTGCATGCACATGTTTCCAATTGTCTGTGCTGTAGATACTACACAGGGTGCTCTGTCAATGACAAAAGGGTTGAAATTGCTGGTAAATGTGTTTTGGAATAAACAGGAATTAATTCCTTTGGTGGATTTCATAATAGAGGGATTCTGCTTGTGGTGATTTTTTATTTCTTGTGGGGAATAATATATTGGGGCTGATTTCCTGTGACACTGCTGTTCCCTAATTCCAATCAAAGCACATCAGCTAAGAAGGAGTGGTATGAAGGGAACTGATAGTTAAAAGTCCTGAGAGTTTAAAAATGAGTGAGTGTTGGAGGAAGTTGCACAGTTTGACATCCAGTGGATAGTGAGTGTAATCCTTTAGCAGCATAGAGAGTGGATATTTTAAGTCGTGGAAAATGTGACCATTAAATACAAGAGAGGGGAGAGTTCTGCCCAGGCAGGGTTTCACTGCAGGGTAGGTGTCTGTCCCACTTACACAGACTCAGAGCTGGTGGGAGCACAGGCACGAGCAGAGCAATAAGAGATGATCTTTGGTATCATAAAAAACAGTCCCAAATAACCACAGGACATATTTTTGGGACAGAATGGCTCTGCACAACAGCAGGGAATTGTGCTGTTTGTATTGGTTGAAGTTCAAGCAATAACCAACTTAAAGGTCTTATTGGTGTCACTGTCACAGTGAGTGATGGGATCCTAACTGAGCCAGAGTCTGGAACTCCTCCTTCATGTAGTGAACCCCCAAGGCCATGGCTTTCAGGCTAACCTGTAACCCCAGAGAGCCCAGAGCAGCAGTTCATGTCATCAGCCAGAATACTTACCTAGGCATTCTGAGCTTTGTCTGTTGAAGAATGAAGTCAGCAGATGCATCCAGACATCAATAAACTAGCTTTCCTCCTCTGTGATTTCCCTGTATTTAAGATTTATTGAAGGCCATGAGTTGGAGTGGTCCCTTCTGACCCATCCCTTCCTGCACTGTCTCCCCAGGAGCTTCAGGCCCTGAGCTCCATCTTGCTTGTCTCAGGCTGGCAAATCGAAGATAATTCTACTGTCATTGTACAGAATCTCTGATTTGAAATACATAAATGGATGACTTTTAGTGCTCAGTATTATTGTCTGAGGATTTACTCTACAAAAAATGGGATCCTCATACTGAATTGCCAGTGGGGCATTAGGGGCGGGATTTCCTGCAAGGTGGAATGGTTTCAAGAGGCTGTTTTAATGCATTCCTTTCCATCATTTACAAAATGCAGTTCCTCCAACGATAGCCAATAGTAAAGATGAAGCAGAGGAGCTCACTGCCCTTTTGGACACCTCCCTAAATATTGAATGTGCTGCTGCTGGGACCCCCCCACCACAGCTCCACTGGCTGAAGAATGGCCTTCCTCTCTCTGTCTCCTCCCAGATCAAGCTCCTCTCAGCTGGGCAGATCCTCAGGTGGGTTTTCATTTCTTTTAACTAACTGACTTTCTGTTCTTTTTCCACCGTATCAGCATAATTCAGCTGTATTTTTGGAAGCAGCAGTAAAATTTGATCCAGACCATGCCATAATAAAGGTAATGTGTTCCATGTATTTC
Organism: Notiomystis cincta; assembly: GCA_013398075.1. NCBI lineage: Eukaryota > Metazoa > Chordata > Aves > Passeriformes > Notiomystidae > Notiomystis > Notiomystis cincta. The sequence continues at coordinate 119,227 of VZRX01001911.1, forward strand.
ATTTACAGCTTGCTTAAATTGCTTTTTCCTTAGACTTGCCCGAGTGCAGATATCAGATACTGGAATGTACACTTGTGTAGCATCTAACAGGGCTGGAGTGCACAACAAACGCTACAACCTGCGAGTTTTGGGTGAGTGCTGCTGAAAGGTTTTACATAAAGAATCTTATTTCTTGATTTCTTAAACCTACTCTTTAGTTTTCTTTCTCACCAACACCTTGTTGCAGATAGCCAGAAGTATATCTTAAAGGTAATCACTGGGGAAATATTGACTTTTCAAAGTGTTGGGTTTTTTTTAAAGGGAAAGCGTTTTAACCCTAGAAAAGTCCTTACTTGAATTGTCACCCATAACCATAAAATCACAAAGTGGTTTGGGTTGGAAGGGACCTTAAAGCTCATCTAGTTCCAAGTCCCATAATGTGTCACAGGTTTTTAGAAAGAATACTATTTACTTTGTAAGTGAAGTTTAGCACAGGAATGTAAGTGGGGATGTGCAGAAGGGCAGCTGCTCCAGTTGTTCTGTGCCTGGAATACCCCTGTGCTGTGTGTGACAGAGCCCTGTCCCCTGTCCCTGTCCCGTGTGTGACTGAGCTCTGTCCCTGTCCCTGTGCTGTGTGTGACAGAGCCCTGTCCCCTGTCCCTGTGCCGTGTGTGACTGAGCTCTGTCCCTGTCCCTGTGCTGTGTGTGACAGAGCCCTGTCCCCTGTCCCTGTGCCGTGTGTGACTGAGCTCTGTCCCTGTCCCTGTGCTGTGTGTGACAGAGCCCTGTCCCCTGTCCCTGTGCCGTGTGTGACTGAGCTCTGTCCCTGTCCCTGTGCTGTGTGTGACAGAGCCCTGTCCCCTGTCCCTGTGCCGTGTGTGACTGAGCTCTGTCCCTGTCCCTGTGCTGTGTGTGACAGAGCCCTGTCCCCTGTCCCTGTGCCGTGTGTGACTGAGCTCTGTCCCTGTCCCTGTGCTGTGTGTGACAGAGCCCTGTCCCCTGTCCCTGTGCCGTGTGTGACTGAGCTCTGTCCCTGTCCCTGTGCTGTGTGTGACAGAGCCCTGTCCCCTGTCCCTGTGCCGTGTGTGACTGAGCTCTGTCCCTGTCCCTGTGCTGTGTGTGACAGAGCCCTGTCCCCTGTCCCTGTGCCGTGTGTGACTGAGCTCTGTCCCTGTCCCTGTGCTGTGTGTGACAGAGCCCTGTCCCCTGTCCCTGTGCCGTGTGTGACAGAGCTCTGTCCCTGTCCCTGTGCCGTGTGTGACTGAGCTCTGTCCCTGTCCCTGTGCCGTGTGTGACAGAGCTCTGTCCCTGTCCCTGTCCCATGTGTGACTGAGCTCTGTCCCTGTCCCTGTCCCGTGTGTGACAGCGCTCTGTCCCTGTCCCTGTGCCGTGTGTGACTGAGCTCTGTCCCCAGTCCCTGTCCCATGTGTGACTGAGCTCTGTCCCTGTCCCTGTCCCGTGTGTGACAGAGCTCTGTCCCTGTCCCTGTGCCGCGTGTGACAGAGCTCTGTCCCTGTCCCTGTGCCGTGTGTGACTGAGCTCTGTTCCAACAGTGCCGCCTATGCTGGACAGCCCGGGGAGCACAGCGGAGGTGCTGGTGCTGCGGGGCAGCCCGGCCACGCTGGGCTGTGTGAGCGATGGCTCCCCTGTGCCGAGTGTGTCGTGGCTCAAGGATGGCCTTGCCCTGCCCCTCGGGGCCCGCCTGAGCTCCAGCAGGCGCGGGATGGTGCTGCAGGTGCCGCGGGCGGAGCCGGCCGACGCGGGCAGGTACAGCTGCGTGGCCTCCAACGCTGCTGGGCAGAGCAGCAAGCACTTCGTCCTCCAGGTGCTGGGTGAGTGTTCACCTCTCAGCGTGGGCAGGGACAGGGCACTTCAGTGTAAGGAGTGTTCATGGGCTCACAGAATCTCAGAGTGGTTTGGATTGGGAGGGACCTTAAAGCTCACCCCCTGCCGTAGGCAGGGACACCTTCCACTATCCCAGAGTGCTCCAAGCCCTGTCCAACCTGGTCATTTCAATAAATGATAAATGAGAGAAATAAGGAAATGAAAGATACCTGAAGATGTCCGAATGTGCAATATGCTATGTATTTCCCAAGTACTGAAATGTGCTATAATTAATATAACTACATGCTATAAATTAATAACTTTGCTTAGCAGAAATTCAGCTTGACAGGAAGATGCACAGCTGAAAGGACAACGGTTAAAAGGCTGATAAATATATTTGCTGAAATTATAGATTGCATTTTATATGTGTTTTTGAAAACATTTTCTAACTAATAATTCTAAATCATAAAATATGCAAATTAATAAGCAGAGTCAGATATTACCTGAGTTCCTCAGTGAGTTCATGATACAGTCAGAAATCATTTAATTAATGTAGACTAATTCTACAGACTCTACCCACAAGATCTTGTTTTCAGTCAGGTGTTTTGAGTCCATAAAGAACTGGAATGTTTTTTCTTCTGCAGAGCCACCTCATATCAATGGTTCAGATGAACCAGAAGAGCTCTCTGTCATTGTTAACAACCCACTTGAACTTCTTTGCATCTCCTCTGGCATCCCAGTGCCCAAAATCTCATGGATGAAGGATGGGCGCCCACTGCTGCAGACTGACAATATTCACATGCTGGGAGAAGCCCTCCAAATCACCAGTGCTCAGGTGGAGTGTTTGTTTCAAAATAGGCTCAATTCTGCAATCCCTAAAATTGTCCCTGCCTTAGGACCAGCCTCAGAGGTGTCCTAAAACCCCCTAAACTTCACCCACCTGCATTTGTGGTTAGAGAAGGGTCCAGAACAAACAACCTTTAAAAATCTGCATCAATAAAGTAAGGCTGGATCCAGCTGTGAATGCCCAGGTGAAGTTCCCCAGACAAAAGTGGGACAGGACTTGGGATTGATTGCTGCTTGTTTTGTTGGTAAGACAAACACTTCTGGGCCATACAATGAGGAGTTTATAGGACAGAGAAACCATAAAGATATTAATAACTGTGTGCACAAAAGGATTTCCTCAGTACCCAAACCTGAGGTGTCCTTAGATGAATGGTTATATCCAGTTCCATCTTTAGTGCTGGACACACGTTATCCAGAGAGATTTTATGGAGTCTTGAAACTCCTGGGGTTACATCATAGTAAAATAAAGAAGTCTTTGACAAGTTCATTGCTTTCTTCCCAGGCATTCTGTATCTCCTCTGCCTGTGTTCAAGTGCTGCCTGTTGTATGTTGTTACACTGTTTGTACTTCTTGGTTTTGCTGAATTTCACCTATAATCTGAGTTTTTTGCTGAAGTTGTTCCTGTGTTTCCAGGTGGAGGACACAGGAAGATACACATGTTTGGCATCTAGCCCAGCAGGAGATGATGATAAGGAATATTTAGTACGAGTGCATGGTAAGTTTAATTTGGGGGAAAAAAGTGTAAACATAAGTTTCATGTCAGCATCTCATTTAACAAACACATATTCCTAAAGATGAAATATTCTGTGATACTACACCATATGATCATTATTAATGTTTCTGATTAAGGATGGTTGTTCTGAATGTGACACACAATTAGAAGGGAAGTTCCACCTGAATTCTGTTACAGCTCCAAGTCTTGTTTTGAATATCCAGGAAGCTCACAGATGTCAGTATTTGGTTGGATCAAGTTTGTTGTGCTCACTTTATAGAGATGTGAAATATACTGGTATTGAGAGGAAGAACTAATTAATGATACCGCAGCTTTGCATTTATTTTAAACTTGAGATAAATTGGAAATTTTCAGTAGGTACTTTTCCTGATGGCTCATATTTAAGGTGTTGATTTTGTTCTGTGTTCTTGTCCCAGTGCCCCCCAACATCGCTGGCACCAGAGGGCCCCAGGAGCGGACAGTGCTGCAGAACAGCCAGGTTATTCTGGAGTGCAGGTCGGATGCTGTGCCTCCCCCCACCATCTCCTGGCTGAAGGATGGAGAGCTGCTGGAGGTACCGAGGTTCCAGCCCTCTGCTGGCATTTGCTCCCTGCACTTGTCACAGCCGTGCTCGAGGTCTCTTGCTCCGCTCGCTCGCCCCTCAGCCCGAGTTACGTGCCCAGAACTCAGAGCAGCTGGGTAGCCCCAGTGCCGCTGCAGTCAGCCCCAACTGAGCCCCCAGAGCCAGCAGGCATGTGAAGTGGCCATCCCGCTGTTACTTGTTCTTTTTTCCTTTAGGGGGATCCCTTGCTCCTCCTGGATCCTCTGAGCAATGCTAGAAGCCTTCGGTAAACTCCTGAATGGCTTCCCAGGAAAGGTAGCTGAGACAAGACTGCACTCTGTGTTTCCTTTGGCTATATTATGCATCCTCCTACTCTGGTAGCATTTAGACAGGAATTGAAATTCTTTAGAAGAAAATGGGTTGCTAATCACCAGGTTTTGTACCAAGTGCATCTTCCCCACTCAGAATTCCATAGTGCCATGGCAAGACAGAGAGTCTTTGTTGTTTGAGAGACAACAAGCAACATGAGGATGGTTTATACAGAAAGAGCTTTTTCCTTCCCATCCTTGGGATCACTCACAAAACAGGTGCTTTTCAACTGAACATTAAAGTTCAGTTATTAATTTAACTTAATTAAAAATTTTCTCTCAACCTTTATTCATTTATAAAGAGGAAATAAATACAGATCATGAATTGTGTCCCTTAACTATGATCCATCACTAAATCTTCACCCAGATTTCTGCTTGTTTGCTTTCCTCTGACATGTCATTCCTCAGACTCTTTCTCTGTGGTAGATTTAGAAGAATTAAATATCACTGGAAGAAGGATATGGAGGGCAAACATGCCTTACAAAGTGCTGCTAGGGACCATGATCTTAATATAGCCCAGGAACCAACTGGAAACAAATTTAACAGGACCATTCTACTTCTGGACAGTTAATTCTTTAATTGGATGATGGGTTTTTTTAATGAAAACAAGATTGAACAAGGCTCGGAAATAGAATATATGAATGCTTTTTGCCTTAGCCTTCATTGGAAAGCTTGTGTTTCAAAAGCAGTGCTTAGGGAACATAAACCTTGAAAAGCAGCTACTGTTAAAAATACTCACCAGAGAACAAAAGTAGAGGAACACTGTGACAGCCAGAGGTGCTCAGCTGGTAACCTGGGAGTTCTCTTTGCACTCTTAGTTCTCCTCCCTCATGAATTCATGTCACAATGTGAGGGCTGAAGCTTCTTGGGACTTCAAAGCACATCCAATGCCAGCCCCTGCCATGGGCAGGGACACCTTCCACTATCCCAGGTCCAGCCTGGCCTTGGACACTTCCAGGGATCCAGGGGCAGCCACAGCTTCTCTGGGCACCCTGTACTAGGGTCTCCCCACCCAGGAGCTGATATTCTAGACATCAGGAGAAATCAGTGTCTTCCCCAATGCCCTGATGCCTTCTCAGCCCCAAAGAAATGCAACAGCTGACTAATGCTGAGCAGCTGGAAATGGGTGTCCTTAGGTGTGGGAAGAGAGGTGAGGAGCTCCTTGGGAAATCATCCTCCTTGCCTGGAAAAGTGGAAGTGTCCCAGTGACAGTAGAGGGCTGGAGAAAGGCAGGTTCTCAGCCTGCAGTGTTATTTCAGTTTAAATATCACTGGGTTTGTGAAGCAGCCTTGTTGTGGGAGATGTCATTCCTCCCACTTTTTTTTGTCTCCCACTGGGCAGATTTTGATATGTGAGGCCTGCCCTAGTCCATCTCTGTGTGCTGAGTGATGGAATTGTGCAGCACCACCTTCTCTGGCAGCAGAACTATGGAAAGATCTGGCCTCCAGCAACTTTGAAGTCGTGGCACTCTTCAGGGATTTTGGAAATGCACATTGAGGGTTAAGAAAAAAAAGTAGATAGGAGCCTCCTGGCCTAACCTGGCTTTTTTCAAACACTAAAATACTTACTGTGTTCGTGGATTTTTTTCCAACATGAGTTTTCTGGCTTGAGTAGAGCCTAAGGATTAAGTTATAGCTTCAGCTCCTGTCTTCTGTCATCTCTAGCTTTCTGCATTTAGAAACCATCACACAGGTTGTGTTCTCAACAGGAAATGCCAGTAATTGCCCAGAATCTGTCAACAACCCCCACTGGTGGTGAATTGCCATCTGAGAGCTCCAGCCCTGCAGTGCAGCCTTGGAGCTGGTGCCTGGTGTGAGAGCAGGTTACCAGGATGCTAGTGCAGTACCAGAGGAGTGTCACCTCTCTGGGGTGCCCTTCTCAGACCCTCTGATCAGAAGAGTGGATGGGAATGTCAGCTTTCAGTTCCATCCAGAGGGTGGGTAGCACATACTGGAAAAGCTGAGTTTGTGCTCTTTTTCCTGCTGGTTTTTATCCAGTCAGATCTTTGAGCATTTGTAGCTGATGTTGCTGTCAGTGCTTGATGACAGCAAGCACCCAGGCTGGGTGTGGAAAAGCTCTCACTGAACTGGCTCCTGGCAGGGGCTGTGGAGTCACTGTAGAGCTGGAAAGAGAGGCAGCCTGTGCAGAACTGCTGGCTGGTGAACTCCTGGCTGGTAAACTGAGCCTGTGCTGCCTCCCAGCTGAGCCAGACTTTGATGCTGGAAGAACAATGTAGAGAAACTTCGATTCCTTCTGCCTGTAGTGTGCATAGATAACAAGAGAAATGAAATTAATCACGTGCTATTAGATGCCCCTTTCCATAAAAACTCCAAAGCCCTTTGGCTGCCTCCCTCAGGCACAAGCCTCAGTCAGGGTTTCAGTGAAGGAAAAGTAGGCAATGATAAGTTTTAAAAACTTTGTTTACCCTCTTCCCTTGAGGGATGTAAAGGCAGCAGTGGGTTCAGTCTCTGTTTTCTCGGTGCCCTTCTCTCCTGGCTGTTATTGCTGTGCAGTGGAAGGATGTTCTGTGCTCAGGAGGGGCCAGCAGTGAGCTCTAAAGCCCTGCCTGTCTCTGTGTGTGCCCACAGGGAGGCCCCCGGCTGCGGATCCTGTCCAGCGGGAGATACCTGCAGATCAACAACGCTGAGCTGGGTGACAGTGCCAGATACACCTGTGTGGCCAGGAATGTGGCAGGGGAAACCACCAGGGAGTTCCTGCTGGCAGTGCACGGTAACGTCATGGAGCAGCCTCGGGCAGCTTGGGCTTTGCATGGCACTTCTGCAGGAGCTCAGGCAGCAGGGACCGAGCACTTGTGGTCTCTCTCCAGCCACATGTTGGCTCCTCAGGCCATGCCCAGACTGTGGGGCCATGTGTATGGCCTCATGTCCCACTGCTGAGCCCACAGCTGATCCCCAGACCAAGGGACCTGCTGGGCACTTGCCATGGCCCACTCTCCATCCGTCTGTGCTTCCTGCGAGCAGAGGCTGCACCCAGCCATCATCCTGACATGGAGTCAGGGTACATCCAGAGTGAACACCTTTGTCCAGCACTGACAAATGCTCTTGGACAAATCCAGAGCAATTCTTTGAAGCATTTGACTGGCACCTTGGGGACAAGGTTTCACAGCTTGCTGTGAAAGGCCACCACTTTGGCAGGTTACTTGAGAGCTGTTGGCAGCTTCTCTGCACCTGGAGAGGACAGGGCTTGAGGGGCCTTGTGCTTGATACTTGTTCTGTGCTACCATAGCCCTGAGCTCCATTTCAAACCTTTTTATTTTCTCACCTGTAGTCTGATGGGAAGCTGTTCTACTCTCACACTCAGGTGACTGGAAGGAACATCTTCCCTTTTTCTATTCTGTTTCCAGCCCAATCACATAGGCCCTGCCTTATGCTATGCCCACAATGACTGGCTTTACCTGCTCCAGCTGAAGTCCTTTTTCTCCTTAGTGTGTAATCAAGGAGCAAGGATATCCCCATAGCCTTAGCTTGCTGAATTCCAAGTGCTGAGCTCCCACTGTTCTAGCTCAGTGATACCCTTTGCAGCAACTTGCAGAGCTGACCTTTGCAGTGCATCTCAGCCAAACTTTCTTTCTCCTTCCCTGCTGCACCTTGGCAATTACCATCACCCAGAACGGTAAGAAACTTGTTCCTGTCTTGTCAGTGACCCAGGAAATGCTGCTGCACCTCTTTTCATGTGTTCAGTTTCAGTCATTGGGATGTAGAGTTACTTCCTTTGTATCATCAGCAATTCTCCCGTGCAGTGGCTCCCACGATCCGGAGCAGCCCCCAGACCGCTGTGGTGCACATCAATGCCTCTGCCCTGCTGGAGTGTGCTGCAGAAGGAGTCCCAGCCCCCAGGATCACCTGGAGGAAGGATGGGGCTGTTTTCACTGGAAACAATTCCAGGTATTGTCCAGAAGTCAGCATAAATATTCTTCTTTGCTACTTAAGAATGTATTTATTACAGAAACTTAATTAGACATGAAATTGTTCTAGAGAAAAGTAGCAGCACTAAAGGTTTCACCCTTTTCTTTTTAATAAAGATAACAAAAACTCACTTGGCAACCAAATATAATAATAATTATTCTGACATTAGAGATTTTGAACTGTAAATGTGAAAGATCTTTAGATTTGTATATACACAGAGTTTTGGGATGAAGCCAAGCTCTGCATTTCATGCAGACCAAAAGCTATTCTGTATTTTCTAGTACATGAAACTTTTTATACATGTTCTAGTACCAGCTTTTGTTACAGTGAATGGTTTCTGTCTTCTGACTGTTTTATAGGGAAGTAGTTTGGCATTTTCTAGAACTGAGAAAATGCTAAGGAATTCTGTTATATTACAAAGAAAAAGTACAGGCATTAATTAGGATCTTTTAAAGTTAAATGAGAAACCATAGAAAAGGGGATTGGCTGTTTTCTGTAAATCTAGTATCCTTTATGTGAAATCACCATGCCAGCCAGATTTCATTGTTTCTTTGGTCAATGGATGTGCTGGGAAAGAGTGAAATAAGTGAAGAAATGTTGTGCCTCAATGCATGCCATGTTTAGGCCATTGGTTGTGTCCCCTGAGTCATCTGCTCCTCTGCACTGCCAGGGTTGCCTGTGGCCCTGTCGATGGACGGTGGGCAGCACCATTTGCTCTGTTGCAGGTATTTGGTGTTGGAGGATGGGTCCCTGCACATCCCCTGGGCACAGGTGGCTGACACAGGCAGATACGTGTGCATGGCCACCAACGCCGCGGGCAGCGAGCGCCAGCGCATCGACCTGCACGTCCTCGGTAAAGCCTGGGCCTGCCTCTGAACCCACTCACAGCAGGTTTCTTCTGCCAGAGGCAGTTTGGGTTTAGCCCCTTCCTAGCTGCTGTGGTTAAAAAAAGAGGGGAGAAATGTACAGTCTTAGGAATACAACCCAAATGTTCCTGAGAAGGAACTGTTTATTCCTTGTCCTGAATTAGGAAGACTTGACGCGCCCCATGCTTGGTGTTTAGTTGGTTTACTACTGTCAAATTAGTCTTTATAAAAATAAGGTCAATGTGTTCAGACAGTTCAGCTCAGCATATTTAGGTGTGAGAGAAATGTGTGAATGTGCATATATATATATAAAAAAAATTATTCTAAATAATTAGGCTTTGTTTGTCCTTAGTTCCTCCAACTATTGCTCCTGGGCAGACGAATATCACAATTACCGTAAATATGCAAACTACTTTGCCTTGTGAAGCCACTGGAATTCCCAGACCAGCAATTAGCTGGAAAAAGAATGGGCATCTGCTTAATGTTGACCAGAACCAGAATATATACAGGTGAGAGATGTTTTCTTTTTCACTCTGGGTTTCAAGTTTTCAGGGATGATTTTGCCACTTGAAAAATCTATCTGTGCTTAAACACTACCTTGTCTAGCCAGCAAATTCAGTAGGCTGATGACCTGAGAAGGACAGAAGTATTTCAATGGCTTTCACTTTCTTTTTTCTTTGTTCAGACTTCTGTCTTCAGGTTCCTTAGTAATCATTTCTCCCACTGTGGATGACACTGCTGTCTATGAGTGCTCTGTGTCAAATGATGCAGGAGAAGATCAAAGGGCAATTGACCTCACTGTTCAAGGTAGAGGGGATATTGCTATTACATGTGCCTGGCACACAGAACTTCTTTGGGGTGTTCCAATGTTGAGAGGAGATTTTTATTTCATTCCTCTTTGATACTGGTACATAAGTCTCTGGTATTTCCAAGAATTTATAACAAATTAACATGGACAAGTAACCTTTGCCTGCTCTTCATTTTCAGTGCCCCCATCCATAGCAGATGAAGCCACAGAGCTGCTGGTAACAAAGCTGTCTCCAGTCGTGGTTTCCTGCACCGCTTCCGGTGTTCCTGTCCCCTCAGTTCATTGGACCAAAAATGGCATCAAGTTGCTTCCCAGAGGAGATGGCTACAGAATTCTCTCTTCAGGTAAAGAGCTGCAGGAAATCAGTGCAATCAGGCACATTCGTAGGTAATGAATTAAAGAAATGCAAACAATCCCCCAAAGATCCCCTTTTGGATGGCTTGGAATGAAATGAGGGATGCTGTAAGGGAGCACCTGTGCCTCGAGGATGCTCTGCATGTTGTGGTGCTCTCTCTGCCCCAGGAGCTGTGGAGATCCCTTCTGCCCAGCTGGCCCACGGGGGCAGGTACACCTGCGTGGCCCGGAACGCCGCGGGCTCTGCCCACAGGCACGTCACTCTGCACGTGCAGGGTAAGGTGGAGGCTGAAGGGCAAGGCTGCTCTGGCAGCCTGCATTGCTGCTTCAGCCTGCTCAGGCTGTACAATTCTAGTGCTCTTCTGTATTTTCCTAGCCTTGAATGTTCTGCTTTTCCCTTTTTCTTTCATTCCACAGAGCCACCTGTTATCCAGGCCCAGCCGGGGGCGCTGGATGTCATCGTGAACAATCCCATTGTGCTGCCCTGTGAGGCCACGGGCACTCCCCAGCCTGTGATCACGTGGCAGAAGGAGGGCATCAACATCATCACCACAGGTACCATCCCAAAGCCTGGGACCGCCCCCCTCCCCTGGCACAGACACCCATTTTCTTTTCTGAAACTTGGGTTTCTCCTCTCCATTAATTTAAAACCAAACACCAAAGCAGAACTGTCACACTTTGATTATATTTGTTTTAGGAAACAGTTACGTGGTCCAGCCAAGTGGCAGTTTGCAGATTGCCAGAGCAGCTGTGGACGATGTTGGCACTTATATGTGCATTGCTCAGAATCCAGCTGGCACTGCCCTGGGGAAGATCAAGCTGAAAGTTCAAGGTAAATCACCTTTTAAGCTCCTTCTCTTGGTCCAAACACAATTCTGAGCAATAGCAAGGGACCTGGTGCTTTCCTATTTGATGTGATGCTAAACAGAGCCCAGGAGGTTTATTCCCTTTAGCTCGATGTCTGCTTTAGGATATGCTTTTAGAATTGTTTTCCCTGAGAACTAAAGTGTTCTACGCTTCCTACAGCCTCTAATTCTTTTCATAATTGTCTTTGCTCCTTTCAGTTCCTCCTGTTATCAAGTCCCATGTGGAGGAATACGTTGTTGCCGTGGATCAGTCTGTCACTCTGCAGTGTGAGGCTGAGGGCTACCCTGGGCCAGAGATCAGCTGGCATAAGGATGGGCAGCAGATAACGGAGTCCCTGCGGAGGAGGATCCTGAGCATGGGAGCTCTGCAAATCCTGTTTGTGCAGCCCGGGGACAGCGGCCGCTACACCTGCACAGCGACAAATCCCGCGGGGTCCAGCACCGCCAGCATGGAGCTCACCGTGCACGGTAAGGAGCTCCCCCTGGGAGGGTGGGGGGCACTGCAGCTGCTGGTCCACACAGGCTGAAGACTCTCCATCCCTGGAAGTGTCCAAGGCCAGGTTGGACAGGGCTTAGAGCAGCCTGGGATAGTGGGAGGTGTCCCTGTGCACGGAAGGGGTTGGAATGAGATGGGATCTAAAGTCCTTTCCAGCCCAAACCATCCTGTGATTCTGTGATAAGTGGGAATGTAGGGAAATGATGTGTGTTACCAGTGTGACCCCACAGAGAGTAAGGAGCTAGGGATGTACAGGGAGGAGTTCAGGAAAATTGTGCTACTTAATATAGAGGAGTGTTATTAAGCTGTAATATTGGCCTGTTGCTTGAATTTTGGCACACAGCCATTGGATGGAGATGGACAATGCAGAAGGTCCAGGCAAGGATTTTCTTCAGTCCTGTGTTGAGCTTGCATAATACTCAGAGGAAATGTTTTTAATGACCTCCCCACAGTTCCTCCCAGGATCCGCAGCACAGACACACAGTACACGGTCACAGAGAGCTCCCAGGCTGTTCTGGCCTGTGTGGCTGAGGGGATCCCAACACCAACAATTAACTGGAGAAAGGACAACATGCTGTTAAGAGACACAGTGGGAAAATACCAGACTGTGCCTGGTGGAGACCTCATTTTGGACAATGCTGTGGTAAGTTCCCTAAATTTAAGCTATTACTGGACACATTTGGCAGTGATAAGATCCACTTCTGGGTTAGTCATTGTTTTATTTTGATTTATTGTTCTTAATGTTCTAAAATCGTTATAAAAGTTTCATGTTCCACTGGGGAGTAAAATCTGTGAAGAATACATAGTGGCAAATCCTCAGGAAAGGTTGTTTGACCAACAAAGAAGTGTTGGTCATCCTTCAGATTTAGGGAAGTGGAAGAGCTCAGCTGAGGATTTCTGCTGAATGCCCGTTCCAAGCCTTTCAAGATTCTCTTACGATGTGAGTGGTGTGTGCTGTAGGATGTAACCCAGCTGCCATTTCCCCACGTGTCCTTCCAGCCTGAAGACTCTGGCACTTACAGCTGCATTGCCACCAACGCTGTTGGGGAGGACACACACACAGTCACCCTGACAGTTCACGTGCTCCCAGCTTTCACTGAACTGCCTGCAGACGTAGCCCTGACCAAAGGAGAACAGCTCAGGTTAACCTGCAAAGCAACTGGGGTACCTGTCCCCAGAATAACGTGGACCTTTAACAATAACATCATTCCAGGTGGGTCCCTGAAGGCCATTTGGCTGCAGATTTTTTTTCTCCTGTGCAGCATTGCAGTTTAGGTCAGGGAAGAAGAACACTCTAGGTGGAATAACTGTTAGAGATTGTGTGAGGAATATCTTTAGTGTTATGCAGTCATGTAATTAAACTGCCTCTGAGACAAAGCTGTAAGGAAGGTAATTAAAAAATTGTCCCTCTTCTGTAGCCAATAAAGTAGAACATTAAAAACATTCATATCTGATGATATTTATTCAGCATCCAGCAACTGATACTTGAAACTAAAGGGCAGCTGAAGTGAATGGGTGCATGTGGGCAAATGTCACAGCAGTGACTTTCTGTGCATTCCTAGAGTGCCTCAGGGATAGTGCCACCCTCTGAGCTGTGCTGCACATAGATCCAGCACATAGATCCAAACACTCCTGTGAGCTGTTTATGTTTCAATCCCTGGAATGACCTTTTCCCTGCTCTCCCTCCAGTGCAGTACGACGATGTCAATGGGCACAGTGAGCTGCTCATCGAGAGGGTGTCTAGGGAGGACTCTGGCACCTATGTGTGCTCTGCAGAGAACACAGTGGGCTCCATCAAGGCCATTGGCTTTGTGTATGTCAAAGGTATGTGAAATACAGCAGTTGTAGTCATTTCTGAACAGCTCCATGTAACCATGGGTTTGGATAGTGGCGCTGGAATGGGACAGGGAGGAAGAGACCTTAAAATTCATCCAGTGCCACCCCTTGCCATGGACAAGGACACCTTCCACTATCCCACATTGCTCCAAGCCCCACCCAGTCTGAGCTTGGACACTGCCAGGGATCCAGGGGCAGCCACAGCTTCTCTGGGCAACCTGGGCCAGGGCCTCCCCACCCTCACAGGGAAGAATTTCTCCCAAATATCCAGTTTGAACCTCCCTGCTATCAGTTTAAAACCATTCTCCCTAGTATTTAATACCTTGCTGATGGCTAATGGGAAAAATCTGAACAGGTTGAAGTAAGAGGTGAGTGATCCCTATCAGTGGTTACCATTAGGGACATTTTATTTTGGCTCTACTATTTCTCTGCCATCCCTTGTTTCTTCAGAGCCTCCAGTCTTCAAAGGGGATTATCACTCCCGCCGAATTGAGCCCTTGGGTGGCAATGCCATGTTGAATTGTGAAGTCAGGGGAGATCCCCCTCCAACCATCCAGTGGAGCAAAAAAGGTGTGGGAGTTCAGATTAGCAACAGGATCCGACAGCTTGTCAATGGTTCCCTTGCTATCTATGGCACTGTGGTGAGTCCTGCCCTGATACTTTGAGTGTCTGCCTTGAACTTGGTTGATAAAGGTATTCCTGATCATATTGGTTTGAAAGAGTCAGGCAAGACATGTATCCTTTTTTGCTTTTATCTGTAACAAATGTTTTAATTCAGTCTAGAGTTAGGTTCAAATTATTGAGGCAAAATCCCCAGGGCATCAGAAGGACTGAATTTACATACTGATTGTTGGTGTTTGAGATCCTGGTCATGACCAGTTAAATGGGACCTTTGCTCCTGATCCTGAGAGAGCCTGGGTTCAACGGGTCAGCTGAAAAGTAATTGCATTTGCCATGTGCAGATCTCTTACTCCAAATCTAAATTCCAAATCTGAACAGCAAGGCCCCTGTTTTTCCCCATGAACTCATGTCTCCATTTTGAATTGGGGTTAGAATTCGCTGCCAGGAGGTGCCCTGTAGACTGAGCCCCTGTTTTGTTCCTCAGAATGAAGATGCTGGTGACTACAAGTGTGTGGCGACCAACGACGTGGGCGTTGTGGAGCGCAGCCTTACGCTGACCCTGCAGAGTAAGGCTCAAAGGGACACTTGATGCCCCTCAAGGGAGTGAAAACCTGCCTGTGGGGAGGTGCAGGCAGCTCCTAGGGGAATGTTGCAGGTTGGGCACTGCCCTGGAGGTTTGGACTCATCCCCTCTTCCATGGTATCATAGAGGGGCTTGAGTTGGAAGGCACTTTAAAGATCACCTGCTGTGGGCAGCAAGACCTTCCACTAGAGCTGGTTGCTCCTTGAACACTTCAGGGATGAGGCAGCCAAGAGCTTCTCTGGGCATCTTTCATCATGAATATTTGAGAGTCTGGTCTAAGCTGTGATTGAGATCAAAGAAGAGAGGGATGTAAAGGGTGGTTGAGTCTCATTGTAGAAACCAATATGGAATGGGCTGAATCACTCTCTGAAAGGGCCTGTTTCTCTTAGTTTACTCAATACAACTCGAATAAACTAGACTTTTAACCTATAAATTCTCATTGACAATATTTTATTTTTGGCAAAAATAATGTTAGAATTTTTCTTTGCTAGTGGGAGAATTTCTAAACATGCCCTTCCTACTGTAGCCTCAAGGAGTGTGTAGCTGCTCCTTACCCCTCAGTTGTCTCTGGACATGAATAATATCTTCCTGTGGATTTTATGAAAAACAACTCATGTGCTCATATAGCTGGGCTTTAATCTCTGTTTTAGTCTTCAAATTGCTGTATGTTCAAACCAGCTTATTGTTGGCATTGTAACGTGTCTGGTGGCACTTGGGGACATGGTTTAGTGGTGAACTTTGGTGGTGATGCTGGGTTGATGGTTGGCCTTGGTGATCTGAAAGGTCTTTTCCAACCTTACGGATTCTGTGTTTCTAGTTTGTCAGTGGGGGATCAGCAATAATGACTTTAGTCAAAGTAAACTGGCTTAGGATTTCTCTGCACTCACTTTAATACTAAATCAATCAAGTGTGTGCCCATGAGCTACTGCCCAAAGAACCCTTTCTCTTCCAGGCCCCCCAGTGATCACTGTTGAACCGGTGGGGACTGTGCTGGAAGCAGGTGCCACAGCAGTGCTGGACTGCCAGGCCAGGGCAGAGCCCCCTGCCACCATCAGCTGGTCCCGCCAGGGACAGCCCGTGCTGGCTGACGACAGAGTGGCCCTGCTGCCCAACGGCTCCCTGCGTATCGCTGCGCTGCAGAGGGAGGACACCTCGGAGTACCAGTGTGTAGCCAGGAACCTCCTGGGATCCGTCCTCACCACAGTACCCCTGACTGTGCAGGGTAGGTGCACAAACATCAGAGTGGCTTTGAAGCTGGTAGATGACAGCATTAATCAGATCAAATGTGGTCAAGGTTCATCTTGGCCACATTTTATGGATGAGATGTTTGACCTTACCTTCTTTATAAGCGTTAGGTCTAAGGCAAGCCTAGTCTGAAGTGTCGGTGGAATTTTCCTTCATTAAATTTTATTCCTTTATAGTCATCCAGCTGGGAGAGACAGGGGCTGTGAAGGGTAAGAGACAAAATTACAATGAAAGGGTCTTGAGCCAGATTCCATCCTCAGAACATGTCATAACTGAACTGGGCCTCTAAAGAAAAGCATTCAGGAGCACATGCAGTATTTGTCTTTGAACTATGGTAAGAAATATTTGCACAGGAATAACTTGAAGTGAGTTGGGTTTCCAAGGGCCAGGAGGGACAGTTTTCTCTTCTCTGTGTCAGCCTGAGAGCTGTAGGCACCGCCAGTGCCCAGCAGCACCCCTGCTCTCGTTGCAGTGCACGGTGGCTTCTCCAGCTGGCTGGAATGGCAGGCGTGCAGCGTCACCTGTGGCCAGGGTGTGCAGGAGCGTGTCCGGCAGTGTGACAGCCCCGTGCCGGCCAACGGGGGCCGCGGCTGCCAGGGGCCCCACAGCGACCTGCGCAGCTGCCAGCGCCAGCCCTGTCCAGGTACTGCTGCGGTCACGCAGTCCCTCCTGGCTCTGGCCTGGAGGGACCTCAAAGCCCATCCAGTGCCACCCCCAGCCATGGCCAGGGACACCTTCTAGGTTGCTCCAGGCCTGTCCAGCCTGGCCTTGGACACTTCCAGGGATCCAGGGGCAGGCACAGTTTCTCTGGGCACCCAGTGCCAGGGCCTCTCTACCCTCACAGGGAACAATTCCTTCCAAATACCTAATCTAAATCTCTGTTCTTTTGGTTTAAAACCTTTCCCCTGTGTCCTAGTGCTGCCTGCCCATGTAAGTCTCTCTCCTTCTATTTGTAAACCCTGTTTAATTACTGAAAAGCCATAAGGAATTAATACTTTTAATGTGCCTTGCATAAAGTGCCCCAAACAATGAACTTTTATCACCATGGATCTCCATGGCAGATTAATTTTTCTAAGTAGTTGGAATTAATTTTGGAAAGAAAGGGAAAATTTCAATAAATACCGCAAAAATATTGTTTACTTAAAACTGGGCTTTTCTGGTCCTTAGTGGATGGGAGCTGGTCAGAGTGGGGGCTTTGGGAAGAGTGTTCAAGGAGCTGTGGCCAAGGGAACAGGACAAGGAGCAGGACCTGCAGTAACCCCCCAGCTCAGCACGGAGGGAAGCCCTGTGAAGGCAGCGCTCTGGAGTCAGTCATGTGCAATCCTAGGCCTTGCCCAGGTAAGAGAAGAGTAATTTAACCTTATTTGCATGAGGGGCTTCACATACAGGTCTCTTTGTTTGTCCAAACCCAAATTCTCTCAGCTTATTTTTAGTTTTTAATTACTTTTTTTTTAATTGAATGGAACTAGTTTTTGGAAACAGGAATCACAAAAGTAAGTGTAAGAAATCTCAGCAATTTTTTTTTTACACCAGTAAAAGTATTAATTTTGTATTTTAATGTTTCCCAGTACTTGTTACCCACATCCTCAGAGCATGAATTCTCTCTAAACCTATCCTGCAAAGCCAGTTAAAAGAAGAACTGAACCACCAACTATTGAAAAGCTGTGTAAAAATGATTGTTAATAATTTAAGACTTTATCTGTATATTCTCCTCTGTTGTTACAATTTTTAGCTAGATTTTGCTCCCAGCTACCTGAATGTTCAGGTTTCCTTCCTGCCACATGAGTATTTCCCACATTTGACAGGTTGTAGTTTATTCAGAGCCTTCACCACTGACATGTTCCCTCCCGTACCATTCACAATGTTCGATTGTTCCATTTTTCCCTGCCTCTGCTCCCACTGTGATGCCAAATGCTCATCCATGGGCCTGAGACTCATTTCTCAAGATTTTGGCAGGAAAATGAGCTCTGCCTGCTGCTCTCTGACAGCTTTTAGCCAGTCTGCCTCAGCCCCACTCAGGCCTCCATCCTACCCAGGGAACTGGGAAACTCCAGATTTGATCAAGTGTTCAGTTCTGATGTTCCACAATAGGGGTGAGGTGATGTCATCATAAAGCAGAAAGGAAAGAGTCAATCTCTGCATTGTCAGAGTGCTGATTGCTTGGGCCACTGCTCATGGCATTTTGTGGGGGATTTGGGATATCCTGGGTGTCTGTTCTGGGGAAATGTGAGGGGATCTGGGATATCCTGGGTGTGTGTCTGTTCTGGGGCAGTGTGGGGGGATCTGGGATATCCCGGGTGTGTGTCTGTTCTGGGGCAGTGTGGGGGATCTGGGATATCCCGGGTGTGTGTCTGTTCTGGGGC
>VZRX01001911.1:137732-185170 GCA_013398075.1 Notiomystis cincta
GTGTCTGTTCTGGGGCAGTGTGGGGGATCTGGGATATCCTGGGTGTCTGTTCTGGGGCAGTGTGGGGAATCTGGGATATCCCGGGTGTCTGTTCTGGGGCAGTGTGGGGGATCTGGGATATCCCGGGCGTGTGTCTGTTCTGGGGCAGTGTGGGGGATCTGGGATATCCCAGGTGTGTGTCTGTTCTGGGGCCGTGTGTGAGCTGTGGTGCCGTTGCAGTGGCCGGCGAGTGGAGCCCCTGGGGGCCGTGGGGGCCGTGCAGCGCCACGTGTGGGAAGGGCACCCAGACGCGGCTGCGGCTCTGCGCCAGCCCGGCCCCGGCGCACGGCGGCCCCCGCTGCCGAGGCCCCGACACGCAGCTCCAGCTCTGCCACCGCCGCCGCTGCCCAGGTCAGACCAGAGCGCTCCTTCCCTTCCCCAGTCCGCCTGCGGTCGTGGTTAACGCTTTCCAGTTCTAAAACTCTGATCCCTGCAAAAACTCCCTCTTCCACTTTTAATTGTCGCTGACTCTGTCACTGCTTAGCATCTGCTATAGACCCTACAAATGGGATTTCTTTCCTTGTCCTTGTTGCTTTACGTCACAGAAGCTGCATTTTAAATTATTGACAGTTAAATGATAAGTTTCCTAAAGATTTATTTTAAAAATTTTCTTATGTTTTTTTACTCATTTATCCTTTTCTTCCATATTTCAATGAGTGTTTCATGAGAGTATAGGAAAAATCACATTCCTAAAATAAGACTTTTATATTTGACCAAGTGCAGGGATAATGGAGGGAAATTCCATGGACTGCAATGTACAACATGTCAGACTGAGCCTCCTGGCTTCATACTCCATTTTGCTCCTACACCCAGGAATTAGTAGAGAGAGAGTTGACCTTGTGATGGTGGACCTTAAAGCCCACCTCATTTTGTGCCCTGCCATGGGCAGGAACACCNTGGACCCTCTCTAGCAGCTCCAGGTCCTTCCTGTGCTGGGCCCCAGGGCTGGAGCAGCTCTGCAGGTGGGCTCTCACCTGAGAACAGCAGAGAGGCAGAATCCCTCCTCTCCTGCTGCCCACACTGGGGGATCAGCCCAGGGCATGGGGAGTTCTGGTCCCACCTCACATGGCCAGGGCTGGTCCAGCTCTCGCCCCCCAGCACCCCCAGGTCCCTGGGAAGAAATCCCAGAGTACCTGAGATGCTGTAGAGAGTCAGTGACATCCATGTTCAGTTTTCCCTGATGTAGCACTGCTGTGCTGTGTTACTCCTGGAGCCAGAGGCTGTAACTCCATGCCTCTCTCCCTAGTGGATGGGAAGTGGTCCCCGTGGAGTAGCTGGAGCTCCTGCAGTGTGTCCTGCGGGGGAGGCAGCAGACAGAGGACGCGCCACTGCTCTGACCCAGCCCCGCAGTTCGGGGGGCACAAGTGTGAGGGAAGTGACGTACAAATGGATTTTTGCAACAGTGATCCTTGCCCAGGTGAGTGTTTGGTTCTTTTCTTTTGGGAAAAAAAAATTAAGGAGTTACTCTCCAACGAAAGTATTTTCCTAGATTGACTGGTTTTAAATCCCTGAGGAAGATAAAACCTGACTTCTTCTTGCAGTTCATGGCAACTGGGGCCCGTGGAGCAGCTGGGGAACTTGCAGTCGGACGTGCAACGGGGGCCAGACAAGGCGGTACCGGAGCTGTGACAACCCACAGCCGGCCAGTGGCGGCAGGGCCTGTGCCGGGGCTGACGTGCAGATCCAGAGGTGCAGCACAGACCTGTGCCCAGGTCAGTGCTCACAGGAGTGGGAATGCAGCTTTCCCTGCAAGGCATCGGGGTATACATCATGTAAAGAAGGTAGACCACCCATGGAAGTGTCCAAGGTCAGGTTGGATGGGGCTTGGAGCAACCTGGGATAGTGGAAGGTGTCGTTGCTCATGGCGGGGATGGGATGGGATGAGCTTTCAGGTCCCTTCCAATCTAAACCAGTCTGGGATTCTGTGTTTCTGAGGGCAGGAGTGTTCACACCTGCCCGTTACAATGGTTTTGTTGTTCTTTGAGATACTCCTTTAGAACCTTGGTTCTTCCAGGAAGGAACTGACTTCAGCATAACTGATGCAGCCTGAAACATTTAAATTGAAAAATTGCTTTCTTTATCCTGCAGTGGATGGAAACTGGGGGCAGTGGCAATCCTGGAGCCAGTGCTCTGCTTCCTGTGGAGGAGGAGAGCAGACCCGGGTGCGCCTGTGCAGCAGCCCAGCCCCATTAAATCGTGGCCGTCCTTGCCCTGGGGACTCCTCCCAGATATCCAGATGCAACACCCAAGCGTGTCCTGGTGAGTATTTACAGCCTGCAGGCAGTGACAGTGTGGTGAAAGCCTGTGGCACTCCTGATTTCACTCGTGCTGTCTTTCATCTTGGCCAGCTGACTGGGTAATTTAATTTTTGGGGCTTAAATCTGCCCTGCAACTTAAGCTCAGTTCTCTCTCCCCTAAAATACCCAACAGCAGATATCACACGAGGTTGTGTTTTGCCTCTCCCCAACCCCTGCACAGGTGGGCCTGCACGTGCCAAGGGCAGCATCATTGGCAGTATCAATGGTGTGGAATTTGGGATTGCTTTCCTGAACGCCACGATAACGGAGAGCCCGGACTCTGACACCAGAGTGATACAGGCAAAGATCACTAATGTCCCTCGGACCCTTGGTAGGCCTCTTTGACTTTATCAGTTTTTTTCTCTGAATACACCAATACCTGTGGTCTTCTGGTTTAAATCAGCAGGGTTACAGTAGTTCTAGCTCTTCATATTCAGCTCCTGTGATGAGATCACATCTCCCCGACGTTCTGTGGTGTTTCCCTCAGGCCCAGTGATGAGAAAGCTTGTATCCATACTCAGCCCGGTTTATTGGACAACCGCCAAAGAAATCGGGGAAGCAATGAATGGGTTTACACTCACTGATGCTGTCTTCAAGAGAGAAACTCAAGTGGAGTTTGCAACTGGTGAGTTCCCTGGGATAGACCAGATCTTTCTGTGTCCAGTAAGCCAGATAGATGCTGCATTTCTGAAAAGGCAGCAGAGGACCATTGCTGAAATTTGGGTCTTGTGCTTACACTAATATTTTCAGACTGTGGCCTTCTGAGGCTTTATTCCAACTAATTAGAGCTGTAGTTCGAAATGTGTTGTGTTTTTTCTCATGGGCATTGTACACCTTCCAAAATGTAAGTATAAATAACTGATGCCATGTGGCTGCTGGGAGTCTGTGTTAGGAATGTGTGACAAATGAGTGTGCTGTTAAACTGCCAGGTGAGATCCTGCGCATGACACACGTTGCCCGGGGCCTGGACGCGGATGGGGCCCTGCTGCTGGATGTTGTTGTGAGCGGCCACGTGCTGCAGCTCCAGTCGGTGGCTGATGTCAGTGTCAAGGTAAGGCTGCTCCAGGTACCACCCCTGCTCTCATGCATCTGTACTTCTCTCACCCAGAGGAAAGCAGGAAGCACTGAGTCCTGAAACGTGCTGTACTGTATGTGACTTCTTTTGTGCCTGGTTGAACTGATGGTGCTGATGTTGCCTTTGAAAGCAGAAAGTTCTCATGAGGAGGGTGGTGTTGGTTTCTCAAGAGTTTGAGATGTTGGCATGTAGTGTTGAGGAGGGTCTTCAGGGCAGTCATTGATAGCTGGCATGTCAGTGTTGCTTTGGGCAGTTAGAAAGGTGCATCTTTAACCTGACTTAGTAATTAGTAGCAGGTAACCAATATTTTACTATAGTAATCCCACTATGCAATAAATATACCTGAAGTTCTTGATACTCTGGTAAGCTGCAATATGTCCAATATTTATAGAATTTTTCTCTACCACTTGTTTATTTAGCACATTTGTCAGCATCTGACTTCGAATAAAAGCCAAATATTTAGACCTTAAAAGATTGTTATTGAGGAGTAAGATATTTTTTAGAAAATATCTTACTCCACAGGCTTTGCTGTGGCCTCCATCATCAGGATCCTCAGTACATCAGTCTGTATCTTTTTTAAAGTAATGGGCCAGGCAGCGTTAAGATTCAACAGTTAAAATAAGAGTGAAAAGGAGCCGTGTGTGTGCAGTACCCTTTGTTCAGCGGTTAAGATAAGCCCCTTTCTCTGGACACATCTCCCAGCTCTGAAGTACAGGCCCAGCTGTGGGAGCAGCAGCTGATGGCCAGGGTTGTGTTGCAGGATTACACAGAGGACTACATCCAGACAAGCCCTGGGCAGCTGCACGCGCACTCCACGCGCCTCTTCGTGGCAGACGGAGTCAGCGTTCCCTACACGTGGAACCACACCATCACCTACGACTCCTCCAAGGGGAGGATGCCCTTCCTGGTGCAAACACTGCGTGCTGCCTCCATCACAACGGAGTACAACCCACTGGAGGAGGCTGTGGCTTTCAAAATCCAGGCTTCCATTGCAAAAGGTATTGTTCTAGGCCTTCCCAGAACTCAAACAATGGAGAAAGAATGTCTTCTCTTCCTAGAATTCATTGAGTCACCTGCAGTCTCAAAAGGAAGTTCTTTGAAACTTGCGTAGCTTTAGTGTAGATCTCAGGACTTACAAGTCTTGTTGATGTATCCCTAAAAAAACTATTAGTTAGCATTGCTAACTGCTGCCTTTTAAGAACTTGAGTGACCAAAGGGGACAGGCATGGATTTGTGTGAACAGATTTTCCTTTGAGAAGCTCTAATTACTGAGCAAACTGGACTGTTATTTTTTTAATGCTATTTGGTTTGGGTTTTGGTTTTTTTTACATAGTAGGGAAATTACTCTGGTTTGGAAGTAAATGAAACAGTGGGATTGCCTGTCTCAGTCTTTATTTTCAGCAACAACATTCTAAATTGAGTAAAATAAGGTTTTTCCAACTTGCCAGACTAGGGACTTACTGTACAATTAGAAAACCAAATACATTTTTTTTCTAATTTGAAAAGAGATCTGATAAAAGGGAGTCTCCAGGTCCAGATATGCCTGTGATTAGATCTGACTAAAACTTTACTGAACTTGCATTTATTTCCTCCAACAATTAAGATACTGGTGTTTGGAATTTTTTTAAATTTCGATTTTAAATTTCAGTTTTCAAGCAGCCAAAGCCCTGTGGTCTTCAAGGAGTCTCCCTGAGTTTTCCATTGCAGTTCATGGTACACACTTGTGTTCTGTACAGTGCCCTCCTAAGATTTGTGACAGTGATTTGTTTGGTTTGGGTCTATTGTCCTCCTTTTATGTGATGTAAAACTGAATGGTCTTCATTCTTTCATTAAGAAACTTTGTAGGATGCATTAGGCTGGGATGGAACTTGCAGCTCACTCTGAGGGAACCACCAAACACCCTTTCAGTGTTACTCAAACCAGCACAAGCCATGTAATACTGGCTTTTAGTGCCCAAGTAGAAAAACCACTAAAGGCTGGATTTAAAAGTTTCTGGGTTTGTGTTGAAATATAATAAATATGGTAAAATTGCTGGGCTGCAATTCTTACAGTTAAAGTGCTGAAATGGCCATATTTTTATCCACGAGTGACTTGTGCTTCCTTTATGATACAGGGGATCGGAGCAACCAGTGTCCTTCAGGGTTTGCTCTGGACTTGTCTGGGCCTTACTGCTCAGGTAATGACTGACACAGGTTGGTGTAACCATGGAGTCTGGAGTGCTTTTGGATGGGAAGGGGCCTTAAAGATCCTCTATTTCCACCCTGCCATGGGCAGGGACACCTTCCACTAACCCAGGTTGCTCCAAGCCCTGTCCAACCTGGCCTTGGACTCTTCCAGGGATCCAGGGGCAGCCACAGCTTCTCTGGGCACCCTGTGCCAGGGCCTGCCCACCCTCACGGGGAAGAATTCCTTCCCAGTATCCCAACTATCACAGCCTTCTGGCAGTGGGAAGCCATGCCCTGTCCCTCCAGACCCTTGTCCCAAGTCCCTCTCCAGTTCTCCTGGAGCCCCTTCAGGCACTGGAAGGGGCTTTAAAGTTTCCATGAAGCCTTCCCTTTTCCAGATGAACACCCCCAGCTCTCCCAGGCTGGCTCCAGAGCAGAGGGGCTCCAGCCCTTGGTGCATCTCCATGGCCTCCTCTGGACCTGCTCTAAGAGGTCCATGTCCACCTTGTGCTTCTGGTTCCAAAGCTGGACATGTTATTAAGCCACCAAAACCTACATCCCCTTTATTTAGGGTTCAAAGTATGCACTCCAAAAAGTGTGAGTTATCCTTGCTAAAAGAGTGTGGATCCAAGGGCAGTTGAAGACTTTACTTCTGTCATCACCTATAATATGAGTAGTGCCCAGACAGCTTTTAAACCTGAGGTACACCTGGAGGACACTGAGCCTCAGGCTCTGCTGAGTCTGCAGAGCAGTGGAGCACTTTAGGTGACCTGTGTGGAGGAAAGGATGAGTGTTGGCACCTCAGACAAGAGCCCACATGTTCGTGCTTGGGGGATGGAGGTGGAGAGAAGCACATGAGCGCCCTGGCAGTCCCTCTAGAGTCAGGGTTGTTTGAGGGAGAAATCATCTGAGATGACTTTGTGGACTTATTTCATTACCTCTTGAAAGATTGCAAATGAAGGGAATTGCTGGATCTGGTTTTGCCCTGTGGGCTTTACTAGTCACACCCCTCTGAGAAAGGATCGGACTGGAGTAGATTCTTGGGAAGTCTCACTGGTTTTTCAAACATTTTCTTGTTCCAGATGAAGACGAATGTGCTGTGGGAAATCCTTGTTCCCACACCTGTCACAATGCCGTGGGATCCTACTACTGCTCCTGTCCCAAAGGCCTCACCATCTCTGCTGATGGCAGAATGTGTCAGGGTAAGAGAGGTGCTGCTGGGGACAGCTTGGATACAAATGCCCCTTAGGTAATTTAAGGCCTTAAAAGGCACTTAAATTGCTAAAGAGAGATTTTATTCAGGCCGTTTTCTCATTATAAGAAGACAATTTATTGGTGATAGTCTAATTATTTCATAGCTGGGTGTGTTTGCAGTCAGATGTTTCTAGTTGCTTGTCCTGAAGGCTCTGGTTAGTGTGTCCCTTGTGGGGGTTTTGCAGCTGGTTTTGCAGCTGGTTTCCCTTGCAGACATCGATGAGTGTGCGCTGGGAGGGCACAGCTGCCAGGCGGGGCAGGACTGCGAGAACCTGCCCGGCTCCTTCCGCTGCGTGCTGCGCTGCGGGAGCGGCTTCCGCAGGACGCCCGACGGCTTCAGCTGCCAAGGTATGCGCGGGCTGCGCCTCGGCGGTCAGCGCTGGAAACGCTGCTCTCCTCCCCTGAACTCCCTTCAGAGGGGCGTCTCCAAGGAGCTGGCTAAACATTTTTGTTCTTAAGGTGGTGGGTTTTTGGGGGGTTGGGTTTTTTGGTAGGTTTGTTTTGGTTTTTAATCTTTCGCTTCTTCGGTCTTTAGAAATAAATTTAAAATCCCATCAGGGAAGAATTTAGCGTTCTTGGGTTTGTGTCCCCTGTGCATTTTCTTGTACAAAGATGGGAGAGCAGCAAACACTCCTGAGCAGAACTCAGCCAAACCCTGCTCAGGTAATGCCCATGGAGCAATTCCCAGCCCTGGTGTCAAGGATTTGTGTTGTTCCACAGATGTTAACGAGTGTCAAGAGTCCAACTCCTGCCATCAGCGTTGCTTCAATACCATAGGAAGTTTCCACTGTGGCTGTGACCCAGGATTCCAGCTGAAGGGCAGAAAATGCGTGGGTAGGGATGAAGTCCTGACCCTCTTTTCAACAGACAGAGTTCAACATTTACTTGTTGCTCTATTTACTTATGGAGGAAAATGCTGCTAAGGATGATACACTTGATGTATATTTTGGAATCTGTCGAGCAGTACTATCAGCCAGAGCAGCAGGAATTGGGCTGACTGATCCATGCTCATGAAATTATTCAATGTGTGAACACAGAGTAATTTCATTATATAATTGAGTTCAATACTGCTCTTTTTTTCTTTTTTTTTGGCATTTGTTTAAATAAGATGTCAATGAGTGCAGGCAGAATGTGTGCAGGCCTGACCAGCTCTGCAAGAACACTCGTGGTGGCTATAAGTGCATTGATCTGTGTCCCAGTGGAATGACCAAAGCAGAGAATGGGACTTGCATTGGTGAGTAGAAGCAGTAATGCACTGTGTGGTTAGAGAAAACACAGGGACAATGATGATGTTTATTTTTTTTAAATAATCCTGAGGATTGTCTATCTTCAGTTATTAATATTTGCACATATTAAAGCACCGACGCGTTTTTGTTTATGGGAACATCTATATTTAACTTTTTTTTGTAGTTGGTATTAAGAAGCAGATGTATCCTTGCCACCTCTAGTTTTCCAGTGTTCTTAAGCAAGAACAGTAAGATTTCCCTTGATGTCTTTTCTGTGTTGGCACCTTGATTTCTCTCAGTTATTCTTTGACTGAAATATTTTGCTGTGTGCGTGCATGCTTTCTTAAGAGTTTGGCTCAGGAGCTCTCAGTTAAGATCACAGGTCCCTGCTGCTTATCAGGGAGGCTTTTAAGCACTGCTATTGTTGTAGGTGGTACTGAAACTTTTGTTCCAGTGGAATCATGGGATGATTTGGGCTGGAAGGGACCTTAAAAATCACCTATTTCTACCCCTTGCTGTGGGCAGGGACACCATCCACTATCCCGGGTTGCTCTAAGCCTCCTCCAGGCTGTCCTTGGACACGTCCAGGGATGGAGCACTCCACTTCCTCCCCCAGTGAGGCTTTTGCAGAGCTGACTGTCCCCTTGCCGTGTGCTGCAGATGTCGACGAGTGCCAGTCGGGGTCGCACCAGTGCCGCTACAACCAGCTGTGCGAGAACACCCGCGGCAGCTACCGCTGCGTGTGCCCGCGAGGATTCCGCGCCCAGGGCACGGCCAGGCCCTGCGTGGGTAAGCTGACACTCAGTCTCTCACGCCTCTGCTGCTGCTTTTGCCTGGCTTTCTGCTGCAACACACCAGCAGTGCTATCCCTGGGGAAGACCGTGCTGTAGAGACGAGTTTGCTCTGCATTTTCAAATTGCCCATTTAAAACAGAGTGTTCCATTCTAAAGGGAGAGAGCGAAATGGTTCCAAACACAGACAGGTTTGGGGCCATAATTTGTAAACAAATTGGAAGAGAGTCTCAGCACTGGTGGATGGATGTGGCAAGCGACCTCTCTACAGGAGGCTTCAGTTAAAATAATCAGGTGGGGTCTGTTGATGTGCCTGGCTTGCCCTGGCTCACCCCTGAAGGCAGTCACACAGGGAATCATGTGAGTTCCCCTAGGGAGCACACCCCAAGGAGCTGCAAGAGGCCCGACAGACCCAGAACTGAGTGAGCTCCTGAACATCACAAACACACCTATCCCCTGCCAGGGTGTTCCCCAGCAGGCAGAGCACAGGGACCTGATCTGCCTTTCTCCCTCAGTGCTCCCCTCCTGGCATGGGTGGCTCCCAGCAGGGAAGAAATAGGACTCCTGGCACTCACAGGAATGCCAGCCATGCAGTCACTCCCTGTACCAGTTTGGCATAAAGCCACAAGGGTTTTCTCCCACGTCTCTGGAGGCTCTGGAGCTCTGACACGGGGAGCAAGAGAGTATAATGTGTGGGGCTGGTGCAAGTGGATAAGCACTTCCCCTGGCATCTAAGAGACTTCAGGAAGGCAGTAGGATCATTTAGGATCACCTTTAGTGCATTTATGGCAAATATTTAAACTGTAAGTGCTGACCTACACTGATAATGAGGATTTCTGAATGTGGGTATGTGACACTAAGTGAGGCTGGTTTCAGTTGCTGTTACATATCATGTCAGAAAAGCATTCCTCCCTGATGACTTCTTCAAGATTAGCTTTTCCTAAGTGATAAATAATTAATTTATTTTATTTTTTTTAAAATCTTAAGATTTTTGACTGTCAAAAGCCAGGAATGTTTGGGATTTTTTTAAAGAGATTAAATTGCACTAAGAAGTGCTTGGCTGTAGAGCAAGATATTACTTCTGCCATCTGCCTCTGTACTGAAATAAAACCAATCCCAGTCTCTCAACTTATATTTAAGCAATTTAAAATTCTGACAGGAAAAAGCCAGGTAAAGTCTAGGACTGTAGGTTTTCACAAAACACCAGCAGCCCTAAAGCTGCCTTCTGGCCAAAGGCCACTGAAATCTGCCTCCTGAAGTATTTTTATACTTTGAATTTTTATGTTCCTAAAAATATACTTAAAATACAGATTCATCCAAAGTATTAGTTTTGTTAATAAAATTCAGTTTTTACTGTCATTGTTGACAATGAGCACAGGGAGGAGCTGAAAAGTGAGTAGGTCCCAGACTGAAACAGAAGAACTGAACTTTGTTCCTGCCTGTGCCATTTTTACCCTGGGTAAAGCCCTTTGTGCCATAATTCCCTTTTATTGTTTGTTGGATGGGGATAAGATGCTCCTTTGTGAGCCCCACAGATCTCTGTGTGCCCATTTCCCTGAATTACAGCATTTCTGGGAGCTGTGTTGTTTTCCCTCCTTTCCACATGGGTGGAAGGGCTTTGCTGAAAGCAGATAACAACACATGCAAGGCTAGAAGATAAAACCAGATATTGTTTTTCAAATCATAGAAAGCCTGAAAATGTAACCATTTCAATTTCAAAGTAATTTTACCTTGTTCTTGTAAATATTAGGGTTGCCATGCCTCAGTGGCCTCTTCTCATGGGGGCAGCCCTGGAAACAATGCTGTCAGTTCTGCTCGTATTGCACAAGCTGCTTTTGCAAAAAAATTGCTCAAATTTTCACCTGTTGTCTTCCATAATTTCTGTGATAATCTTCTGTTGCTTATCCACAGCTTGTTGCAAGGATGTGGGTTGTCATAAAGACATCAGTGTTAATTCATTTTAGGCAGGTACAGAATGTAAAAGTCAGCCCTTGAGTGCTAAGGAAATGATGAGTTTGTTTTCTTTTACATGCATATGAATAATAAATTTTTTATCTTAATCATATACTGAGATTAATACACTTAATATTCAGATTAGATTTTGCCATACTTAAAGTGAAATTCTTGTTTGTAACACCTGAAAATTCTGCCCTACAGATAATTCCACTAATATCTGAAGTTTCAGTTGTGTGTTTGCCAAATACCAGCTGGAAAATATTGTAACACTCTGCAATTACTACTCCTGACTTTCCAACTCTTAAAGCATTTAATTATTAATATCCCCATAAATTCTTCTAAACCTTGAATGTATTGTATATTAACCACTTCATAAAAATGCAGTCTAATGTTCTACTATGTTTCTGACAGTATTGATTTTTAAATACTATTCTCATGAATTAGTGGCTTGGGGAGTTACAAACTGTGCTCAAAAACCTCTGCTCCAAGGGGATCCAAATGAAACTGTAATAACACTGGCTTAATGACATTTTTACAATAATGATTGAGAGAATACACACTACTATGAAATAATTAAACTATTATTGAGTTGCCATTAAGATCATCTTTAATTTGTAGTAGGAGAATGTTTATAATATATGTTAATTATAGATACAGTGTGATGCATGTTAATAGCAGGTTTTTTATTTCTGATATTTTCAGAGTTGTTTGGAATTAAATAGGCTTTTGTCTTTTTCTGGTGAAGAAATACAGTGGTGTCAAATTTCCAGCTGAGCCTGAAGTAACTTGATAAAAACTATAGAAAAGTTCTTTCTGGTAGTGTCAGAGAGACTGTGGGGGAAGGTCCTGCAGTCCCAAGAGTGCTCATAGATACTTGGAGGGAAGGAAACTCAGCATGCTGTACCCTCAAGGCCTGTACCATACTTTGTATGCCCAGCACTCAGTTCTGATTTAAAGGATGGATATTTACTGCTGGGGTGGCTCAAATAACTTTGGACTGCAATTTAAACAACTGAAAAGAAAAACACATTGCATAGGAAAACCAAAATAATTCTATTTTTTAATTGTCCAAAAGTGGGTTAATATGTAAAGTCTCCCATCTGTCACAGCTGGAATGACCAATAACAGCATCAGATGTTAGAATGTACCTGACCTCCTGCCCCTGCAGCCTTGAAAAACATTCTTGATGCCCCATCCCTGCAAGTGTCCAAGGCAAGGTTGGACAGGGCTTGGAGCAGCCTGGGACAGTGGAAGGTGTCCCTGCCCAAGACAGGGGGGTGGGCCTGGCTGAGCTGTAAGGCTCCTCCAACTCAAAGCATTCCATGATTCCGTGATTCCCCCAACACAAGGTGCAATACCCACATCAGAGCCTGTTGTGCTTCCCTCAGTGTGAGGTGTAAGGAATTTCTAGCACTGTACTTCTCTGGAATGCTCTTTTAAAGAAGGGCCCAGCAGGTTCTCCTACTCATCTGTGGAGCACTTCAGGAAAAAAACCCCAATTTGCTGAGAGAGTATTGAGCAGCCGAGGCTGAAATGAGGCTTCAGCAGGGCTCCTGTCCTGGTGAGCACAGTCACATCAGCCTGTGGGAGAACAAAGGTCTCTTACAGGCCAGGACAGTGGATCCTGCCTGCTTGGCCTGGTGTTCTCCATGTTTTACTGCATCCAAATCTCACTTTTATGTCTTCAGCTTGTTCCTGAGACTGAGATAAGTATCTGTGTGTATATATACGTATAGTTATGTGTTGTTGTTTGTTTGTTTTCTCTCCTTTCCACATGGTTTGGGGCTCTGGATCATGTCACATGAGCAGACATTAATGAATGTGAACAAGTGCCTAAACCCTGTGCACTTCACTGCACCAACACCCCTGGCAGCTTCAAGTGTTTCTGTCCACCTGGGCAACAGTTACTGGGTGATGGGAAATCTTGCGCCGGATTGGAGAGGGTGCCAAATTCGGGTGCCTATTACAGTAGCTATAACTATGCTCAATTCTCCCCTGGGAGAGACAACCAGCAACTGCAGCACTATTACAGGCACTCCTCAAATCTCTACAGCTCCTTCTCAGAGTATAGGAACAGCAGAATACCTTTCTCCAGGACTAGAAGGAACCTTAGAGAAACTTGTCCTGAAGGCTATGAGGCAAGAAATGCCAGATGTGTAGGTAAATGTCAGTCCTATCTATGCAACTCTGTTTTGGGCCTTATTCTTAGGTTACTGTGTGATATATATACCAGGGGCTGAGGGTTTGTGGTGCTGGGGTTGTGTTTTCTATGACCCTAGTCAACATTCAGAGGGTTCTGCATGTGCTAGTCTCTGCTGTCTTGGCTCACATTGTAGCAAAAATGTTCTCAAACTTTCTTGTAACTTCTTGTTTTAATTGTGCTGATTATTACCTGTTTGCAAAGTGTTTCCCTGTGTTATTCTCTTTTTCCTGATCATGGGTAGCTCATCTTGGTGAGTCTTCTCACACTTGAAAAACCAACAGTAGCCCCAGAGTAGTGACAGTGCTTCTGTCAGTATTCCATTGGCAGCAGTAATCTGTGTTTGGAATAAACATTTTAGAATCATTCACACTGAGGCCAGCCCTGCCACAGGACCATCAGTCACTCACACAGGCAACAGCAGAAGATTTTTAATTATTTTATGTAAGAAAAGGGGTTGCAATGTAATCCAGTGAGCAGGACAGACTTATGGTAAATAAACAAATGGGTTTGTCAAGGGCTGTGGCAGTGACAGCACAGGCACATCTCCCCTGAGGAGGAGATGAGTAGTTATGGGAACTGGAAGCTCTGCCCCTATTTTTGGGGAGGATATTAAAAATGAGTTAATTTTTGGAAATACGCTTCTCTTAAGCTAAACTTAGTCAAAACATGAGTTAACTTGGCAATCTCGAGCAAGTGACACTTCCCACTAGGCATGACATCCTTCCAGGTAAAGAGTGATCTACAGCAAGGTTCTAGCAGCCACAAGTCCTGCTGGGATGATACAGCAAGATGCATGGTGAAAAACTTGGATAGAATTTTAATTAATAAAAATTAAGGATAGACAGACATCAAACCTTATCATTAAACTACAGAGAGGTTTCAGTAGTCATCTCCATATGCATTGTTATGGTATAGGAGTTTAATTGAGAGGCCCAGGAAGACAGCTCTCACTGAGGGAAGGAAGGGTCAGTTTCAGATTTGGATCTTCATCCCAGCTTCCAGTTGGAATTAGTTAATATGCCATGAATATTAATACTAACATTTCATGAAACTTTCATTTCATTGAATAAATATCTAAATTTTAAAATTAGTTTAAAATGAAAAATACCCCCAAATGATGCTTTTGTTAAAGAAAATTCTTTCAATAGGCAACCATCAGGATTTGCTAACAGCACAGAGATTTGTAGTCATAGCTGTTTCTCTTCTGTTTGCATTTTGATCTAATGCAACCCCTGTCAGTCAGACAGGGCAAGCAAAGACCTTCCTTCCACTGATTTAACCAAATTAGTCTGAACTCCTGCATGAGATTAGTTCACTAGTCCTGAACTAGGCAGGTGTTTCAAAAGCCATTATAATTATAAATTATCTGTGTCTAAATCATGCTGATGTGCTTTGAAAACTTCATATAATGTGGTCTGGTACTGGTACTTCTGTATTTGAGAGGGAGATGTAAAAAAAAAAGAAGAGCATTTAGTGACAGTCGTCCCAGCTACTGAGCCTAATTCATCCCTCTGGCATGGGCAGGGGCAGTTTAAAAGGGAGGCAGCTTTGCCAGAGGAGGGAGTGACTGTAAGGAAGATTGCCCCAGTGACAAGTTGTCCTCTGGTGAGATAAGAGTCTGGGTGTTCCCTAAGCATGTTGTTTAACACCTGATTGATTATCAGGCAGCTCAAATTGCTTTGGGGGCTGGACTGTGTTTGTATGACCCTGGCAGTGGACACAGGTGGCACATCCCCCTTTATCTCAGAGCTCTGTCTCAGGACTGGTCTCCTCAGCTGGGATTTGTCACAGCTGCTCTTCACTGAGGGGAGGAGTCCCTCAAAGGTCACTTTAGTGCCTGCAGAGTTACAAGGAATGGCACAGGTAAGGGAGGAGGACACTCTAGTCTTAGATGTTCAGCCCCATCAGAAAAAATGATCCAGACAACTCCCACCAGCTCTGTCCCTACACTTGCAGTACATAAATAGGGGAAAAGTACCTGTGTTCGTGGCAGGCTCAGGGACTGCTGAGGTGTTGGTGCTTCTCTCCGCAGACATCGATGAGTGTGAGAGCAGAGACACGTGTCAGCACGAGTGCAGGAACAGCCTGGGCAGCTTCCAGTGTGTCTGTCCCCTGGGATACCGCCTCATGGCCAACGGCAGAACCTGCCAAGGTACGGACACACCACACACAAAACAGATCCTGGACGTGGCTGAGACACCTCTCTGGACTGGCTGTGTGAGAGCCAGCATGCAAAACTTCAAGTTTCAGAAGCTCTTATATTCCACACTTCAGTGTTTCATAAAACATCAGCAAACCAGACAATTGCAACTTTTAATTCTGCAGTTCCCCTGTGACCTCACTTTACACATTGAGCTTCAGGCTTTGGGGTCAAACAGAGGCACATTCTGGGCTCTGCTCAGCCTTTACCCACTTTGGTTTTCACCCTTTACTACTTCTACCAGCAGTTGATCCCTTGCTTGTTTTTCCATCCAGATATTGATGAGTGTCTTGAAGAGAACATAAATTGTGGCTCAAATCAGATGTGTTTCAACATGAGAGGAAGCTACCAGTGCATAGACACTCCCTGTCCACCCAACTACCAGCGAGAGCCACATTCTGGGTATGTTTTATTCTCAGCCCCTTCTCACCTGCCCCTTCAGCTACTTAACCTGTGCTTGTTAAACACGAAAATTTAACTTTTTCTGACACCAGTAGAGCTCACAGTAGCTTAAGGTAAGGCGTTGACATTGGAGGTCACAGAGAGTCCTGGGATGGTGTGGGTTGGAAGGGGACCTTAACAGAACATCCAGTTCCACCCTCTGCCATGAGCATGGACACCTTCCACTATCCCAGGTTGCTCCAAGCCCTGTCCAACCTGGCCTTGGACACTTCCAGGGATGGAGCAGCCACAGCTTCTCTGGGCAACCTGTGCCACTGCCTCAACTGCCAGGGAAGAATTCCTTTCCAACATCCAATCTAAATCTCTCTAATGGTCTGACTTGCTGTCAGCTTCAAAGCATCTGATATATTCTTTTAGTTGTGAAAATTATGCTAAATTCCTGTTAAGCTTTGTTATTTTCCATATTGATTTATTTTAATCTTTCAGTATAATCAGAGAAAAATAGCTTGTTTCATAGTTGGAAACTATCTTTTGGGATCAAACTCAACTGCAAGGACATCTACACTGACATGAGTCCTGTCCTCTGACCTCCATTAGCACTGGCAAAATGCATTGGAAAAGATTTAATGTTTAAACTTTTGATTAATAAAAATAAATTTTATTCTGCCCTTCATTCCAAATTCTTTATTTTATGACCTAATATACAGATACCTCAAATGCTGCCCAGAACATTTTAAACTAGGTCTTCCTATTCTAATGTTTAAGAGCACAGTCACTAAAACTTACCCCGTGGACGTCAGTGACATCAGTGTAGCCAAGACTTTTCTCCTGTTGAGGCAAAAAGGGACATTAAACTGGGCTGCAGCTCTAAAGGAACAGTGGATGAACTGTGCATGAGCACTTCTTAGTGAAGTTTTAATCTGCAACGGGGTAAACAGGGGAAGAATTTCTTGTCTAAGACCTATCCCAGTACTTAAGATGCTGTGCCTTCCCGCTGGGCTCAAGTCCTTTGCTTCTTCCTAGGTTCTGTCTCAAAAGCTGCCCGGCCAATGACCTGGTGTGTGACCTGAGCACGTACGCCCTGGAGTACAAGCTGCTGTCTCTGCCCTTCGGCATTGCTGCGGGGCAGGATCTGATCCGCCTCGTGGCCTATACTCACGACCAGGTGGTGCACCCCAGGACCACCTTCCTGATGGCAGACGAGGAGCCTGCGCTGCCGTTCGCCCTGAGGGATGAGAACTGGAAGGGGGTGGTGTTCACCACGCGGGCGCTGCGGGAGCCGCGGACGTACCGCATGGGTGTGCGGGCCCTGTCCTACAGCGCCGACGGCAGCGTCGAGTACCGCACCACCTTCATCGTCTACATCGCCGTGTCCGCCTTCCCCTACTGAGCCCGCAGCTGAGCCTCGCTCCCCGCGACGGCGCCGCTGTCGCTTCAGCCTCACTGCTGCCTGCCCCGCAGGGGAACCGGGCCACTTCAAAGGGTGCTGTGCTCTTTTCTCTCCCCTCCTTCCCGAAGGCTGCCTCTCCAGTTCCATTGTTCCAATTCAAGAGGAAGATCTATGGCTTTGAGGACCTGTTACCACTTGCTTTATTTATTACACTGGAATAGTCATTTTCCACAGTCTGTTCTGAAAACCAGCAGAGAAATCCATGTAGTCAAAGCAGTAACCAAGGAGCAGCCTCCACTGAAAGTAACTGAAGAAACCCATCATTTCAAGTGGTCGACATATTTGAAAGGTTGCTAAGTGTTTTAAATTTTATATCTATTAGATTTCTTCCTTATCAGTTACCCAATGGCGCCATGCCCAAGGGCTGCAAATGCTGAAACAAATGACATTAAAGTTTGTTTGCAGCTAACAAATTTACAGGAGAATTTGGAACTGGTACCTTTGGTTTCCATGCAAGTGTAGAGATGTTGCTATTTTCTGGAAGAAAAAAACCAAAATGGCTTCTTCTACTTTATAGAGCAGGTATTCTGTAACTTGTTTTGACTCTGCCATTCTGGTGTAGCCATTTATTTAACCCAAACCCATATCCACTGCCATACTCCCAGCTCAGTAAATGGTCTGGGGTTTTACGCACATGGAACATTTTTCTCCAAAGGTGATGTTAGTTTGGTTCAATAATGTCAATACACTGTACACAAGTAATTTTGCCAAGATGTATTCTATTTTTATGGACATGTATATATGTGGGTTTTCCTATATGTATTTTCTATGCAGTATCTCAAGAGTGTTTTAC
This sequence comes from Notiomystis cincta, assembly GCA_013398075.1. Lineage (NCBI taxonomy): Eukaryota > Metazoa > Chordata > Aves > Passeriformes > Notiomystidae > Notiomystis > Notiomystis cincta. The sequence goes on from VZRX01001911.1 coordinate 155,584, forward strand.
AGTTAAGTTTGCATAAAAGGACAGTGTCAGTACAATGAAAATAATCAAAATAAAGATTCCTGTCACCTTTGAGACTGCTGGGAGTTTTATCTTTGAAAAAGTTCTTTTCCATTTCTAAAGCTCTTGCCCTAACTGCCAGGGGACAATGCAGAAGGTGCTGAGCCCAGCAAACAAGGGAGCAGCTCCAGCTTTTTCCTCTTTTCCTGGCATTCTGGGGTAGTAAGAGATTATCAACAGCTTTAAAGTATATTTTTAGCCACATTGTCTCCCAGTGGAATTTTGTCTCTATTCTTGTATATTATTAACTAACTTTAGACATCCCCACTTGCTATCCCCTTGTTTTTTCTTCCCTTTCTGGTGCACTGAAAATTACTTTACACATTATACAAATTTATATGAGTGACAGACTTCAAAGTGAACAGGTTTGCTTCTCAGAAACCTGACTTAAAAATTAAAAGCAGCTCAAAGAAGACAAAGCCCATGAAAAAGACATAAGGGAAGAAGAAATAAAAAATTATAATAGGTACAGGTAATTACTTCAATTTTAAGGATGAGAATCAGACTGAAAGTGATGTCCTTAAGGGACTCTAACTCCACTCCCTGAAAACAAAAATTTCCACTCTGACATACTTTGTGAGAAGGGAAAAAATACCAACAAACCTTTAAAGGCCAATCTGACCCTAAAAGAAGTTAACAGTCACTTACCAGATGGAAGCCACTTAATCACTGCCACAGCCACAGCTCCAAGTTTGCCTTCTCATCCAGGCTTTCCAGGAGTCAGCTCAAGGAGGAGCTGCTTGTCCACGTGGAAGTTGTTCCTTAGCCTGAGAGAATGCCAGGACTGAGGGACCAGTGAGCTGAGTTACAAATTTCATTTCTCTGTTATTAAAGAGATTGCAAGTATGTTAAATTAGATCTCAGAGCAGCTGTGCCTGCTGCAGCTCTACCTCCGTGGGCTGCCTGCCCTGTTGCTGACAGGCTGGAAAAGCTGCTGCTTATCATCAGTTTTTAATTGGTCTAACTTGAGAGGCAAGGGGCAGGTTAGTACCTATTTATGTGCCCACATGAACTTGGGTGTTTGCTGAACATTAAAAATCCTGCTTTTATAAATCCAAATTACAAACACAACAAATTTTCTACTGTGTTTATTACCTCTTTGGAGAAGGCTGTCCAAACCTTAGGTCTAATGCCTGTTGGTGCTGGTGGAGCAGGGCAGGAGATACCAGCGTGTGTTCCACAGCAGCTCTGTCAATGGGAAATTCCCAGTGGGCACATCTCCTGCTGCTGCTATTTTTTACCCCTGTAATATTAACTGGCTTCACCTCGCTCGGTATCACACAGGCACACCAGAACAAGGAGGAGGTGGCTCCCGCGGTGACATCAAAGATCTTGATTTGCTCAGACCCAGGGAAGGGGGGCCCTGCTTGGATGTCCAGCACACGAGAGGGCGCGGGTCCGTTCTCCGTGGGATTTAAGGGGGTCCCGAAAGGGAGGCGAGGGGGAAGGAGAGGGTTGGAGCGGGGTTTTGGGTTACAGTTTCTCAGGGGTAAATGAATATTCATGAGATTCGATGGGGGAAACTTTTCCAAGCAGGCACAAGGAGGGGGTGTCTCCTGTCCACCACCGAGTCCTCGGGTCCCCCTGCACCTTCTCTTCAGCTGCCGGGGTTGCCACCACCATAACACTTAGATGCAATTTTCAGTGGCTCAGGGCTGTACAGTCACTTTGTCCAAGCCCTCTCCCGCAGCAATATTTGCACTGTTAAAGGTTCCCTGCCATCCCATAAAAGGCTGATTACAGTCACCACATCATTTGTCACAAAATAATTTGCAAATGCCTTCCTATCACAAACAATTAACTCTCTAATAACAGCATCCTAAGAGCAATATGTGAGAATGTTAAGTTCTCATTAAAAAACACCACACCACCAGAAAAACAATACTTAAAAAATAAAAGGAGGTCTTAGGGAGGGCAATTAATGAACAAATAGTTAATGCTCCCTTGCTGCCTTGGGCCTGTGCTACCTTCCTTCTGCACAAGCCTACTGTTCCCACTGCTTATTGGATTTTCTGGAGCAGCATATTCTCCTGGTTTGTTTATCCCTGAAACACTGTCTTGTGCCACGAGCTGCTGCCTCTGTTTCTGGCCCTCACCTCTGTGCAAACATAGCAACATCTCGGTAACTACACTACTGGGATCAAACACACCCATGAAATGTGGCAAAAGAGGATTTATCCCCTACAGCGAGGAATTTGTACCTAGGGGCGATTTCAGGGTGACATCTGGTGGCATCCCAGCATTGGGGCACACAAGTCTCCTGAGGCTCACCTTGGACCCCAGCCACCTGCTTGCTGCAGCAGTGCCCAGAGCACTCAGCCCATGCCTGTATTCCAGGAAAACTTCTGCTATATCCCAGCCTTTGCCAGAGCACAACCAGACCCACTCTTCCTCCCATAACAATCCTTTCTTGGTAAAGCCTAAAGGAAACTACATGTTTAACACAGCCCTTCACAAAACCCCCTCTGTGATTCCTTCTAAATCTAAGTTCTAGGAGAGTAGTAAGGCAGGAGAAGGAGTTCAGGGATGAAACCAGGGCCAACTGAGACCTGGAAGGATGGAAAATTCACAACCAGCCCTAATGCCAGCCTCACCACAGCATGAGGTTTCTGTATCTCGCAGCTGCCATACAAGGCAGGTGGTCAGGACCTAGAGGCAGGTAAGGAATGCCTGTCACACCTTCTGTAGGGATCCAGCTTGCCAGCCCCTGGGGTTTTGTTTTCCTTCACACACTGGCTGAAGTAAAAAGCTACTATAGCAAGCCTGTGCTGTATGCACAGTACTGTGGGCTAAAGGGAAAACATGCCATCAGGTGAGAGGGATGCTCAGCAGAGAGCAGAGCAGCTGTGCCTGACTGGGAAATGTGCACTTCCGAGTCGGAGGCAGACAGTGAGCACAAACCCAAGCCGGATGCTGAGTAATGCGGCCGTCATGGCTCGCAGCGGCGGGGCACTTACAGGCAAGACCATGCTCCCGGCGTCCAGGGGGGACTTCTGGTACCTTTGACTTCAGAGGCGTTTCTGGTTCTGGCAGCTCAGATCCAAGGCTGCTGCCAATAAAAACTTGGCACAGTGCAAGAGTTGAAATCCATGGATTATCTTACGAGGCTGGAATCCCAGCTCCCGCCCCGCCGTTGCACACGGGTGGGAGCAGGACACCCAGCACCGGCTGCGGGATCCCCCTGGCAGGGGTGCAGAGGAGGAGGCACCTGGCACACTTCCAATTACCCACTGACATCCCAGTTACAGGATATGGGATGCACAGATGTGTGGATGGGCGAGGGCTGCTGGGCAGTGCAGTGCTTTGTTTCTGTGGAGAATCCTGTGGGCAGTTAAGGCTCCTCCAGCCTTCTGGGCCTTGGCCTCTGCTCCAGTGGAGAGCTTTGATTCAGCCCCAAACCAAATGGATCTCATTGCCATCACTCAGCACCACACTGAAATCTGGAAACTTAAAGCACCTTCTTCACCAATATCCATTAATGCTGGAGAGTCTGAATGGCTTAAGTGCAGCTCTGTTTCCTGAGGGAAAATCAGAGACAGTTTCAGCTCTTGCACAGACAGAAGTTCCCCTTGGATGCAGAGCTGCTGCTCCACAGGGACTAGAAGAACTCCCAGTGAATTACTTCATCTGTCCCTTGTAACCCTGGGCAGATGGAGAGGCACAGGCTTCTGGGTGTGAGGTAGGACAGCAAGAAACACCAGAGAGTGCCAGCTGATGGCCACAGCTAAATGGGGCCTTAGGCACCACACCTGCAGTGCACTGCACCAACCATCTCAACACCCAAGCTGTGCATCCAGTCAGGCCCTCTGAGTAAAGTTAAATGTGATCCCCAGCTGGCTGCAGATTTTTATAAACACATCCACATGTCTGAACACACCACAACTCCAATCACTTCTCAGATCATTGGGTTCAATGTTCACATCCTCAGCGCACAACTGGGGCCAGATTCTTCTGCTTTGGTAAGTTTAGTGTTAGAAAGGGAAGCAAAGGAGACTTGCTCACAGATAAAGGCATATGGATAAAAAAGGTGCTCTTCAGTGCTAACATAGATTTGAATTATAATTTATGAATAGCTAAATGATGGGGGCATCACAAACACCACCAAGCCAGGGGTCTGTTCAGAATACAGAGCAAAGGTTAAGAAGTGCTCTGAAGTAATGCTGTGGAAGGAGAACAGAATCTGTTATTTTTCACTGTCTGTAAGCACTGCACATCTCCTGTGGTTCTGGATAGCTTAAGTAGTCTTGCAATGCAGTGAGATGCAGCTGGCTTCCTTATTAATAAACTTCTCTTTGCTAAAGACTGAGACAAGCTCCCCTCCACACTTTTTAACAGCTTACTGCACAGCAGTCACACAAATCAACTCCTGCCCTCCTGCTCCATCACAAGAAGTGTCTCAAGGACACCTCTCATAGAGAACACCTGAGAGTTATCAGCAAATCTGCAGGGCACAGCCCATAACTGAAGCAAGGCCAAACTCTTCCTATTCAAAACTGCAGCAGAGCCACCGGTAAATACAAAGTTATATGTAAAAGCTTCAAAAAAAGTATCTAATCTGGGGTCTCCAGCTTCAGAGGCAAAACCCACCAGCATCCCTGAAGAAAAGAATCCCATGAGTATTCCCATTACCACTGTCCCTGATAAACACAGTGCAACATAAAAAAGGCCAGTTCCAAACATCAAGGTTCCTTCACAGGATTTTAGCTGCATTGTCTCTGGAATCTGCTGGTGTAGATCTAAAAAATGAGGTTTGCAAATCTGTGAGAAGAATGAGTTCCCAAATACCACAGGAACAACTGGAATGTGCCAGCTCTTCACATAAAGCAGGCAAAGGAACAGGACTTCCCCATGTCCGGAGAGGAAAATGCAGAGTTCTCTGGTGCCACTGCATGACTGACTGAAATGGATGGAACAAAAATAACACGAGAAAACAACATTAAAACACACACTGAAGGGACTACAGGGAGCCCCAGTGATAAGCAGGGGAAGACAAATCTTCCTTGCACCAGAACCAGACTTTTTCTGCTGAGATGTCCTAGCAGCTCCTGTGCCTGAGAGCTCATGGGAAGGAGAGGGACTGAAAAAGTCTGCAACAAAACCATCACTTCTTCAATTTCTCTTCTCCTTAAAAGAACTGGACTTTAAATATAAACCTTGTAAATAACTCTGATTGCATCAAATTTATTCATCCTTCCTCATCTGTCTCATCCTTCTTCATCTGTCTGCAAAGAGAATTAGCTCACCAGTATTCACTATTTACCAACCCTTCAGGCCAGCCTGCTTTTCTCAGCTGCTGTGGCCTTGTTGAAAAGGAAATGTTGGTGGTTTTCTTACTGGTTGCTCTGCAATGCTTTCAGTGATGCAGAGACTGATAGAGAACCTCAAGTTGGGTGTAACCCTGCAAAGCCTGTGCCAAAATATTACCGCTAACCTTTCATAGCTCATGTTTTGAAAACTTTTTGGATGCATAAACAATGTTGTCCTTTAACAGATGAGGCTGTAACACAAAAGTGGTTTGTGTTCACCAGCCCAAATTCACAGCAAGGTAATACCATGGTGTTTTTACCACCTGTAGTAGCTTTACTACAGACAAGCAAAGAGCCATCAGCAATTACCAAAGAGCCACATCTTATGAAAGCCAGCCACAACCTTGCTAAAAAACCCCAACTGCCTTCAAATTGGACACCTGAGTTAATCAAAATCTCTCTTAATCACAGAAAAGTTCTCAGCAGATACAAGTAATAGCAAAAGCTAGGTTTTACTTAAAGCTGATGTAACCCAAATGGTCCTGGATATAGATCTGAAAATGATGAACAGGACAAAAGGGCCCATTGCAGAATGAATTACCACAGCATATGAAAACACATCTGCAGAGCAGCTAATGGAAACAGGCTGAATTTAGCTGAAAAACAGCTTTTTGGGAAGTGAAGCTGGTTGTGGGGCAGTCAGGTTCAGCACTGCCAGATTAGCTCCTGTTTGTTTACAAAGCCCTGCTGGTTATCTAAATAAATCACACAGCACTGATTTTGCTCCCACCTTGTGCACTAGAAAGAAAGTCATAGAAAATAACAATCACCAAAGCTCCAGTCTGAAACTGGAATTTAAACCAGTCATGCTAAAGTCTGAGACTTTTCATTATTTAGAGCCATGTAAACTGCCCATTTTCACAAGTTTTTGCAGTATTTTGACAAAGTCTTTTGACCACCTAAAGCTTCTGATACTCAGATACACATCCAGACAACATCTTCAAATCAGATATCTGGTCCCAATTACACTGAAGTCAAAGTCTGAGCTTTATGTACCTGAGCATCAACTTCTCAGCCACCTCTCAGTGACAGCAATAACCTTTCCTCTGACCACAGCAAATTCTTTCCCCCCCACTCACAATAACTCTGAGTACTGCTACAAAGACCTTGATCTCAGTCTACACACAAGTGGCTACTTCTTCCCTTGCAAGTCCTCTGCAGCCTGTGGAGCTGCCAGGAATCAGCCTCACTACACTTCCAGATCTCTTTGCTCTTCCTCTCAAATTGGCCTTTTTTTCACTTGGCAGGAGTTTGCTCCTTGCACAGAATGACTTCATTTACTCATTCAACTCTTTCTCCAGAGTACTACTCCTCTTTTGGGGTGTCATTAGAGATAAATACAACACAGATAGTGAAATCCTATTTTTTTCAATATTGTGTCCAGCACAAAAGGAATATGTACTTGTAGTGTTTATAAGACTGCCAGCAGAAATAATGTTATATTAATTACCTTAATCCAATTAATTAATTAATCAATGAGAGTCAATGTTCTCACATGGAGACAGAAAAAGCTCCCTACAGATACCTGAACAAAGCATTGCCTAAATGCCATGCATTCTTATTTTTTATTAGTTATTATACAATTTCAACTGGAGTATTATATCCTATGTGCCCATATTCCAAATAAGCTGTAGATCCCCTCTGAGAGACTGACATGAAAAATAACCATTGCTATTGCCTGAATGGTCACAGGTTAGATAGCCCTCTTCTATTTATATATGTTCTCAGAAGACTGAGATTTTAGATTAAATCTGTGGTATTTTAACAACAACAAATATTTTGAGAATTACAATTTCTGTGTCTGTAGCAGCACAGATATGTCAGTTATTCAGTCAATTTTCTACTCCTGTTTTCCACAGACAGATTTTGTAAGTAAAGATAATATTTGCATTCATTTACTCATTATACAGTGGTTGTTTATTTTTAAGCTGTTCTGGTCCTGCATTAAATACATTTACTTTAATAAGATGAGCAACAGTACTTGTAAATCAGAACATCTGGAAATGGCTGCAATCTGCCAGACAGTCTTGTGCAAGAGTAATCACTCCAAGTGAATGTTATTTGCAATGCTCTTTAATACCATGCCAGATAAAGTGATTATAAAAGTGTAAAAAGCCTGAAAGGATGGGAGTAACATCATATCCCTGAAATCATCACCAAGTATCCATATTTTCTGAAGTTCACATATGAATCACAAGCAAACTACTGTCCTGGCAGGACCCAAAGGTCCCAGAAGGGGAACATGCATGATGCTCACAGGGGGGAAGAAAAGGAAAGAGAAAAATGCAGCAAACCCTACAGATTATCATGTTCTATGGACAACTCCATTGCTCATGGGAGTGTCCATAGATTAATTGAAACAGTTAAGGGTGACACTTTGAATTAAACTGCTCTCATTAACAAATGCAAAGTTGGAATGGACTTCAAAAAAACAGCACCATGATCTTATTTATCATTAGGCCAATACCAATAGCCCCTTTCACGAAGACAAAAGTTGTAAGGTTATAAGGAGGAACTAATGGCAAATACTACACTTCCTCACTCTTCACTATTTAATGATGTGACATTACTACAAACTAGGCAAGTTGCTTTTAAATTATTTTGTATTAACCTGAAGTAGTGTTTCAGAGAGATCATCTTTGTCATTGAGATATAAGTTTAAAGTTGAGCTTTGGTTTCAAAACTGTGTTAAAAGGCAAACTAGTACTGTGATTAAAATGCTCTAGCAGTAACTTCAGTTATCTACTTAAACATTACTTCTGAAACTAAAAACACCCAAAGCAACAAACCACTGGTTGGAAAACTGTTGAGCAGCAGGAATGAATATTTTTCTCAATTTTATACACAGAAAGCTGCAGATGCTACACACCTTTTCTTTTACATCTACTGGGCTGGTTTTTCTGACTATTATTCTTGTCAAAATTTGCTTAAATTTCACAGTTAGCAGGAGAAAACAATAAATGAATGACAGAGCTCACAGGTATGGAAGGACAAATTTCATAGTGGTGTCTGAGGCATTCTCCCCTCTCACTCCAAGCCATTGAGAGGGACTCCAGCAGAAGAGGGACTGAAGTAAAATACTGGGGCCATTGGCAGTTGCTCTGCAGCACCAGGAGGTTGGGCAATGAGTGTTGTTGCCTGTCCATTAATTATGAAAGGGCAAGGTTTTAGTGCCCAAAGAAGACTCCGACAGACGGCTGTGATACCCGACTTAGTAAATGGAAATACATCAGATCCGTTTACAGTGAAGTAATGTCTCCAAAACAACTGTCCCTGCTCTACTGTCTTACTGCAAGAGCCTTCCAAAATCACCTCAGGCTCCAGCTACAGCCTCAGCCTCACTGTGCTCTCACAGCAATGCAGGCTGAGAGGGCAGCCAGGGAGGGGCACTGGGAAGGAACTCCTGCCACCAAGATCCTTCTCCCACCTCGTTCAACAATGCATCCATCTTAAAATTCATCTGATCAGCAGGCTGTTCCCAAGTCTCAGCTTATGAACCTTGTTCTAATTTCCTGCACTCTTTCTTACAAAGTGCATAAAATGATTGAACTTTGGCTGCTGTTGCTAGAGGTATTGTTAAACTAAAGGTTCAAATAATCCCCTTGTTCCCCCAAATCGTTATTGCCTGGAGGTATTTAGGCAGAGAAATCAAAGCCCTTCTTTGCTAGAATTAACAAAATAAACTCCTCTGTGCTTTCCTCTTGCATCTTTCCATTACTTTATTTATTATTGCAGCCTCTTCTCATTTGTCTTACTTTCTGTACCTTGCGCTCGGGCAGCCAAAACTGCTCACAGTGTCCCATATCAGTCTAAAAATAATAACCAAGCCCCATGGTCTGCTTTCACTGAATCCAGCCCCCTGAATTTTTGAACTGTGCTGGTCTAAATGTCACCAGAAGAGTCTGAACAGAGTGTCACAATAATGGGGCAGTTTTATCTGGCCACACAGTGAAGTTCACTGAGTAACCTGAGCCCGCAGGAGCGGAGCACCAGGGCGTTGCCATGAGGTAACGCAGTCGTCAGCCCCAGCCAGAGCCCTGGAACAGAATGTTATGAATATAACATCAACCCGAAAATGGTGCCAAACTTCTGCAATCCTTGCAAATTCCACAGCCATCTCCCCCACCCCCCAGGATTCCCAAAGACAAAAACACTTAGGCCTATCTGCCGGCAGGGAGGGCCCTTCCCGGCCCCTCAGTGAGTGAGTATTCCAGGCAGTGCCTGCTGCCCACGGCCTGGTAGCTGCTCCAAGTCCTCCTGCTGCTCTCACGTCCTGTGTCTGCAGCCCAGCCCATTCCCATCAACGCCCCGCTGGCCAAACAAGCCAGCACATCATCTCCACCAACACCGAGGGACTCGGGCGCCCACAGCCTCTCAGTCGCGGCTCACGCCTTCCAGCATCTCCTCAGCCTCCGCTGCCCACGCTCAACTCGCCTCCTGCTACCTTCTCATTAATGCCATGTTGAAAATTCACCTGGACCAGCCCTGTTTCTCACTGCATGCAGCTGGTTAAACCTCAAGGCCACCCCCAGCACTGGGCACCCTCTGGTCACCTGTATTTCAGTAAACTTGAGGTGAAACAGAAGGGCTCATCCCATATGGACACCACCTACAAACCAGGATATCAGTGCCAGCCTGTCCTTCATGTTTTCCACATCAGGAATGCTGCAAAGAAACATCATCTCAGCAAAGCCTCAAGGCAAGATTCAGGATTTGTACATATCCTGAAACCACTGTGAAACTCCTGGAAATTTAAAAGGTTTAAAATTTATTATACACAGATGAAAAAAAAATGCTTGGATGTTTTGTGGCTTTTTGCTTAGAGGTAATAGTCTGGAATACATTCCAATAACATCTATTAATTTATGTGTTTTTACTGACATAAATAACTAATTTAGGAAATTTTCCTTTCTTAGGATCATTTAAGTAACTACTTGTTGCAAGATCCTAAAGGAAATATTTATCATCACAAGTATAAAGTATTGCAAACAACTGCGTTTTCCTGTTTGGTCTTCACTCTGGGCAAAATAGGCACAGTTAATATTCAAGCTTCATCAGAGCTTGATGAAAGCTTGGAAAAATATATTATCAGTGTTTTATTTCAGAAATAAACCCCTTTAACCTAGCCTATGCTCACAGCTCTATTATTTGTATATAAAAATCACTGTTATTCATTAAGGTAAGCATCAAATGGATTTGGAATTTAAATGCTTATGTCTGATACGTGAAACACTTTGCTTATAAAACTAATTTTACTCAAGCCAAAGTCACAAATTTATCTTTCTCTAGGCTTAATGGAGCTAAAAAATATTCATAGAAACAGATGAGAGTATGTAGCAAATTAACCCAACTAAAAAGGTCAAACACAAGGAGAAGCACCTTATCTCTATATATAATTTAGATCTTTCTAGTTTAGACTCATCTCATACTTTCACACAAGAAGAAGTTTATATACAATGTCTTCACAGGAACTCTTTATCTGCAAATAAAAGTTCCATCTTTTTGGGCATTCTGAAATTAATTTCTTGGAATTTGACAGACAGCCTGCAGCCCCACTGCTTTAATTTCTCTATCCTTAAATCTTTTCTAGCAACTCTTCCTCTAGTAGATGTCCACTTTATGGATTCTAGGGATCATTTTGAAAATGTGGTGTTCATATCACCGTTTCATCAAATTACTTTAATCTAAAAGTTAAGATAAACACTTATCTTAACAGGATTTAACAGAATTTGCTGTTCTCCTGAACACACTGGTGAGTTTGGAGCACATCCTTAGTTGAAATGTATGCTATATTCTTGGACAGTCTTGAAGAATTAAGGAAAGAAAGAGTAATTAAAACATCAAGAGATCTGAATTTCTACTGAGCTTGACAAGAAAGGCTGAGAAAGCCATTTCCCTTTCCAGCTCCTTTTCCTTTCAGTGTATTCAGGACAACCAAGAACCCATGATTGGGTACCAGGAGAGGACCATTGTAGGCTCTTTCTCTGGCCTGTTCGTCCACATTCATCTGAGAGTTCATTTTCACTGCTGTTTCACATCACTGTGTAGTCACTAAGGTCCTGGGGGACTGGCTTTGGCATGCTCTTACACTGAGCTTTCCTATAAATCTTGTCTGGCCATCCTGCTCATTTCTCACATCCTGCATTGAACAGCACAAAGAATTGGGCTGAATCATTTACTGAGGCACAGGGAGAACAGGGGCTCTAAGGTTCATCCTCAGTATTTTGGCACATGCACCTCCAGTCCATGCTCAAAGTTTTCACTCCTCAGCAGAAAAGGAAGCAATTAGCAATGTAATTTTGTTACTGACAGGATTTCTGGAAGGCTTTTAAGCAGCAGTTATTTATATTATTACAGTTACGCAAATTCTTTTCTTTCTGGTCTGATTGAGCCTTTATGACATTTGTTTCTCGGGCACAGCATTCCTAAACATCGAATAAATAATGGTTTTTTGGTAAGAATATGCTTATGTCAACCCACATTCTTTACCAGCATCCCCAGGATTTTCTCTTATTTTCTGAAAACTAACTTTGAGAAAAGGATGTTGCCAATTCCCTGAGCTCAATATTTCAGGAACAGAATTATCTTAAGGGTGGTGCATTATTTGTAATTTTCATCTTCAAACCGACTGCTTTGGTCACAAAAACATATGACTCATTCTGAAGTGAATAAAAGAAGGCTGCCTGTAAAAAGTCCCATCCTCCAGATACATCACTGATGATGTACTGAAACAAGATAGTTAGGTGCAGAGGGAAAGGACTTCTTGGTCTGAAAAGTACCTTCCTTTTCCTTTGGAAGAGGAGAGGCTTGTAAGGATGACCTGCTACTTCCTTTAAACACCTTCTCCTAGCATGTCCCTTACAAATGCACCTCCCTCCTCACATCAGAATCTAACACCCACAGCCTGTTCTAATCTTTTGGGATAAGAGAAAAACAAAAAAAGAGAGGTTCTTTTCCACTGTCTCTGCTAGAAAGGGAATCTTCACAGTCCAGCCAAGGGAAATAGTCTTTCTCTTTCTTCAAACTAGGCTTTTATTGCAAACTAGGCTTTTTATTGCAGGTACTATCTAGAAACCTGTCAGGACATCAGAGAGTGATGCAAACTGCTCCACTCTCTACTGGAGAGATTTTCTTTTCCTTTCAGTCCTCATTACAGCTCAGAGTCCCTCAAAAATTTGAGCTAAAGAGCCATCAGCTCAGAGAACACTGTGAGCAGACCATGCTTGGTGGCACCGACTCATTCCCAGGTGTCAGTTACAGAAAATACAGGAAACTGCTGCCTTTCCATTGAAAATTCCATTTCCATTCCTTTTCCATTGAAAGTGATGCTATCCAATGCAAAAGCCTGTCAGATGCACTCCCTTGCTGTGCCTTGGGGAAGAGAAAGGTGTCTTTTCCTAGTGATTAAATATGTCCCAGAGGCCAGCAGTTGGCCCACATTCTTTTCCTAGACATGCATCATGTTCATATATTCTGTATGGGGGTGAGTGAGCTGAGATGGAGAGATGCTTCTGTTTTCTCTTTCTGGGAACATTACAAGGATTTTCTCCCTGGCTCTTATTAAGGCTGCAGTTTGTGATGGATTTAGTCTAAGCCCTGGTAGGATAAGTAATACCAATAACAGCAATCAATAAAATGGGTTTCTGACACTGTAGTTTCCTAAATGTTAAACCAGACTATAACATACCCATCTATGCAGTAAAAAATACTATTATGTATTTAAATATCACATATTTACAGCCAAAGGTTGACATCAGTACAAATTATAGCTCTGTAAAGTACACCAGAAAACCAGTCCTGGCACTTCAGACTCTAAACACAAAGGCATTCCCCAATTAAATTTTAGACATGTGAATGGCCAAAAACCTATACCAAATTTCAAAATCCTAATTTATAGCCTCCAACCCTGATTTTAGGTACCAGATTAGATTTTTCCTAACTTTAACCTTATCTCTGTAATCCCCCAACAATATTTATATTGATGTGCTGAGTTGTTAAATCCAATCTTCCTTTTAGGCAGAGATTAGTCCCTCTATAAAATACATGGCTGTGGCTCATGTCTGCTGACATTTTTGGGGCTGTAGAAGCCTAAATATTGACTCCAGCCCACACCCTTAGGCTAACCTCAACAATAATGCCAATCCCTACAGTAACATGCAAAGCAACTGAAACACACAAATCTCTGAAAATTTAGATTGCAACTGAAATATTTAATTGAACTTTAATGAAATACACTGAAATGCTATTACTAAGAATATACTGAATGATAGCCAGAAATCTTAATATCATGAAGACCTCAAACTAAGTTTTACTGTGGAGATCAATTCCTATGATAGACCTTTGTCAGTCCTCAGCCCTCCTTTTAACCTCTTAGTGCCAGAGCCCCAACACCAGAAGCCCTGACTGTGAGCCCAAATAAATGCTTAGTAATATCAGTATATTGATCAATCCCTACAGTAAATGAGAGCAGAAGGGCCATGCCAGGCACCTCCCTAAAACTGAACACCACAAAGTTGAATCACTGATTTACAATCTTACTTTAATCCAAACCATAAAATTAATTTCAAGTCTAGAAGGGGGATGAATCATTTAAACTGAAAAGCTGCCAGCCCTCTTTTAACTTCTTGGGCTTTTAAAATCCACAGAGGCTCATCTTTCCAAAGCTTGACCTTGACCCCAACCTCCAGCATAGTCACCCCTCAGGAAGGATATGGGGACTAGCTCAGATCCCTAGCCCTGATAGCTGTGAGTGCTGGCAGCCCATGCTGTGAAGAAGAAGTGTTTAGGAGAGGTAAGGAACTCCCTGCCTGAAGGGAGCTCCTACCATGCACCTTCAGAAACAGGTAATTACATGGACTTTCAGTTTTAAATTTCTAAAACCTAATACTCCATTCTAACCCCAGACTTAATTGTAGGCAAACAGAAGCCAATGGCTAGAAATTTCCTGATATATCAGAAAGATATTTGGATAGCAGCTACAGTTTTAAGGTTTTTAAAATTTTATTTTCCCTCATCAGATCAGATCAAGAATTTTGCCTTTGATGGAGATCATTCCTGCTTCAGATCAGCACTGCACAACCTCTGATATAACATAGCCTTGCTGAATAATTTACATATTTGCCATAATTTCATTTGTAGACAGAAAATTCCTGTTATTTTCAAGTACTAACTCAGAGCTACTGAGCCTCTGTGCCCTGCTTGGAGCTGCTGCAATCACGCTGTGCTTGTGCAACTCTTGGAGGAGGTCTGAGAAGAAAAGTGATTTTTTAGAGGCAGAATTCATGCTGAAAGCATTTAAAAGAGAATACAACAGTTTCAAAGGTCATTGAAACTAAAGGGGAAGTGAACATTTTCTCGTGTTTTAAATACTTTTACCTCTGCCAAAGAAAAGGGGATTTATCGTGCTGAGACAATTCACTCTGCCAGGCAACCCTTGTTCACTGTAGGCGTCTTTGAAACAACAGAATCTGAATAGACAGAAGTACTGAACATTCCAGAGGAGTAGTTCACATTCTTGTGAAACAATGTTTACAGTAGAGGAGAAAGCAGGCAGGTTCCACAAGCTTCTGGCAGCTTTAACCAAAGCCTTCTCCACTATCATTAATATACAATATTCAATACTGCCAGGAGTTTTTTGTACAGGAACTTGTTATTTGACCTTTGAGAGCTTCCTTGAAAGTACATCAGAAGTTGCTACTCAGTTCTCACTCTGAAGTCAAGCAACAGCAGAAAAGTTCCAAAAAAGAAAAAAAAAAACCCTCTTCTCAGAGCTATATACATTAAAATCTACTCATCACTCTTCTGTACAATTGTGTTGATCCAGGAAGATTTCCCCCCTTGCATATATACATTCAAACAAGTCATTTTTGCTTGAGTACATAAGAAGTGAAAGCTTAAAAATGTGTTAAAAGAATTATTTATAGTAGCCTCTGTGTGATGTCTAAGAAAGATGATTCTTCATGTTACAAGAAAATTACTTCATACCAAGTCTGAAAAACCCTTCTGACACCTTTTTACTGATCTTTTGCCAAACTGAGGGTGTTATTTGTCAGCCATATGAAAAGTGGTGACTGTTTCTGGGAGCCTCTATTAACTGTCCTGAAGGGGTAATGACATAACTAAACTGAAAGATTCTTTCATTCCTGAGATTCCCAGGAGCCAGTACTAATTCAGCTCCTACTGTTGAACTGAGAGTTCTGGTTTAAATGATAAACATAAGTTCTTACATTACAGACAGACATATATAACTTCTTGCTCTCCTTGATTTACCTTTCTCATGTTAATTTTCTTCATTCTTCTTATCCTGGGCCATTCTTCATGTTAATCAAATGTTGCTTGACATTTTTTCTTCCAATGGTTGTTTTCTTGCAGCTGTGATTCAGAAGAATTAGTCCATACACTATATGAATAAAAAAGAACAAACAATATGAAATATATTTCATTTTGTGAGGCATTTTTTCTGAAACAGTACTCATTTTTACCAGCTATCTGTATTCAAATCTATAACCATTTCACTAGTCCCAGGTTCAGAGAGGAATTATTCCTGTAGGAGGAAAGAAACAGAAGTTGAACATTTCTTATTTAATGAGGTCCTGTTCTACCAGACATTACCCAAAGGATTTTTTCCCAGTAATGTTCTGCCACTAAAAGTCTGCCCTGTTGTATGAATCAGAGCACAAATTCCATATAAAATGAGATTCTGGTATAGTTCAGTTAAATCCATGCTCTAGCTTTGGGATAAAAATCTTTAAAATTATTTTAGAGACACTTGTGAGGACCCACTGAGAAATATTATGACAGCTATAAAGTGGTGTCCTTACAGCCAAGGCTCCAGAGAAGTCCATTACATCCACAGATGTAACCAGACAGCAAATCTGCTTCTCCTCCTCCTGCTCTTCAAGATGTTCAGTAATGTCTGAAGTTATACTGAGTTTAAAGGCTTTTCTGGAATAAAAAGATTTCTGCTGCTGATATTGGTAGCACTATAAAAATAACAAATCTGTGGATCCTATCCATCTTCCACCTATCATTATGGGCTTGCCTGAGATTTCTGTGAAGACAAATATAATTTCCAAGTCATATTTCCCTCTTTACTTCTTAGTTTTAAAAAAATTTCTCACCTTTTTCCGAATTGGAAATACAATAAATCTTTATTTACATCAGCTGGATGATGTATCTGAGCATTTGGTATAGCAGAATTTATTGCAGAGCTACTGCTACTCATAAACCACAGAAAAGCAAGGGTGTCAATATTCCTTTGTCTTAAAAGCCAGAGGCGCTCTTTCAAATTAACTCTTTTTTTTTTTCCCTTCACAATGAGATAAAATGCCAGTTGTGCATGGAAGAACGTGACAGACTAACAGGCCAACATTACTCCAAAAACCTTTTCCCTTTCCCAGCTCAGTTTGTCTGTATCACTTCTGCTGGGATTCCCCCAGCAGCTCCTCCTGAGTCCTCACAGGGAGTCAGAGCACCCAAGGTAACTTGGTGTTCGTCTGAAAATCACAGGATATTTTGAGAATCCTGATGGGTTTACAAAGGGGACCAATGATGGGACTGAAAAAGCAGTAGGGCTTCTGTCAGACCAGGCCCAGATCATCCCAGTAACTGCTGTCTGGGATTTCACTGACTTATATTTTCCTTGTGATCCCAGTGGATATGATCACATCCCCAAACCACTATCATAAATGTGACTGATTGACGAGCTTGTGAAAAAGCCAAGGCCTGAAAAGGCACCACTGGGTCATGGGCATCAGCATAAGGAATCTGTTCATCCAGAAAGAAAAATAACAGCAATAGTGCTGTCATCTCAGTACATAGGAAAACCAGGGTTTGCTAGGAAAGGATTTTTTTTAATCTCTTTTTTTTTAAAAAAAATGCAATCTACTAGTGAAGTTGGAAGTACAGATAAAATTCTGGATACACATGCCAAGGTCTGATGAAGGGTTTACGTTGCCTGAAAGCCTTGCCAAATTAAATGACTGGCCAGTTGATATCTAAGTGAAGCAATGAAAATCAGATTAAAAATAAGGTTCTCTCTTTTTGATTGGAGTGACTAACCACAATATCAGGTCCCATGTGCTGCTTTAAGACAAATTAAAGTGCTGGTGAAGCCATGTATACTTATTTACTCATCAGGAATGTAATGAGTCTTGTTTCCCTCAAGGCAGCTGAAATCAAAAGGAGGAAGTGGAACATTTTGTACTTTCCCTGTGTTGTATCCGAGTTTGGGATGGAGCTCTCCCTCCCCTGCCCATGCAGCTCCCACTCCTCTCCAGGCCCTTCTCCCTGGCACTCCAGCCCAGGCACAGCAGCAGGAGCACACTGCCCAGCACATGTGCCCTGAGTGCTTTTCTTGCCACCTCCCAGAATCCATAACAATAATTTAAAGCAGGATTTCAAAATCTGTGCCTAGAAACAAAGGGAAGACCAGCAAAAGCTGGTCAGGATCAGCCCCCACCTGAGTGTTGTCTGACCACCCATCTCAATGCCACAGTGGCACTACAACTTAAAGGTGTCTTAAGTGCTCTCCACAGCCTGCTGATCCACTTATTAAATCCTTTTCACTCAAACTTTGCAACCCCACGTGATCTCTAACAACCCAAAACTTTAATTCAGAAGAGAAATGAAACAATCCAATCCTACCAAAAGGAACATCCACAACACAATGTAGCAGCCAGTCACAAATACCCTTATTTCAAGTGTGTAAATACCTAATTGTATAACTCAGTTGAGCCCTGGTATGTTAACATAAAAATGTTAATAATTTTCATCTTCTGTTTCTTTTCATTGAGTCATATATACATATATATTACACACATACATACATACATGTATTCATCTCAGGTAGCCAGCCAGTATTGACTGGGACTCACAGCTGCACCACCTGTGAATTTGATGGAAAAGACAACAAATCTCCTCCACATCATGGATCTCAAAGTAAGGATACACTCAACAATTTAGTCTTAAATGTTCTGCTTGATCAAATTATAAATTAATTAAGTTATAAGGATTTCAGTACCTTTCTAGCAATTCTCTCAACATGTTGATCCTATTTGACTACTTTAACAAGTACTTCTTCCCCAGGCACCATTCTACCCAAGCCTAGGTTTCTTTATCAAGCTGACAGTCCACTAAAGACAGCCCTGAAACTCTTATTATAAGACATGTAATATACATTTCCTTCTGTGTATGACCTTGAATAAACTCCATAAAACCTCAGTCTCCCCTCTTCCACAGAGTAATAGTTACTCCATTTAATTGGAGTAAATAGTTATTCCATCTGCATGCAATGCAGAAAGGCTGAGTGAAAATCTCTCTATTGTGATAAACAGAAATTAGAAATTCTAGCATAAAAATATGAAAGCTGTACAGTCAGTGAACCAAGTGAGGGAAACATTTAAACACATGTTTAAACTCACTTCTGTTCTGCATTATTTTCCTTAAGAGACTAATTCTCATTGGAAGTCCTTTCCTCAACTGGGATCAATGTGTACTATACCATATTTACTATTTTGGGTTAACAGAACTACTTTGGGAATCAAATAATATCATATAAGGGAAGTATTAAAGTTCCCTGGCCTTTAGGATAATTTCTGAACAAAAAATCCCTCCCAAACCCCAAGAGTAAGCACTATTAAAAGTTTCAATTAAAACCTCCTTTAGCTCTGAGAGTTACAAATGACCATTTCCAGTATCCTGAATCTGGAGCCAATGAACAGAAAGACCATTAAAACAATTAAGGGCTCTTTCATTCATTTTTGATGTCTTACATATCATATGTTCAATAACTTTGAGATTTGACTCAATTCTTTGATTTCTAGCCAATGCCTTGGCAGCATTTCCATTCAGTTTAGGGAAAAGTGCAAAATATTCAGTGCAAATGGTGAATTACTTCTGTCTGTATGAATTAGGTCTCACAACATTTTGGAGAAGATACACCATCAGTAGCAGATAAAACTGCATAATTTCAGGCTACTGTCACCTAAGCTCCCTTTGACAGCAAAGAAAATACACTCAGCATTTGCCTATGATGATTATTTATTGCTCTGCAATACTCTCTAATGCCTTCCAGCTGTATTGAGGACAATTTGTTCATTTTTCTCAGTAATCAAAATGTGTTTTGACTAATAAATCCCTATTTAGTTTTTCTGTAATCGTTTTTCTTAATGGGAGTATTTTCCAGATGTTGTGTTAGTCTAGTCATCTGGGCCCTCTTCCAAGCCCTGTGGAAAGTTTGCTGTCATGAGCTGTCATTGGTGGTGTGTTTAACAAGCTGCCTAATTACCTGACCCCAGCAGAGTTCCAAAGCAATATATAAGGATTCTGGAGCAGCCCTGGGAGCAGACACACTGCCTGCTAGGTAAGTGCTACACCTGTCTCTGCCCACAGCTCTTCTTCTAAAGGAAAACAAAAAAATCCAAAGTTTTCCTTTTGAATGAAGATTTACTTTTAGCCTGTGTTTCCATTTGACACATTTCAGTGTTAGGTTATGGTTTATAAAATTATGTTGCTGAATGTTCTGTCAGTATTTGGTTTTATTATAGATTTTAATTTATCAGTACTATAACTTCAAACATTGCTGTGCTGAAATGTACCCATGTTAGAAGACCACTGTGACTGTAGTCTTCATGTAATAGAATTCTGCAAAAACTTATTTCTATTACTTGTTAAGAATGGATTTCTATAGTCTTACTACAGAATTTATCAGCTAATTGACTAATAATAGAGAGGGAATTTATGGAGTAATTCTAAATTAGCAATTTGTCCTTGAACAGTTTTATTATTAATTTTATGTTTTTATCAAACTAGTTTTATACATAAAGATATGCACTGCATTTTTAAAATTATTAATTAAGTGGACTGCAGATAGTGATGTGAGATTATTTCTTTTTAGGAATGATGTCGTACCTGAAAGTTATGATCATATGGAACATACTTTGCTTATCCCTGGTGGTCCTTTCACTGTCCTTGATTCCTGAAGTGTCTTCTCAAGGTACTGTAACACACAAAGCTGAAGGGAGGATGTCTAGGAGTATATGCCTGACACACATTAGGAATGTTTCAAATGCATACAAAGTCCTAGAACTCTATTCAGACAGGAAATATGATTCAATTTTATCATCACTGAATATTTTCATAAATTATTTTTAGTGTAGCATGGTCCTCTTTTTTTGAGGAATAACATAAAAGTATAAATGTAATGCAAAATGTGTATGAACCTCTTACTTTTTCTGTAGACAATCTACAAAGTCTCTTGCCCTCATACTGATGGATTTAGCCCTAGTGATTTGCAGTTTGATTTAGGAAGAATCTAACATGACAATATCCATCAAGTTTGGCTAGAAATATTTCAGTAAGCTCAGGGAAAGGAATGCCTCTACCTTGCTAAGTGTTTTCCCATTAAATGCACCATTATTACAGCACTGAGGCAAGTTTGGGGAATTATTTGTTTAATGATACAGATTTGTATTTACTCTCCAAGCTCTAGAATTGATTCCTAACTAAAATAACACTTATGGTGAAGCAGAACATGCCACCTGGCAAATCCTGTGTTGCTGCAGTTCTCTGGTAGCTCCCAAATTTTCAGGGGGATAACACTGGGTACTACTTGCTGGTAGAAAATGATTTATTACCACGTGATAGCAGAAGGTACAATGTCCTGCATGGAGCAGCTCCTCAGGACACACCCCATGCCAGATATGACCTTACACTGATCCCTTGATAACTAATGCCTTCCCACCAGTTTCAGCAAAAATCAAGACTTTTGCCAACAGCAAACAGGACCATTCAGGCATTTTTCTTAAAAGTAACTCCATAACTTACAAGTCATAAACTTAAAAAATGAATGAAGAGGTATAACTATTGGACTACTATATATTAACTATATAACTATTGGATTTATTTTCTCTCCATAAAGGAAGAAGGGTTCAATATACTGGGCATATATCCATAAAGGAAGATGTCCATCTTGTCTTTTCAACTGCTGTATTAATAGCCCAAAAACTCAAGTCCATTAATGTCTCCAGTTATCCCTTAGTTCCACTTTTCTATTTGTAGCAAAGTGGTAACAAGCATTACAAGTACTTGCTGAAAATCATAGTGTATGTGTAATATTTGTTACCCCATGCTCTTCCTTCAGACACACACGTGGAGTGTGCACTGTTAGAAATTGTCTTTGCTGTTGTGTCGTGTTACATGTTATCTCCTTGTTGTTCCTCAGTGTTTCAGCTGATTATCTGTTTGAGCTTGCTGATTGTTCAGCTTCTTTGTTTGTATTTAGGGATGCTTCACTTGAGGTCCTGCATGTTTCATTTCCAGAAGAAGCTGTTAGCTGTTAGTGTTAGCAGAGATTTCACAGAGGAAGGGGAGGATGTCAGGGTGAATATCTGATCTGGCAGCAGAAGGTAACAAGGCACTGCCAAGCTGGAATGCTCACAGGTTAAAGCAAGACATCTCCTGGTCTCTTGCTTTACTACCTGTTATCTGCACCATTTCTAATTATCCAGCATTTCCCAGCAGTCTGGCAGTAAAGCCATCATGGGATGAGCTTTTCTGTTGGTCTTCTCATAAATAATCTTCTAATTGACAAACTGTACCTTATAGGAGTTGCAGGGCTAGATCCCAACTGTTCTGAACCTTAGAACTGATACCAAATTCTTCCCTGATATCAGGAGAAAGAAATATAGTGTAGGGAGTAGGCAGATTTTGAAACTTCCAATAAAAATGGCTTCAGGGGCCTATATTTATTATCACAGTGCTCTCCAGTTTGCAAGCTAACCTGGTTAGATGGGTTATCAGGAACAGCATTACCAACAGTAAAAATCAGACACCTAGGGGGTCAGGTATGGATGTGCAGGTGCACACAGAGGGTGAATCAAATTGGAGAACAAGTCAACAAAGCTGATATACTGCCTAAGGGGCCAGTTTGGGTGCCTGTGGTCATGCTACAGAACAATCCTCGAGGATTCCTTAGTTTTCAGGAGAAATGGGGTAAGTTAGTTCAGTGGAAGACCACTCTAACCTGAACATGTGCTGCTGCTGGTCCTCAGCTGGCTCAGAGCAAACCACTGCTCCCCACACCTTCAGGAGGGGTCACACCAGGCCCTCAGCTTCTGCAGTACTGAGTGAAGAAACCACATTCTGTAGAGGAAAAAAAAAAGAGAAACTTTACTCCTTTTCCATTCAGCATCTCCTTAAGGACCATTGTGGTTTGGCAAGGCTTACACCAGTGTTGTGTGATTTTAGATGTATCGAGCTGTACAGGGAGATGTGGGGCAGGGTATTCTAGAGAGCATGACTGCCAGTGTGATTTTAACTGTCACCACTACATGGAGTGCTGCCCTGACTTCAGGAAAGTCTGCACAATGGGTAAGTTCCCAAACACAGCCAGTTCCCCTCCTCAAAATTCCCCTCCCAGCTCCCTACCACACCAGTGTCTCCTCTCTGAATGCTTAAATGTCTGTTGGTTTGTTGTGTCCTTGTTCCCTCTCATACATGTATTGTTGTCCCCTCAAAAACTCAGGACAGCCCCTTGCAATTCAAAGAAAATTGTGTATCCACAGGTTGTTTCCAAGCAAAGAATTTTGCTTCTTACAAAAGCAGGATTAGGCAAGATGGGCAAAACCAGTTTACTGTTTGTTTTCTACTTCTTAGTGCATTTGTACTGTATGTGTCTGTCTCTTATACAAAGAAAAAAAAAGTGGTAAAAGCCAATTCAAGGTTTTGTGGAAAGAAATTTTTGCATATTCCAACTCAAATTTAAGATGTGTGGATGCTGTGGGGTCTAATCCAAAGCCAGGGTGTCAGAAATTGACAGAATCAACTCTGAATCAGAACCATGCCCAGAGTCTGCTGGAAAAGATGGTTGGATGACAGTTACTTTATGCTTTATTTATAGTCAAAACTGTACAATGTAAATAAACACAGGTTTTTCAAACTACTTTCCTGAATATTAAAAATATTTTCTTAGGAACCACCAATGTCAGAATTGTCAGTGACATGGATAACAGTAGTTTGCTACCCTGTGGTTCCAGTAGGATTACAGGAGTAACAAGTACTTCTCAGATCCAGCAAGACCACTGAGTATTGTTCAAAATGCAGACCCAGCACTCCTTTAAATTCCAGTTCTGCTGCCCTGCCATGCACTGGGAACACTTTGCCCTTCAGTCTTCCCATCCTCATTTTGCTTTGTGGGAGAACATCAGCATTTCTCACAGCTGAAGATGCAGACTGAGGCATTTTAGTTATGTAGGCTATATATTAATGTGGGTCAGATTCTAAAAGTATTCTGGCATCTACACAACATTTAATCAAAAGCTTAAGGCTAGAGGAAGTGTTCCCTGTTCTACTCTAAATCAGTGAGCCCAGGCAAGCACAGTAGATGCCATCCTGAAAGGATGATGCAGGCAGTCTGGCTAAGGACTGTTGTCCAGTTAGTGTGGGATCAGTGCTGACTAAATGACAGAAATGCCAGACATTATTTATGAATAAATTTTTCCCTAAGATAATAAAAATAATTATCACCTGTGCACGTGGGATGGATCCACTGGCATCAACAGACTGATTCCACAACTACACTAATCCAAAGATGCTCAGAATCTGCCTATACAGTAATCCTAATTTTGCTAGATAGTGATTTAACTGTAAAACTTAATTTTATGCCTTGTGTGCCACAGAGACAATGACTTCAATAGAGACTTAGGTAGAAGAAGTGCTTTTTCTGAAGTCTGTAATATCAGTGCCCACTCTTTCTAGCACAATGTGGCCATTATCTGATATGAAATAGCAGTTTGGTCAGTGAAGTTTTCAGAAGTTAACCAAAAATGAAATATTAAAATCATGTGGTTACTGATCATGTCAAAACATGGTATATACTCCTCCAGTACTAACAATTTCAGAACTGTATTAAACAGTTCCAAACTGGTCTCTTGGGGTGACTTGGTTAACTCGTTCACACAATTAGGTTGCAGTGTTGCCTGGACACACCAGGTACACTTGGTTGTGACCCAATCAGGCCAATTATTTTTCAGAAACGCTTTGGTAGACACCTCATTCTTGTTGCAAAGCCATACCCTGGTGAACACCTTCCTGCAAACCCAGCCCAGAATTTAACTATCACCCTTGAGATCGCTGCTCTGTGGCTGGGGAAGTGAAGCCTCCTACGGTGGGACCTCGCTAAAGTGAACACAGAGGCCAGGTTTTATTGCCCTGCCAACGTCTCGATTCGCTGCTGTGGCACAGTGCCCTTCTGGAGGTACTGCCTGATCCAAACCCCAGTTACACACAAATCCTGGATCACACCAGGGCAAGCCCCTGATTTTAGCGAGCTGCCAAGCACCAGCTTCACTGTAGAGAGGTCCCAGCGCTGCACACGAGCTGTCCCAAAGCCTGACTGTGCTGCTCTGCCTCTGCAGCCGCCTCCTGCGAGGGACGCTGCTTTGAATCCTTCGAGAGGGGAAGGGAGTGTGACTGCGATGCCGACTGCGAGCGATACGGCAAATGCTGCCCAGACTACGCCAAGCACTGCAAAGAGGGTAAGACATTTCTGCTTTTCAAAGATGTGTTTAAACAGAGGGGCTTTGCTTTACCATAAGCAAAGCTGTGCGGGCTTCGATAACAACTGGACAGAAGAAAACAGAACAAAAATAACAAAATCTAATTTCACAAACAAATTGGCCAATTTCTCAAGCATGAACACTTTATGGACACATATCCTGGAAACTGTCACCAAGACAGGCTCTTTTGGCACTAGCCATGCTCTTATTAACTACCAGAGCCATTACTCAGAATGCTGCAGGCAAAGACAAGTTCTGCACATCAGTAATAGAATTCAATGGGGAATCAGAGGAGTTTTGTTTGGAAAAGACCTTTTGAGGTAATTGTATCCAACCATTCCCCCTTGCACTGCCAAGGTCAGCACTAAAACACGTTCCCAAGTGCCACATAGACACAGCTTTTAAATCCCTCCAGGGATGGGGACTCCACCCTTGCCCTGGGCAGCCTGGTAACCTAAACCTCCCCTAGTGTTCCTAGGGGGTCATTTCCTCTTGTCCTGTCCCTGTTCCCTGGGAGCAGAGCCCAATCTCCCCAGCTGCCCCCTCCTGTCAGGGAGTTGTGCAGAGCCACAAGGTCCCCCCTGAGCCTCCTTTGCTCCAGGCTGAGCCCCTTTCCCAGCTCCCTCAGTCTCTCCTGGGGCTCCAGCCCCTTCCCCAGCTCTGTTCCCCTCCCTGGACACGCTCCAGCCCCTCAAGGTCTCTCTGGCCATGAGGGCCCAGAACTGGACACAGCACTCGAGGTCCCTCAGCTGTGCCAGCACAGGGGACACTCACTGCCCTGGGCCCGTGCCCACCCCAGGGGCCATTGGCCTCTGGTCCACCTGGGGCACACCTGGCTCACATTCAGCCACTGTCATCAGCACCCCCAGGGCCTTTTCCACTGGGCAGATGAATAAATGAATTGAAGGAAAAAGCTGAGTTCATCTTACAAAAACGAGGTGGAAGGTTCAACTCCTTTAAAATCCCCACCCATCCAAAAGTGAGGAATGGCTACTCTGTGCCTTGGGATAGCACTACCCAGATCTCCAGACTACTTGCTTGGTGTCACCACAGTCACTGGCAGCATATTAGAGATGCACATCCTAGATTCTCCCCATCTCAAATCCAACATGGGAAAAACAGCCCAACACAGAAACCCATCCTGTGGGGCGAGAGGGAGGAACTGAGTATTACATGTTCACACTGTAGCAAGAGAAAATTTATCAGAACATACATTTTACCTTCAGGCTGCAAGTTCAGTCCAGGGCAGACTCAAACTGACCTGCAGGCATTTCTCTTTGTTCTGTCCTTTTCTGCAGACCCTGGTGAGGTTTCAGCTGAGCACAAAGGCACAGATCTGGAGGTGCAGTCCAGCCCTTGTGTAGCTTTAAGGACACCAGTAAATGAACTCTAGAAAACAACAACAGAATATGTTAGATTTCGTCATGTTCTTAAACTTTCTAGTACCTACAGACTTAATTTCTGTCAACACACTTGGCAAAGATGGCTCAGTACTTTACTATTTATACTATGTGTGACTAACTGAGAAATCTGTTAAACCTCTTGGAATAAATTTGCTGTTTCAGCATCTTCTGAACATTTTTTTCTGTACAGAAAAGCCAAGTATACAATGTATATCCAGAGCTCACTGTTATCTTCCCTATATACATATACACACAATCCCAAGATGTTCCCCTCCCCAACAATTGGCTTTCAAAGGAGTCATTCAGCTTCCAGAGTGACTTTATTCAACAACAACAAATTGTCTCTTCTTCAATAAAGTTTCAGGATATAGTGCAATACCCAACCTTCCTTGCTTTGAGCACTAGCTTGCTGTGAAAGTAAATCTTTTGACACCATGGTCATCCCTTGGAGACAAAAATCCCATTCTTTTTGTAAAAAGTTGATTACACACACCTCTGGCAGTTACCAGCTCCCTTGTTGGATCAAAATAATTTGGCCATTTCCCTGAGCTCCATCCCATTTCCTTCACAACTAACAAGCTCCTTCTACAAGGCTATGCTAGTAGCTCATTTCCAATTGTACAATTTGACCAACAATTAATTACAAAATATTATCTGGCTCTTAGTGGATACAACTGAAATCCCATCCACTCTTTAAAGCTGAAAAATCTGAACACAACCTCCTATTACTTCTAAAACTCGGCCTACTAAAACTTAGCCTAACACCTGTGTTGTTTCCTTGGTTCATGTCTGCCTTGTAGCTCCTGTTTCCTTCAAGGAAACCATTTATTTTGAAATGTCTCCCCAAAACAATCACTTGTGCAGGATTACCACGTCTGAAAAAATGCAAGGGGATTATCAAAGTAAATTCTTGGCTAATGTGACAGCTCTCCTATTTCCACTAGAGTGAGTTAGTCCCAAGTCATATGCAGTGAAAAAAATAAGAGAAATTTTCAGAGCTCCACTCAGAATTAATCTCTTTTCTCACCTCAAAATTGCCATTAGCTAATAATGCCTCCCCTCAAACTTCTGGGAAAAATATTGCTGCCATCTGTGATGAAACACTTCAGGACCCAAAGGGTATTTTTGCTCTTTCTCACACAAATAATACCGTAAAGAATCCTACAGATAAAAGAAACTTAGTTTTAAATGGAAGATAGCCACTGAAATTTTGTAATCACTCTTACACAGTTGACACCAAGCACCTATAAAGGTAAAATAATCTGTTAATGGGAGCATTTCTTCTTTCAGCACACACAGAAAAGCCAACGCCGGAGACTCCTCCAGAAAACAAATCAACATCCAAAAGGTCCTCCACAGATGAGGAAGAGCCATCAGAAGGTAGGCAAGTGTACAGATGCACCAGGATGGGTGTTACCTGAAGGAACATTAAAGACCAATTCCCTGCTCTGGAAATAGAAAGTTGATCCTAGACATTACCAGACAGTTACCAAGCTTGGAAGCACTTGGTTTGTAAACTGATGACCTCACCAAGGCTCCAGGACTTTGGAGAGTTCACTCAGCACAGATGTTGCAGAGTGGTGATGTCTTCTCAGTCTCTATTGGATTTTCACAGACATCCTCCAAAAACAGGGTACAGACCATTGTCAGTCTTGGACAGCATCCATGGCTGGAACAGGAAGGGTGGGACAGTGGTGAACTGGCAGCACAGGAAAATGTCCTAGCAGGTTCCTCTAGCTTTAATCAAGCCAGCCCTACACTTCTTCAGAGAACACATGATTTATTTGTTCTGACTGGAAAATATGCTGCTTTCCTGTGTTCTTTGGTATTTTGTTCCAGCATTTGAAATGATAACTCAGGAGGATCAGTTTGCACTTCAAACACAAATGAAAAGAGACTAGAAGTCAGTCAGTATTTTAATCTCCCCTTCCCCCTTTTTTTCTTTTTGTTTTAAATTTGGAGTACTTATTTTCTGCTGTTCAATTTCCCATTATAAAATAAAAACCCCAAACAAACAATATAGGGGGTTAAATGAAAGAAAATCAAGGGAATTCAAATCACTATTAACAGGATCCCAGCTGGCTTATAGTATTTCAGAC
Organism: Notiomystis cincta; assembly: GCA_013398075.1. Classification (NCBI taxonomy): domain Eukaryota; kingdom Metazoa; phylum Chordata; class Aves; order Passeriformes; family Notiomystidae; genus Notiomystis; species Notiomystis cincta. Next base: position 184,005 of record VZRX01001911.1, read on the forward strand.
ATGAGATGAGAGTGAAACCTATTCTGCAATACTCTGCTCCTACTAAACACACAACCTTTGTGAAAGCAGAACTAAACTGCAAAATCTCAGAGAGAGAATACTTAGGAAGAGATTGAATGCAGAAGCATTTACTGTTCTTTTTGCTGAATATCAACTATGTGAACTCAAATTAATGTAACTATAAATACAAATAAAGAGAGCCTTAAATCCATACATCACAATGAGGAAAATAACCCAAGAGCAGGAGATGCAGTCAGGGCTCTGTGTTGAGGAATTAAGGAATTATTTTCCTCCTACTTCCCAATCTCTCTCCAATTCCAGGTTGTTAGTGCAGGCTAAGTTAGAATGCAGGGCAGTGGAATAAATCAAAATAACAGACTGAGCAGGGAAGTGTTTTGTTAGAAGGACAATGTTGTAGAGTGACTCCCTTTCCAAGACAGCAGCAGGAAACCCCAGGTAGCCTCACAAGCACCAAACCAAACCCTGCACCTGGGGCAGCGCCAGGTTGGCAAAAGGGACCACCTAAAACTGAGCTGAGATGCTGCAAAGTCAAGACAAAAGGAACAGACAAAAGGAACCGACAAGTTCCTTTACAGACAAAAGGAACTCCCATTCCAATCGGTCCAGGTTAATTTGGCTGTTCAAAAAAAGGTGTTGTTATTCCAAAGGAGGCACCTATAACTAGTGGGTATAATACATTTATAGGCAATACCTACCAGCATGGCAATCCCAGTGGCTGAACCAAATTTGAATTTGTTTTGTAGATCCTGAAATCCAAGCGACTACTCCTGCTCCAACCACAGAACCTGCAGAGACAACTCCTGGAGCCACAGAGGCACCAACTACCAAGGAGGACACTCCCATAACCCCAAAGGCAGATGATACAACCCCTGAGGCCACAGAGGAACCGGCGACTGAAGTCGACCCTCCCAGCACAGACACAGCAGAAGATGTGACCGCTGATGCCACAGAGGAACCGCTGACTGAAGAGGACCCGACCGACCTCCCCCCAACACAAGACCCAACCCCTGACGCCACCGAGGAGGCAGCAACCGACACCGAGCCTCCCACCACCCCCACGCCTGAAGACACCGCCCCAGAGGCCACCGAGGCACCGGCCACTGAGGCGGAACCTCCCACCAGCCCTGCACCAGAGGAGACAACTC